>OX465122.1:7582564-7617564 GCA_949987565.1 Luidia sarsii
AGAGGGAGGGAGAGGAATAGAGGGGGAAAGGGAAGAGAGGGAGAGAGAGGGAAAGAGAGAGGGAGAGGGAGAGAGGGGAAGGGATAGAGACAGACGCAGAAGGAGAGAGAGAGAGGGAGAGGGAGAAAGGGGGAGAGAGAGAGAGGGAGAGGGAGAAAGGGGAGAGAGAGGGGGAGATATATAGAGAATAAGAGAGAGAGGAGGAGAGAGAGAGAGAGAGAGGGAGAGAGGGAGAGAGAGAGGGAGAGCGAGAGAGGGGGAGAGAGACAGAGGGTATAGAAAGCGGCGGAAAGGGGAAGAAAAGAGGCGGAGAGAAAGGTCGGACAAGGGATAGAGAAAGTGAGAGAGAATGAGAGAGAACGAGAGAGGGAGAGAGAGAGAGAGAGAGAGGGGGGGGGGGAACATCTTTGCTAAAAGACATTAAAGAACGAAACCATGTTATACTGCATACGTCACCCCTGCATGGTTTAATGCAGTGGTACGGAGCTCGGAGCAATCTGACGAATTGAACTGAACTGAAGTGAACGTAAACAACGAAACCAAAAGGGTCTTACCGACGCAGAGCGCCAGGGCTAGGGAGAAGAGAATCCACTTCATGGCTTCGGAGATGGGATCGGGGGCCCGGGGCGAACGGAGCGGAGCAGTCAGGGGTAGGCTGGCGGAGCGCTGGACGGCGGGGAGCGGTGGCGACGGCGCGGTGGAAAACGAATGAAACTACTGTGATCGGTCGTGCACCTAGCGCCGGGCTTATAAACCCCCCAGACACCATCCACCGACCACGCCCGTGATCGGCGATTGGACGGGGCATATACCAGCACCCCCTCCTCTCCCCATAGGTGACCTCCAACCAATCAGGACGATGGAAAATACCACGTTACCTGTCCATCTTCCGATCCACCTACTCCATTATCATAATTTTGGGGCAGGGCCAGCCTACCTTTACACAAAAGAAAAAAAATATGCCACATTTGTTCCAAAGTCGGTGGTTCCGGTGTCCTGTCAAAAAGTGTCCCTGCCAAATACTGTCCGCTTGATCGCTGATTGGTTAGCGTTAGGGATAAAGTTAGGGTTAGGATTAGGATTAGGGTCGCTAGGGTTAGGGTTAGGATTAGGATTGGGATTGGGATTGGGATTAGGGTTTGGGTTAGGATTAGGGTCGTTTGGGTTAGGGTTAGCGTAACGGTTACAGCTAGGGTCAAACGGTACCAAAGTGCCCAACGTTGCGTGTGTTAGGCCAGCAACCATACACAAGGCGTCTTACGTGTGTAGTGCGCAACTATACCCCAACCACGGTGGTTGAATGTCATACGTATTGGACCAATCAGCGATCAGTATGCTAATGAGCGGACACTATTTGGAAGGGGACACTATTTGGCATGACACCGTGAGTGAGCGTGGTTAAAGCCCCTACATAATATTTGGTAACGATCCTCGTTAGAAAAGGCGCGTCAGTATTTTGTCTAATCCAGCATGTGCATGAAATAACACACCTGTGAAAGTTGCAGCTCAATCCGTCAACCATGTCGAGAGAAAACGGTGAAAAAACTGGCTCGTGTTTTCCATCAAATTGTGTCAGCTTCCAGGATCGTAAAATGCGCCTAGAACAGACTTTTTTAATAGCCCCACTGTGCGTTTGAACCTGAAAATTGCGAGTATAAATCAAAACCTCGAATTGGTCGTCGGTAATTATAAATGCGAATGGACCATGCTAGATTTGTGCAATTTTATTATGCATATAGACTGACGAATTACGTGCCGAAATGTGAGAAGCCCTTCCTGTTGGTGTGCATTGAAAAAGGAAATGCACAAGACTTGAACTATTCGACGCGGAAACAAATAAAATTGCACGGGGGCTTCCTGGAGTCCAAGGTCAAAAGTCGAGGCTTCCGGGAACGTTGGGACCAGGGAAGAAACCATTGTCCTGAGGCTGGTTACCAAATGGCAGACCACAGTAGTCAACCAACGGGTCAACCAGCCTGGATTTGGGTCAATATGAGGCTACTGGGACCAGGGAAGAAACCATGGTCCTGAGGCTGGTTACTAAACGGCAGACCACAGTTAGTCAACCAATGGGTGGACCAGCCCTGGGTTTGGGTCAGGATGAGGCTACTGGGACCAGGGAAGAAACCATGGTCCTGAGGCTGGTTACCAAATGGCAGACCACAGTAGTCAACCAATGGCTGGACCAGCCAGGGTTTGGGTCAAGATGAGTCTACTGGGACCAGGGAAGAAACCACTCTCCCCTCCCTTCCTTTTACCCCTCTCTCTATTTGCCTTCCCTCCCTTTCTCTCTCCTTAAGGGTATAAGCACAATCAAAATTCGAATTTCGAATTTCAACCAATTCCGGTTTTATTAAACCTATTCTTTTGGAATATACACGAACAAACTCTCTCTCCCCCTCTCTCGTTCTCTCTCCGATCCCATACACTCTCTTTCGATCCCCTTCTCCATTTCTCTCTCCCCCCCTCTCTCTTTCTCTCTCTCTCTCTCTCTCTCTTTGCTCTTTCCCCCTATCTCTCTCCTCTCTCTCCCCATCTCTGTCTCCCTCTCTCTCCATTTCTTTCTTTCTTTCACTCTCTCTCCCCCTCTCTCGTTCTCTCCCTCTCCCACACACACTCTCTCTCCCCTTCTCCCTTTCTCTTTCTCCCCTCCCTTGCTTACTCTCGGTTTTGTTGCCGTCATGAAATTTGGGTGAATAAGAACAAAAGCGAAACAGCACTCGCATTAATTCGAACGCCGGCTTGGAGTGTGCTCTTCTAAAACTCTCCATCAGAACTCTCTTCGCTGAAAGGAAAGGGGACAATTCAACGCAGCTGCGGAAAAAGACAAAAACTAAGTGAACATATTTGTCCGTCTCTTCCTCAATCGAATAAAAGGTAAACCACTGCATAATCGCATTCCTTATCCTAGAATCTTTTACTTTGACTAATATGGCGTGCAATTACTCCCGATACATAGATATAGAGATATCTCTGTTGGAAATAGAGATATCTTCGCTATATTAGAGATGTGTGTACGAAGTAGAGATATTTCATAATATTCGATATGTGTCTATTAGAAATAGAGATATCTTCGTATTAAATATCAGAGATGTATTTTTTACAAATAGAGATATCTTTATCAGAGATGAGTCTATTAGAAATAGAGATATCTTCATAATATTAGAGATGTGTCTATTAGAAATAGAGATATTTTGTATTAATATTACATTATGTATCTATTAGAAATAGAGATATCTTCATTGCTATTAAAGATGAGTCTATTAGAAAAAAATATCTTTATACTATTCAAGATGTCTCTATTAGAAATAGAGATAATTATCTTCATTACGATTATTCGAAATAGAGATATCTTTCTTACTATTAGAGATGAGTCTATTGAAAATAGAGATACTTTTATTATTCTTACAGATGTAATGTAGATATACAGATCGAGATACAGATGTGTGCTTCTGAAAAGAATCTACACACACTCACAAAAGAGAACTTTGCATGGTGTCACCACAAACCACTAGGCCTACAATTTCTGCTTTTCTCACCATGGAAAACTTCAAATCTCATTTGATGTATTGGTGACTTTTGAATATTTTTACTCTTCCCATGGAAGGAGTGTGTTACTTTGAACATCTAAATGGTGAAAATGGGGTGAAAATGTCATTTAGCCGTGCACAGAAAATTCACCGTGTTTTCACCCCTATTTGCATGGCACACATTTAGCCAATTGTCATTTGCACGGTGTTTTCACCAGTGGTCTCCAAAGCCACATTCCGGGTGGTATCTGGGAGTACAAGGTACAAGGACACAATACAGTACCTCTATGGGGGGGGGAGCTATGGTGGTCCCTACAGGTAATTAGCTATCCCCCAAGCTTAGGCTGGAACTTGCCACTCTAGATATTCACGGTTTTATTCACGGTCTCTTTATTGACCTGGAGATGTCCTTATCACGCAGGTCAGATCTAGCGATTATGTTCACGGTTAATTCACTGTAAAATGCACCGTGGAATCACAGTGACTTCTTAGTTTCAAGCAAAATTACATTTTCACCCCCCCCCCCCTTTCACGGTTAAGATGTTCATAGTGTGTGTGGCTCTGAAAAGAGCCAGAAATAACTGGATGAATCGGGCGGTGATTAGACGTACCACACTCTGTTTTTTTTTTTTTTTTAGAGCCACACACTGCTTCTCGGAAGGGTGTCATCACTGCTAAACTTCCACTTGTTGTACTTCCATCATGCAAGCATTTTAGTTCTTATCCTCCCATGGACTCTGTGCCGTTCTTTCCTTGTTTTGTCCTTTTTTTTTCTCTCTCTCAGCCGATCAGCCTCCATGGTGTTCAAAGAGTCGGGAAGCATGTCGATGGAGCAATGTGAGTTGATCGACAAGAAATCAGAGGCGATCTGGTATAACTGCACGAACAGGATGGGATCGAGGGGAAGGGCAAGCAGTTATAGGGAAGGGATCAAAGGAGGAAAGCTGGTAGACAGACCAGAGTGAGATCAAAGGGAAGGGCAAGCAGTTATAGGGAAGGGATCAAAGGAGGAAAGCTGGTAGACAGACCAGTGTGAGATCGAAGGGAAGGGCAAGCAGTTATAGGGAAGGGATCAAGGGATGAAAGCTGGCAGACAGAACAGAGTGAGAACAAAGGGAAGGGCAATCAGTTATAGGGAAGGGATCAAATGAGGAAAGCTGGCAGACAGACCAGGGTGAGATCAAAGGGGAGGGCAAGCAGTAGGGAATGGATCAAAGGAGGAAAGCTGGCAGACAGACCAGGGTGAGATCAAAGGGAAGGGCAAGCCGTAGGGAAGGGATCAAGGGAGGAAAGCCGGTAGACAGACCAGGGTGAGATCAAAAGGAAGGGCAAGCAGTAGGGAAGGGATCAAGGGAGGAAAGCTGGTAGACAGACCAGGGTGAGATCAAAAGGAAGGGCAAGCAGTAGGGAAGGGATCAAGGGAGGAAAGCTGGTAGACAGACCAGGGTGAGATCAAAAGGAAGAGCAAGCAGTAGGGAAAGGAACAAAGGAGGAAAGCTGGTAGACAGACCAGGGTGAGATCAAAAGGAAAGGCAAGCAGTAGGGAAGGGATCAAAGGAGGAAAGCTGGTAGACAGACCAGGGTGAGATCAAAAGGAAAGGCAAGCAGTAGGGAAGGGTTCAAAGGAGGAAAGCTGGCAGACTGACCAGGGTGAGATCGAAGGGAAGAGCAAGCAGTAGGGAAGGGATCAAAGGAGGAAAGCTGGCAGACTGACCAGGGTGAGATCGAAGGGAAGGGCAAGCAGTAGGGAAGGGATCAAAGGAGGAAAGCTGGTAGACAGACCAGGGTGAGATCAAAGGGAAGGGCAAGCAGTAGGGAAGGGATCAAAGGAGGAAAGCTGGTAGACAGACCAGGGTGAGATCAAAAAGAAGGGCAAGCAGTAGGGAAGGGATCAAAGGAGGAAAGCTGGTAGACAGACCAGGGTGAGATCAAAAGGAAGGGCAAGCAGTAGGGAAGGGGTCAAAGGAGGAAAGCTGGTAGACAGACCAGGTTGAGATCAAAGGGAAGGGCAAGCAGTTATAGGGAAGGGATCAAAGGAGGAAAGCTGGCAGACAGAACAGGGTGAGATCAAAGGGAAGGGCAAGCAGTAGGGAAGGGATCAAAGGAGGAAAGCTGGTAGACAGACCAGGGTGAGATCAAAGGGAAGGGCAAGCAGTTATAGGGAAGGGATCAAAGGAGGAAAGCTGGCAGACAGAACAGGGTGAGATCAAAGGGAAGGGCAAGCAGTAGGGAAGGGATCAAAGGAGGAAAGCTGGTAGACAGACCAGGGTGAGATCAAAGGGAAGGGCAAGCAGTAGGGAAGGGATCACAGGAGGAAAGCTGGCAGACAGACCAGGGTGAGATCAAAAGGGAAGGGCAAGCAGTACAGTAGGGAAGGGATCAAAGGAAGAAAGCAGGTAGACAGACCGGGTTGAGATCAGAGGAAAGGGCAAGCAGTGGAAGGGATAAAGTTGAGATCCAAGGGAAAGACAAAAGAATTAAAAAGAAAGAGCTTTCAGCTTCAAGACAGGGTGATGTCAAAGGGGAGCACATATAGGTACGAATAAGATGAGGAAAGATTAAAGGCAAACTCTCAAAGAGAGAATAATTATGATTATTAGCAGATGTTAAGGTTGCTTCCCCATTTTTTTGGCTGAGAACGTTACAAGTTAGCAACCATACCAACGTCGATCATATTGCTGGTATATTACTCACCATTCAAATTTCTTTACAGTATGTAAAATGTTTGTTCAGCACACTTGGTAATCGTAATTGCATAGCGTTGTCCACGAAGCTGTGTTTTTGTCTTCTTCGGGGGACCGTATTGTACGGCAGAGAGGAAGTACGATAACAAGAAGGATCGAGGAAGTGGCAGAGAGAATAAGTGAAGAGATATTTTAGGATTCACAGAAGAGGATTTCTCGGTTTCTCTTTCGAAACCTTGTGGACACTGTACGCTTGCCTTTCATCTATAGAACTTGGCACTGATCTATATCTGAAAGTCAGATACACAAAAAAAGACAAGCCCAAACTATAGAGACTAGAATAAACTCGCACTAAACTTCAGGTCAAACAAACAAATGAAAAACTGACTGGGAACTTTTGAACAAATTGAACAATTGGCAAAGGATTTTTTTACTGGACCGGGACTTGAAACCGAGACCTCTGGATTATAACGTAACGGTGTTCTTCCATCTGAGCTATCCAGCCCTTAGATGGTTGTTGTCCCAAATAGTCAGCTAGTGAATGTCGGGGCGCCAGTCAGTAGCATTCAACCTTATCAACTGTCAAATGAATATATCTCCGGGGAACACACCCCGCTTTCATTCAGATGCAAACAACCAATTGTTGTGAATCTGGTTACAGCAGTTCGGAGATCACACCAAGTGAATGCAGTTTTTTAAAGTTATCAAACAAGCAAACAAAGGAAACAAAAAACTGACTGGGAACTTTTGGAACAAATTGAAAATCTGTGCCAAATTCACAATGAAATATCGTTGGTTGTTTGTTCGAAGCGAGCTACAACGTTCCGGACAGAGGGGAGCCGATGAGGGTGACGTCATCGTCAGACGGCGCCTGCGCACTGCAGTCGGTGACTGACTTCGCCCAGCGCGAGGTAAAAACACACAATTATAAGGGGCGTCTGGCTACTAGACGGTTACCAGGGAGTCTGGGTACTAGAACGGTTAGGGAGTCTGGCTACTAGACGGCTAGGGAGTCTGGGTACTAGACGGTTAGGGAGTCTGGCTACTAGACGGCTAGGGAGTCTGGGTACTAGACGGTTAGGGAGTCTGGGTACTAGACGGTCAGAGAGTCTGGGTACTAAGAACGGTAGGGAGTCTGGCTACTAGACGGCTAGGGAGTCTGGGTACTAGACGGCTAGGGAGTCTGGGTACTAGACGGCTAGGGAGTCTGTACAATTGAGTCTATGGCCGTTCACGAATCCACGGACTAGGCTCGGGCTCAGGCTTCGTCTCCGTCTGACAAAAAACCCTGAAAATTCGGTTTGTGGTTTGTCGCCGAATTTCCCCCCTGTCTACGATTTTGCTCTCTTTAAGAGGAATGTTAATTCCAATCTCCAGCCTTCCCGAGTCTCTCTCTATCTCCTTCTTTTCATTAGCTCTTAATCTTGAAGTGGCTTTATAGCCTTGGTTTTGAACGAATTTGCATAAAAAAGACATCATCTCTTAAGGGAACGCCATCACTGCATTAAGGGAACGCCATCACTGTATTTTATGTCTCATTCTGTTACACCATTATATGGTTTCGCCATTTCGTTATGTCGTTCTGTCTTGCAATTACATGGTTTTATCATTTCGTTATGTTGTTTTGCCTTGTCATTATGTGGTTTCATCATTTCGTTATGTCGTTTTGTATTGTCTTTATGTGGTTTTGTCTTGTCATTATGTGGTTTCATCATTTCGTTATGTCGTCTTGTCTTGCCATTATGTTGTTTCATCATTTCGTTAACCTCCTACTTGGCTTGTAGAGACTGGCCCCCGACTCTGGCCAACTGCATTTCTTGTACACGCACTCAGCAGGGCCACCATGAATCGCCTTGGAGCCAGTCTAGTCCTGGGGAGGAGGAGGAGGACGATGACGGGGAGCCACGATGCGAGATCGTGATGCCGGATCCCGAGCAGGAACCGCCGCCGGGGGAAGAGCAACCTCCTACCGAGTACGCCACCGACTACTTCACGCTGGCTCTCTTCGTGATGCTGTGCTGCTGCCTGCCCCTTGGTATCGTGGGACTGGTGCGGAACCACAAGGTGAGAAGGAGGAGGAGGATGAGGAGAAGGAGGAGGAGAAGGAGGAGGAGAAGGAGGTATAGAAGAGGAGGTGGTGGAGTTGGAGATGATGGTGAGGACAGTACGAGGAAGGGTGGTTGGGGAGGAGAGTGGTGGAGGAAGAGGTGGTAGAGGGGAAGGAGATGATGGTGAGGAGGAGGTGGAAGAGGAGAAGGAGGAGGAGAAGGAGGAGGAGAAGGAGGAGGAGAAGGAGGTATAGAAGAGGAGGTGGTGGAGTTGGAGATGATGGTGAGGACAGTAGGAGGAAGGGTGGTTGAGGAGGAGAGTGGTGGAGGAAGAGGTGGTAAAGGAGAAGGAGATGATGGTGAGGAGGAGGTGGAGGAGGTGGAGGAGGTGGAGGAGGAGAAGGAGGAGGTAGAAGAGGAGGAGGTGGTAGAGGTGGAGATGATGGTGAGGACAGGGGGAGGAAGGGTGGTTGAGGAGGAGGGTGGTGGAGGAAGAGGTGGTAGAGGAGAAGGAGATGATGGTGAGGACATGATGAGGTGGAGGAGGAGGAGGAGGAGGAGGGGTGGAGGAGGAAAAGGAAAAGGTAGAAGAGGAGGAGGTGGTAGAGGTGGAGATGATGGTGAGGACAGGGGGAGGAAGGGTGGTTGAGGAGGAGGGTGGTGGAGGAAGAGGTGGTAGAGGAGAAGGAGATGATGGTGAGGACATGATGAGGTGGAGGAGGAGGAGGAGGAGGAGGAGGGGTGGTGGAGGAAGAGGTGTTGGAGGACGAGGAGGTGGAGGTGGAGGATGAGAAGGAGGAGGATGAGGAGGAGATGGTGGTGGTGGATGATGAAGAGGAGGGTGTGGAGGAGGTGGTGGAGGATGAGGAGGCGGAGAAGTTGGTTGAGGATGGGGGATGAAGAGGAGGAAGTGGTGGAGGAGGAGGTGGGGAAGAGAAGAAATAGGAGGGGTGGAGGAGGAGGTGGAGGATGAGAAGGAGACGGTGGTGATCGGTGGAGGAGGTGGTAAAAGAGGAGTGGTGGTGGATGAAGAGGTGGTTGATGAGGATGGGGAGGATCGAGGTGGTGGAGGATGAAGATGAGGAAGAAGAAGAGGAGAAGTTCGTTGGGGATGATGAGGGGGAACACGATGAAGGGAAGGAGGTGCTGGAGTAGGAGCTGGTGGAGAAAGAGATTTGAGTTTGAGGAGGATGAGGTGTCACGTAACAGCACTTTTATAAAGGGGCAAATTTCAAACTCTTAGCCAAAGCGCACGTTCGATCTCGGTATGTATCTGAGCTGAATGCCCTGTTGTTGGTTTGTTTTGGTTCCCGTGCAGTCTCGCGTGGTGGCGGTGAAAGGCGACCACGACCGTGCAGTGAAGGAAGCGCGTTCTGCCTTCAGGTACTCCATGACGGGATGCGCCATCGGCACCGTGTGCTACGTGGCCTACGTGGTGTACGCCATCGCCATACTCGTGCTCACTATGTTCGGAAAGATCGACTGAAGGCCCTTTCCCCCTTTTTTTTTACAGGACAGGAAAGGCCATCATTAGCATACAGGCGCGCTATTGGTTGCATTTTGTGTACGCACGATGAATTATTCATGATACTCATTTCACTTACCCACATAATCATCTTGATTTGAGTACAAATTGTATGGAGTACATGTACACTTTGCACTTTGTACTGTACAGTATACGTGTGTGTGTAGGCCTGCATAGTGTAACTAGTGTATACTACATCACAAGCGTGTACTAAAGATGTCGGTACGCAAAGTTATCATGAATAGTTCACCATGTCTGGATAAAATGCAACCAATAGCGCTCGTTTAGGTTAATGGTGGCCTTTCCCATCCTGGGAAAAAAAATGTACGCTTCCCGCTAACCCCCCAGCCGTAGAATCAGCCCTATCCCTATACGCTGTAAGGGATACCACCGCACACACAACACAACACAACATGAAACCACATAATGAGGATAAACAAATTGATGTATAAAATGGTGTATAAACAAAATGTAAAAAGATAACTCTTGGTGATTTCATGGACCTTTTAAAAGTGAATTCATCCTGAAGATTTCAACTCGTGTGACCCGATGACATCATACGGTAGCTGAGATTACATTAAAAAAAACTACCTCCCTGAATATCTATGGCGGCATGTTCCATTGATCTAGCCGAATCTTCACCCCACTCAACTGCTACTGCAAGGCAGTTGTGGTCTAGTATATGTGACCCGGAAATCATAATGAGGAATAATTCCCACTTTTGAGATTTTGATATTTTCTAATGATGTGAAAGAGTGTACTATGAGCTTTTCAAATGATATCAAAATTTTCTCCAATACATTAACTTTCCGAAAAAAAGAAAAAAAAAGAAAATTGATTTTTAATCGAATTGAGGAGATACTTTGACTTTAGGCGTTGTGTACTCGAAAAGTGCTTTGGTGGGATATTCCTCATGTCGCTGTGCCAGGTCACATATGAAGCCCGTCATTGTTTTGTGGACCGCCGCTCATGAGCAAATTTAAATGCCCTGGTGAAAAAAACAACATCAAGTCTTTGCCCAATTCGATGACGTCGTTGAACCACTATTCAGATTGTTTGGTTGCTTTTAAATCTCTCCTCTGATTTGGACGACATGACCTTACCCTCTTCCTCTTGCAACACTTAACATTCTTTCTCTCCCCTCCTCTCAACTGTACTCGACACCTTCCGTGCCCTTGGCATATTTTTTACCCGGGTAAATCTTCCGCCAGCAAGCAGCACAAACAGCTTCCTGTATCTGGTGGCCGTGTCTACATTGTATTTTCTCTAATACCAGAATGACGGATTTCCAGCTTACAAGGCCAGATAAGAGAACTCCCTCCTAACACAAGCAGTTATGGCCCTTATTAAAGTAATTTCTCGCGAGCGCTGGGGAGTCCCTGTCGGGTCAACGTCCCTCATCCTGTCCCATCGAAAAATATGGAGAATGTCCCTCATTTTGTCCCGTTGGGTCACAAATGTGACCCGGCACAACAACATGAGGAATATCCCACACTTTTTGAGTAAACAACGCCTGAAGTTAAAGTATCTTCCCAATTCTAAATATCCCAATTTTAAATATTAGAGGATATTATATTTTGATATCATTTGGAAGCTAATAGTATACTCTTTCACATCATTAGAATATCTCAAAATCTCAGAAGTGGGTGTTATTCCTCATTATGCTGTGCCGGGTCACAAATATGGAGAATGTCCCTCATTTTGTGCCATTGGGTCGCAACTGTGGAGAATGTCCCTCATTTGTGCCATTGTGTCGCAATTATGGATAATGTCCCTCGTTTTGTCCCATTGGGTCGCAAATATGGAGAATGTCCCTTATTTTGTCCAATTTGACAACAATTATTGAGAATGTCCCTCATTTTGTCCTATTGAAACGCAAATATGGGGAATGTTCCTCGTTTTGTCCCGTTGGGTCACAAATATGGAGAATGTTCCTCATTTTGTCAAATTTTGTTCAACCTGGTCGCAAAGAATGTCCCCCATTTCTCCAATTGGGTCACAAATGCGAAGAATGTCCCCGTTTTATTCCATTTGGTCACAGATATAGAGAATGTCCCTCATTTTATTCCACTGGTTTGAAAATATGGAGAATATATAAATATTCTTGGGTCACAAGAATGGATAATGTCCCTCATTTTGTCATATGGACCACAAGAATGGATAATGTCCCTCATTTTGTCCCATTGGGTCACAAGAATGGATAATGTCCCTCATTTTGTCATTTGGACTACAATTGTGGAGAATGTCCCCAATTTTGTGCCATTGGGTCACAAATATGGAGAATGTCCCTCATTTTGTCCCATTGGTCACATTAATACGGAGAATGTCCTCATATTGTCCCTTTGTGTCGCAAATATGGACAATATACCTCAATTTGTCTTATTGGTTGCGAAAATGGAGAATGTCCCTCATTTTGTCCAATTGAGTCACAAATACGGAGAATGTCCCTAAAAAAGTGTGTCGCAAATTTGGACAATGTCTCTCATTTTAGCCCATTTGGTCGCAAATATATGGAGACCGTCCCTGATCGTGTCCAATTGAACTACAATTTTGCAGAATATCCCTTATTTTGTCCAATTGATTGGTTTGCAGATAATGGAAAATTATTTCTCATAGCAGTTGCACATTGCTGGGTTGGGGTTGGATGGGGAATTTCCCAAGTACAGAAATAACCCCAAAAGGTCTTCAAACATTGGAGCGAACGTTGTTCTTTATCTGGTGAGAAATATTTTTTCATCGATGGTTCTTCGCCTGCCAACATTTCAATGGCACCCTGCCTTTGATCTGCCGTGTTCTTTCGGTTTGGTCGGGGGGCAGTGATGCGATCTCCGGTGAAGCATTGCCAAAAAAAAACGCCTCCGAACTGGCATGTAGCCAACGTTACCCTAGCCCTAACACTAGCCCCCATTTTGTCCCATTGGGTCTCAAATAGGAAGAATATCCCTCAATTTGTTCCATTGGGTTGCAACTATGGAGAATGTCCCTCACTTTGTCCAGTTGGGTCGCGAATATGGCGAATGTCTCTCATTTTGTCCCATTGGGTTGCAAAAATGGAGAATGTTCGTTTTTCCCATTGATCACAAATGGAGAATAATCCTCATTTTGTCTAATTGAGTCACAAAAATGGAGAATATCCCTCATTGTGTCCCATTGGTTTCAAAAATGGAGAATATCCCTCATTTTGTCCAATTTAGCCACAAATACGGAGAATGTCCCTCATTTTGTCCAATTTAGTCACAAATATGGAGAATATCCCTCATTTTGTCTCATTGGTTGCAAAAATGGAGAATACCCCTCATTTTGTCCAATTAGTCACAAATGCGAAGAATGTCCCCAATTGGGTTAAAAAATGGCGGATGTCCCTCATTTTGTCCCATTGGTTACAAATACAGAGAAAATCCCTTATTTTGTCCCACTGGGTTGCAAAAATGGAGGATGTCCCTCATTTTGTCCCACTGGGTTGCAAAAATGGAGGATGTCCCTCATTTGGTCCGATTAGGTCGCATATAATTATGGAGAGTGTCCCTTATTCTCTCACATTGGGTCACAAAATGATATGGAGGATGTCCCTCATTTTGTCCCACTGGGTCACAAAAATGGAGAATGTCCCATATTTTGTCCCACTGGGTTGCAAAAATGGAGAATGTCCCTCATTTTGTCCCATTGGGTCGCATATAATTATGGAGAGTGTCTCTTATTCTCTCACATTGGGTCACAAAATGATATGGAGGATGTCCCTCATTTTGTCCCATTGGGTCACATATAATTATGGAGGATGTCCCTTTATTTTGTCTCATTGGGTCACAAAAATGGAGATTGTCCCTCATTTTGTCCCCTTGCGTCGCATATAATTATGGAGATTTGCCCTTATTCTCTCACATTGGGTCACCAAATGATATGGAGAATGTCCCATATTTTGTCTCATTGGGTTGCAAAAAAGGAGAATGTTCCTCATTTGTCCCACTGGGTTGCAAAAATGGAGAATGTCCCACATTTTGTCCCATTGGGTTGCATATAATTGTGGAGAGTGTCCCTTATTCTATCACATTGGGTCACAAAATGATATGGAGGATGTCCCTTATTTTGTCCCATTGGGTTACAAAAATGGAGATTGTTTCTCATTTTGTCCCCTTGGGTTGCATAAAAGGAGAATGTCCCTCATTTTGTCCCCTGGGGTCGCATATAATTATGGAGAATGTCCCATATTTTGTCCCACTGGGTTGCAAAAATGAAGAATTTCCCTCATTTTGACCCATTGGGTTGCATATAATTATGGAGAGTGTCTCTTATTCTCTCACATTGGGTCTCAAAATGATATGGAGGATGTCCCTCATTTTGTCCCATTGGATTGCAAAAAATGGAGATTGTCCCTCATTTTGTCACATTGGGTTGCAAAAATGAAGAGTGTCCCTCATTTTGTCCCATTGGGTTGCAAAAAATGGAGATTGTCCCTCATTTTGTCCCCTTGGGTTGCAAAAATGGAGGATGTCCCTCATTTGGTCCGATTAGGTCGCATATAATTATGGAGAGTGTCCCTTATTCTCTCACATTGGGTCACAAAATGATATGGAGGATGTCCCTCATTTTGTCCCACTGGGTCACAAAAATGGAGAATGTCCCATATTTTGTCCCACTGGGTTGCAAAAATGGAGAATGTCCCTCATTTTGTCCCATTGGGTCGCATATAATTATGGAGAGTGTCTCTTATTCTCTCACATTGGGTCACAAAATGATATGGAGGATGTCCCTCATTTTGTCCCATTGGGTCACATATAATTATGGAGGATGTCCCTTTATTTTGTCTCATTGGGTCACAAAAATGGAGATTGTCCCTCATTTTGTCCCCTTGCGTCGCATATAATTATGGAGATTTGCCCTTATTCTCTCACATTGGGTCACCAAATGATATGGAGAATGTCCCATATTTTGTCTCATTGGGTTGCAAAAAAGGAGAATGTTCCTCATTTGTCCCACTGGGTTGCAAAAATGGAGAATGTCCCACATTTTGTCCCATTGGGTCGCATATAATTATGGAGAGTGTCTCTTATTCTCTAACATTGGGTCACAAAATTATATGGAGGATGTCCCTCATTTTGTCCCATTGGGTTACAAAAATGGCGAATGTCCCTCATTCTGTCCCATTGGGTTGCAAAAAAAGGAGAATGTCCCTCATTTTGTCCCATTGGGTCGCATATAATTATGGAGAATGTCCCACATTTTGTCCCACTGGGTTGCAAAAATGAAGAATGTCCCTCATTTTGTCCCATTGGGTCGCATATAATTATGGAGAATGTCCCACATTTTGTCCCACTGGGTTGCAAAAATGAAGAATGTCCCTCATTTTGTCCCATTGGGTCGCATATAATTATGGAGAGTGTCTCTTATTCTCTCACATTGGGTCTCAAAATGATATGGAGGATGTCCCTTTATTTTGTCGCAACCTTTTCACAGAGCAGTTGCACATTGCTGGGACTGGACGGGGAATTTCCCATGCACAGAAATCGCCTGCCGACATTTCAGTGGTACACCCCTTCCTTTCTTCATCAGTCTTCTTTCGGTTTGGTCGCGGGGCGCGATGTGATCTCCGGTGAAGCATTGCCAAACCCCGCCCCGAACTGGCACGAAGCCAATCCCAGCCCCTAGCCCAAGACCTAGCCTAACCCTTGCCCCAATTCTATCCCTAGCCCAAACCTTAACACTATCCCTATCCCTAGCCCTAGCCCTAACACTAACCCTTGCCCAAACCCATCCCTATCCCAAGCCCTAGCCCAAGCCCCAACCCTATCCCTATCCCTATCCCAAGCCCTAGCCCAAGCCCCAACCCTATCCCTATCCCTAGCCAAAGCCCAAGCCCCAGCACCAGCCCTTACCCTAGCCCCAACCCTATCCCTATCCCTATCCCCAGCCCTATCCCTATCCCTATCCCTAGCCCTATCCCTATCCGTAGCCCTATCCCAAGCCCCTAGCCCAAGCCCCAACCCTATCCTATCTATAACCAAAGCCCAAGCCCCAGCACCAGCCCTTACCCTAGCCCCAACCCTATCCCTATCCCTATCCCC
This sequence comes from Luidia sarsii, assembly GCA_949987565.1. Lineage (NCBI taxonomy): Eukaryota > Metazoa > Echinodermata > Asteroidea > Paxillosida > Luidiidae > Luidia > Luidia sarsii. Next base: position 7,598,411 of record OX465122.1, read on the forward strand.
AGCCCTATCCCTATCCCTATCCCTAGCCCTATCCCTATCCCTAGCCCTATCCCAAGCCCCTTACCCTAGCCCCAACCCTATCCCTATCCCCAGCCCTAGCCCTAACCCTTACCCTATCCCTAGCCCTAGCCCTAGCCCTAGCCCTAGCCCTAGCCCAAACCCATCCCTATCCCTATCCCAAGCCCTATCCCTATCCCTATCCCCAGCCCTAGCCCTAACCCTAACCCTTGCCCAAACCCGTCCCTATCCCTATCCCAAGCCCTAGCCCGAGCCCCCAACCCTATCCCTATCCCAAGCCAAAGCCCAAGCCCCAGCCCAAGCACCTGCCCTTACCGTAGCCCCAACCCTATCCCTATCCCTATCCCTATCCCCAGCCCTAGCCCTAGCCCTAGCCCTTAAAATATATATTCAAAATGTTTCCTAATTTTTGTCCCATTGGGTCGCAAATAAATTACGGAGAATGTCCCTCATTTCGTCCAGTTGGGTCGCAACTATGGAGAATGTCCCTCATTTCGTCCACAGTTGGTTCGCAACTATGGAGAATGTCCCTCATTGTGTCATATTGGCCCCCAATTAGGGAGAATGTCCCTCATTTCGTCCAGTTCGTTCGCAACTATGGAGAATGTCCCTCATTGTGTCCTATTGGCCCCCAATTAGGGAGAATGTCCCTCATTTCGTCCAGTTGGGTCGCAACTATGGAGAATGTCCCTCATTTCGTCCACAGTTGGTTCGCAACTATGGAGAATGTCCCTCATTGTGTCATATTGGCCCCCAATTAGGGAGAATGTCCCTCATTTCGTCCAGTTGGTTCGCAACTATGGAGAATGTCCCTCATTGTGTCCTATAGGCCCACAAATAGGGAGAATGTTTCTCATTTTGTCGCATCGGGTCCCAAATATACTGTTCTTCTTATCTGGGCCAATAATCAGTGTTTGCAGCGGGAAGTGCGCCGATAAGAGTTTCTTTGAAAACACAAATTCCTCTTGCTGTTATAAAATTGCAACTGCGTCACATTCGATTGGGAGAGACTTGAGATACTAGAGGTCAACGTTCAATTTGTGGCTGAACAAAAAATAGACAGGTTTCTGTGAGAATGTTACTGGCACTGCATGAGTACAAAGTCTAGCAACCGCCCCAAGCCCACAGCCGTATGCTGGGAACTGAATGCGTATGCATGGGGACATAGGTTAGATACAATTTGAAGGTTTTGCATGCTGGACATACCAAGAATAAGGAGGTTTGCGATTACACCGTGTATATAATTATAATGATAGACTAGCAATGTACGCACATGACTAGCAATGTGACCCGGCACAGTGACATGAGGAATATCCCACCAAAACACTTTTCGAGTAAACAACGCCTTAAGTCAAAGTATGTTTTAATTTTTTTTTGTATTTTCGAAAAGTTAATGTCTTAGAGGATGTTATGTCCAAAGGATTTTTCCGAAATCCGTGATCTCTAAATGTTGAAAAAAACGAGAGTTTCGGGGGAGTGTTTTCTTGAAAATGTAAAGTTCCTGCCTTTTTGAATGGCCGCTTTCGAGGAGTTAGACTGGTGCTGCTATATTGTGTCTGGTACCAAATGAACGAGCGAAGTCCCCTTGTACAATTTACAACAAAGTTCACAAGGAAATCATTTTGATATCATTTGAAAGCTGATGGTATACTCTTTCACATCATTAGAAAATATGAAAATCTCAAAAGTGGGGGTTATTCCTCATTATGCTGTGCCGGGTCACAAATGGTTGGTCAGTTCGCCACAGATTAGATTTACACCAAGAAAACTTGACCCTTAACCTTTAAAGGCCCTATACAACATTGGTAAAGGTCAAACGATTGCCACAGGTTGTGTGTTAAACCATTACGGTAAACACCCCGCCCCCCCAAAAAAAAAAACCCAATCCTGCAAAGGGTTTAGCTCAAACGGTGATATGAGAAAGTAGAAAAGGGTAAAAGGCCATCACGTTTTTTGCACCATTCTGTAGTGTAAGAAATAGTTTGCCAGTAATAAACTATTCGTCGATGTTTGAGTGAAGATTTCTCGAGAAATACAGCCTCCCTGACCGTACGATGTCAACATGAGTGAGGATTCTATCATGACCATCTACAAACTGTGTAAATTATAAAAAGGAAATCTGTGGACATCGACTCAGGTGTTGCTAGAATACGCAAACCAAGAGCTCTCTTGCTGGTGCAAAGTTTCGGTCCAGTCATTTTGTTTCGTTTACGATTTTCCAAAATGGTTCAAACTTTAAAAGATTCTTGGTTTGACTCATTTTTGAAAACGGTTGTTTTCGAAATAAGAATTTCCAAAAAGTTAATTATTTAGTTAATTATCTTGTGTGGGCGTAGGCCTATATAATGTATGTTATTGCTTGCAAATAATATGGTGAGATTTATAGTAATACAAATAACAGTTTGAGGCTTGTACATGACCCACGATTTCCTGTAGTTTGTCAAATAAAAATGTGGACCGTGCATTATATGGTATCATCTGGCAATGACAGGATGCAATTTCCTTTGATCTCGGCCCTTGTCTGTCTACCCAATCCCCAACACGAGTATGGTAGATGTGATTTGGACGCTTCCTCTCTCTGTCCCCTCTATAGCTCTCTCTCTCCCTCTCTCTCCCTTTCTCCCCTCTCTCCCTCCCTCTCTCTCCCTCTCTCTCCCTCTCTCTCTCTCTCCCTCTCACTCCCTCTCTCTCCCTATCTGCCCCCTCTGATCTATAGCTCTCTCTCCCTCTCTCTCCCCTCTCTGTCCCCTCTATAGCTCTCTCTCCCTCTCTCTCTCCCCCAAACATTCCACCTGTAGCATTTCCAACCATGCAAACTTTCAAGTCCTATCAACTGAACGAGTCTTGTATGAAATGCATTGGAAAGATATCATAGCGTGAACCCACTGCCAAAAAACCCCAACAACCGTCAACTTTAAGGACAAGCCTTCTAGTCAAACTAAACGACACCCCCAAAAAAATTTGCCCCCTATAGCTGCTCTCTCTCCCTCTCTCTCCTTATCTACCCCCTCTCTGATCTATAGCTCTCTCTCTCCCTCTCTCCCCTCTCTGTCCCTCTCTGTTCCTCTCGATATGTCCCCTCTGCTCTCTCTCCCGCTCTCTCCCCTCTCTGTCCCTCTCTGTCCCTCTCTCTCCCTCTCTATAGCTCTCTATAGCTCTCTCTCCCTCTCTCCCCTATCTGTCCCTCTCTCTCCCCTCTATAGCTCTCTCTCCCTCTCTCTCCCCTCTATAGCTCTCTCTCCCTCCCTGTCCCTCTATAGCGCCCTCTCTCCGTCTCTGTCCCCTCTATATAGCTCTCTATCCCTCTCTCTCTCCCCTCTATAGCTCTCTATCCCTCTCTGTCCCCCTATAGCCCTCTCCCCCTCTCTGTCCCCTCTATATAGCTCTCTATCCCTCTCCACCCTGTCCCCTCTATATAGCTCTCTATCCCTCTCTGTCCCCTCTATAGCTCTCTCTCCCTCTCTATCCCCTCTGCTCTCTCTCCCTCTCTCTCCCCTCTATAGCTCTCTCTCCCTCTCTGTCCCGTCTATAGCCCTCTCTCCCTCTCTGTCCCCTCTATATAGCTCTCTGTCCCTCTCCCCTCTGTCCCCTCTATATAGCTCTATGTCCCTCTTTCTCCTATGAGATGGAGTGTGCGGCTCTCAATAGAGCCATGCAGTTACTCAACTGAGCGAAGGAGCGTGGCTCTGGAAAAGAACCGGTAACTCAACGTCTCGGATAGTCTGTATACTCAGCCCGTCGGCAGCTCTGTCTCCGTCTCTGTCCCTCTCTCTCTCCCTCTCTCCCCTCTCTCCCCTCTGTGTCCCTCTATCTCCCTCTCTGTCCCTCTCTCTCCCCTCTGTGTTCCTCTATCTGCCTCTCTGTCCCTCTCTCTCCCCTCTGTGTCCCTCTATCTCCCTCTGTCCCTCTCTCTCCCCTCTCTGTCCCCGATCTCTCCCTCTCTCTCCCCTCTCTCCCCTCTGTGTCCCTCTATCTCCCTCTCTGTCCCTCTCTCTCCCCTCTGTGTCCCTCTATCTCCCTCTGTGTCCCTCTCTCTCCCCTCTGTGTCCCTCTATCTCCCTCTCTGTCCCTCTCTCTCCCCTTTGTGTCCCTCTATCTCCCTCTCTGTCCCTCTATCTCCCTCTCTGTCCCTCTCTCTCCCCTCTCTGTCCCTCTCTCTCCCTCTCTCTCCCCTCTCTGTCCCTCTCCCTCCCTCTCTGTCCCCTCATAGCTCTCTGTCCCTCTCTCTCCCCCCAAACATTCCACCTGTAGCATTTCTAACCATGCACACTTTCAAGTCATATCAACTGAACGAGTCTTGCATGAAATGCATTTGAGAGATATCATAGCGTGAACCCACTGCCACAAAAAAAAAAACCGTCAACTTTAAGGATAAGCCTTCAAGTCAAACTAAACGACACCCCCCCAAAAAATTATGACGTCGCCAAAAGAGAAAGAGAAAACTGAATAACACGCCAGAATACGAAAAGCAACCTTAATCATAAGAAAACCCAACAAAAGCCCCTGATTTGTTTGTCTTTGTTTATTTTGGACTGATATAAAAGCCCCTGATTTTTTGGTCTTTGTTTATTTTGGACTGAAGGCCTCGTGGGTGTACAATTTCATATAGGAGGACGGATGTCCGCGTCATGGCGCACGTCCTTTCCTTGACCTGGTAACACCGCGGCACACTGGCGTGCCGAACGAATCAATCCGCCAACTTAGGATCGACCGGCCCGATCTTCCACGGAGATTCTTCCCATCTGAAGTAATCAGTGAACGAGTTTACCTTCTTCAACCGTTTATTTACTAACATGGAAGCAAATGATAAAAAAAACAGATGTGCAGGGGCTGTCAAGAATACGCAAATGTTAAGAAATTATCATCGCAAAAAAATAAAATAATTCATACTGTTTAAAACAAATTAAGGTATACGTGTGAATGAACGAGCGAACGAGCAAGCAAGCAACCAAGCAGGTAAGCAAGTAAGAAAGCATGAAAGGAAACAAGGGAGCAAATGAGCAAGCCAGCAAGCAAGTAAGCAAGCAAGCAAGTATATAAATATAGTAAGCAAGCAAGCAGGTATAGTAAGCGATAGAAACAAGCAAGGAAACAAGCAAGCCAGCATATGCAAGCAAGCCAGCCAGCCAATAAGCCAGCCAGCCAGCCGTCCAGTCAACCAGCCAACCAGCCAGCCAGCCAGCCAGCCAGTCAGTCAACCAGCCAGCCAGGGCCAGCCAGCCAGCCAATATAAGCCAGCCAATATAAGCCAGCCAGCCGGCCAACCAACCAGCCAGCCAGCCGGCCAACCAACCAGCCAGCCAGCCAGCCAGCCAGCCAGCCAGTCAGTCAGCCAGCCAGCCAGGGCCAGCCAGCCAGCCAGCCAGCCAGCCAGTCAGTCAGCCAGCCAGCCAGGGCCAGCCAGCCAGCCAGCCAATATAAGCCAGCCAGCCGGCCAACCAACCAGCCAGCCAGCCAGCCAGCCAACCAGCCAGCCAGTCAGTCAACCAGCCAGCCAGGGCCAGCCAGCCAGCCAATATAAGCCAGCCAGCCGGCCAACCAACCAGCCAGCCAGCCAGCCAGCCAGCCTGCCAGCCAGCCAGCCAGCCAGCCAGCCTGCCAGCCAGCCAGCCAGCCAGCCAGCCAGCTAGCCTGCCATAGCCAGCCAGCCAGCCAGCCTGCCATAGCCAGCCAGCCAGCCAGCCAGCAAGCCAGCCAGTCAGCCAGCCAGCCAGCCAGCCAGCCTGCCAGCCAACCAGCCAGCTAGCAACCAACCAGCCAGCCAGCCAGCCAGCCAGCCAACCTAACATAGCAGCCAGCCAGCAAGCCAACCAACAAGCCAACCAGCCGCCCAACCAGCCATCCAAGTCAGCCAGCCAACCAACCAACCAACGAACCAACCAACCAGCCAACCAGCAAGCAAGCAAGCAAGCAAGCAATTAAGCAAGCAAGCAAGCAAGCAAGCAAGCAAGCAAGCAAGCAAGCAACCAAGCAAGCAATTAAGGCGCAACGAGCAATCAAACAACCTTTCTTCACCAAACCCCCAGATAACAAACGAACCTAAACGCAAAGTCAAGGAAAAACACCAACACCAAACAACCAAATCACGTACTGTATAATAAAATAATAATAAAATAGTGGGGCCACTCGCTTCGCGGGTTACCGTATATTATACGGTAACCCGCGAAGCGAGTGGCCCCACTATTTTCCCGCGTTTTGCCGGACGTGACACGAAGGGAAAGTTGCATGCAGATCTCAAAAATTCGGAAGGCACACGTCCAAGTCATACCCGGATGTCGTAACCGGATTAGTCGGTTGTCACCCAGTGCAGGCGGGGGGGGGGGGGGGGGGGGTAGGAAATGTAAGGCCAAGCCTTTGATAGTGGGGAAGGTTATACGCGGTACCTTGCCACACCGCCCTAAAGTCATACGACGTTGTCGAGTTCGATTCCCTTTCCAGATATTTCAAATCAACCTATTCGACGTTAATGGGCGATGCTCATCATCCGTGCTTTAAAGCCCCTACACAACATTGTTCGAGGTCAAAGAATAGCATCCATACGTTGTCCGATACAACATGCATGAAATAGCACACCTGTGAACATTTCAGCTCAATCCGCCAACCGAGTCTCGAGAAAATCGTGAAAACCGCTTCATTTGTTTCGCGAAAATGCAGCATTCAACGCCGTACTAAATAGGTTAGATATCGCGGTGAGACGTAAACGATTTCTTGTACTATTTTCTCCCAAAATACAACATTTTAGGCAGAAATATTTCAGTGCTAGGTTTCTACTATAACCATCTTCAAACTGTATAAGTTTCATGTCAATCTGTGAACTTTCTGTTTTTCAATCTTACCAATTATAGGGGCTTTAAAGGCCCAGTACAACATTGGTAAGATCTGGAAAACATCGATGTCCACAGATTTCCTTGTAATTTACACAGTTTGCAGATGGTCATGATAGACATTGAATGTTTTCAGATCTTTTCAATGTTGCACTGAGCAACTGTTGCACTGTTGTCACGGCTACGTTTCATGTAAATCTGTGAACATTTTCTGTTTTTCGATCTTACCAATGTTGTGTAGGGGCTTTAAGGTTGACGATTGGCATGCAAGTCGTCGGGGAAGTTCCGCATAGTTCACTCATCTGGTATCCAGTTGTCGAGCGTGGGCCGAGTCCGGGCAAGGTATGCACCGGAAGTTTCGGGACCAAGGTCAGTGGCCACTCGCTTCCCTTTGAATACGAGCTTCCCGGGTCACATCCGGTTGCGTGACCTGACCTGCTCAAGGGGTGCAGCAGAGATATATAACAGAACCGACATATGACGCTCAACCACCATCGCTGGTACTCCGTTAATTGTGTGGGGACTATACAACGACATGTTTTGTAAACCAGTGTAGGTTAGGTTTACTGTTACGGTTAGGGTTACGGTTAGGGTTACGGTTAGAGTTAGGGTTAGAGTTAGGGTTGGGTTAGTGTTAGGGATAGAGTGAGGGTTAGGATTAGGATTAGGGTTAGGGTTAGGATTAGGGTGGTTAGGGTTAGGATTAGGATTAGGATTAGGGTTAGGATTAGCATTGTTTGGGTTAGGGTTAGGATTAGGGTTGTTTGGGTTAGGGTTAGCGTTACGGTTAGTGTTACGGTAACGGTTAGGGTCAAACTGGACCAAAGTGCCCAACGTTGCGTGTGTTAGGCCAGCAACCATACACAATGCGTCATACGTGTGTAGTGCGTAACCATACCCCCAACCACGTGGTTGAGTGTCATACGTCGTGACGCATATATGCCTCGTGTAGCACACAGAATCCATCCAAGATGGCTCCGCCGAGCTGATTATCATAAAGTGTGGACCCCACAACCTTTTTAATAATAATAATAATAACGGACATTTCTAGAGTGCCAGAATCCGTCTGCGAAGACGCTCAAGGCGCTTAACAACATTATACAGAATCAAAGAAAAGACTACATAAAAATTATACTATTAATTAGGAAAACTATGATCGAACAAACATGTTTTGAGAGAGGATTTGAAATCCGATATGGATGACATACTACGGACTTCCTGAGAAAGAATTAACTGATACATTGTAGAATAGGTGAAACTTAAGACAATCTGGGGTTTCACTCTTCAATTTTGTATGTCATTTGGACCATTTGCGGCTTTAAATGTGGCCCTATTTGGCTGTAGAAGTGGAGGGGTCCATCCCCAGAAATTCGGCTTGGACGGGTACACATTTTTTTTCTTTTTTCTGGGGGTAATTAATTTTTTATAGCAAAAAATATAAAAGGCAACGGGCACTAAAATTAAAAAGAATCTGAGAGATGAAGGTCCAAACTACAATTTTCAGTACTGCTACAAGAACTGAGAGACTTTTAAATTGGGTGTGAGATAATTGGCTTTGAAAGTGAGTGTTTTGTACAGTGTTCAATGGGAGCTCGATTTGTTCTGCACCCCAAGGTGATTAGACGTCATGTCAAAGGTTACGGGCCATGCTCGGAGCTATTATTATGTACATGAACATGGACATGTACACTGTACATGTACATGTACATGGACATTGTACATGTACATGTATAATGTACATGTACAATGTACATGTACAGTGTACATGTTCTGTACATGGACATGTAGTGTACACCATATTCACATGTTATTGTACTGTACAGTACATGTAAACGTACATGTACAGTACATGTAAATGTACAGTACATGTAAATGTACAGTACATGTAAATGTACAGTACATGTACAGTACATGATAGGTATGTACAGTATAGAATGGGCATAGGATTGTACATGTACATGTACTGTATCGATACATGTGTACATGTACAGTATAATTGAACAGTACGTGCACTTTTGTGCCAAGATGGTCTAGCTGAAGAGCGCCACCAACGTTTGGACTTCGAGGATACGAGGTTGCCTACGTGCACTGCGCATCGACTCACGCGTACCAACAGTAACAGCCCTGAGCACAAGGTGGGTCTCTTTGGTCATCCTCTTTACGAAGAACCTGGGTACGTATTGGTATTCGCTGAAAAATCCACCCGAATCTATCTTTTAATAATGGATCATGAAATAAAACTATACCATTAGCAAAGGACAAGACTTAGTTTCTATTGGGAGACAATTTGTAAAAGTGACCGAGATTTACATTTTGTGATATTTTCAAGGCAATGTGAGGTTTTTTTCTCGTAGCGTTACACCGATATAATGCATTGGCTCCTACGGATTTTTACACGCATGGCGCTGGCATCGAACAATTTTACAAAACACGAACAGACATTTTTAATTTTAAAGAAACCATATTTCAATATAACGATGTATTGTAGACTCACCTTACGATATTCCAGGAATCTGGGAATGAAATGGGACTGCAAATGATGTTTATTCTCACGATGGTCTTCAGAAACTGCCTGGTGAAACTGCCTGTTTGGCACGAACTGATGCAGTCCAAACCAGATTTTGACCTTAAGTCAGAAACCGCATAAATCGTTCGCTAAATCGTTTTCTTCGGAAATCTCTTAAAAATTTAGGGCACCTGACGTTTTGAACTGTGGAGAGATTCTACGAGGCGGATTGACAAATTCCTTTAAAAAACTTAAGATTAAGAAGAAACTTTTTGGGGCAATTTTTTTTTTTTTGGTCAAGTGACCGAGGTTTATATTATTATTTGTGATTTTTTTCAAGGCATGAAATGTTTATTTCGTATTTTTCCACCGATGTACCGGCTTTTGTGGGTTTTTACGAAAAACACGAAAAAAAAAAAATCAATTTTAAAGAAACGGTATTTCAATATTACGTGGTTAATAACATGGTCTACAAACAAATCAAGCCTTCTCTATTTTTCACTTTTCCATTCCATTGACTGAACAGAGTTTAAGAAAACTTGTCTTCCCTTTTCCTGTCTGTCTCAGTTTCTTCGGCGCAGAGCGATGGCGCCCTCGGTGAGACCGCTGGTGAAAGCCAAGCTCATCAAGAAGCGGCTGAAGAAGTTCAAGCGTCACCAGTCAGACCGCTACCACAGAGTCAAGGTGAGTCGGATCGGGACAAGGCACGGGGGTAACGATTCTAGCCAAGTGCCGGATGTCGGTCATTTCGTACCCAGGTCACTTTGTACCCAGTTCACATTGTAGGTACCCAGGTCGCTTTGTACCCAGTTCACATTGTAGGTACCCAGGTCACTTTGTACCCAGTTCACATTGTAGGTACCCAGGCTGCTTTGTACCCAGGTCACTTTGTACCCTGGTTTGGATTTCACCAAACTCGTAACTCAGGATCAAGTCGATGAGCACTGCACAAAAGCCATACGGTCTATCACAACTTTACAAGTTGAGTTACGATGCATCGTGATGCTTTGTGAAATCTAGCCCAAGTCGCTTCGTACCCAAGTCACTCTGTACCCAGGCCACTTTGTACCCAGGTCACTTTGTACCCAGGTCACTTTGTACCCAGGCCGTTTCGTACAAGGTTGTTTTCTACCCAGGTCGCTTTGTACCCAGTTCACTTTGTACCTAGTTCACTTTGTACCCAGGTCGCTTTTTACTAGTCCACCGGGCTAGCAAAGTGGGTCATTTTACTAGCCCGCAGCTGTTTTTACTAGACACTGACCGCTGGGCTAGTGCTAAGGTCGAGCCCTGATCACACTTCACACGTTGTGAGACGCAGGCCGAGATAGATTGATCACATAGCCAATACAACCACACGGTGTGGGCCAAGGATTGACAAGCTTTTGGCCGAAACCCAAACTACAGTAATCTGCAAACACGTTGCAAACTGCGGACGGTCTATAAGTGACCCAAAAAAAAAACGAAGTAGGAGGGCCTGATGTTTTGGGATCCTAGCAGGGCCTTTCCCAAAGGCAAAACCCAAACTGAGTGGCACTGCAAGTGATGTTTTTCTCACGATGGTCTTCTGAGATAAACCATGGAGACATTGCCTAACGGCATTAACTGATGCAGTACCCTCCACAATATCAAATTCAGATGATGGCGCCAAGTCATTTTCGAGTTTTCCCGAGAGCCACACTCGCTCTCAGAAGAGAGGAATGACAGCAAACAGATGCCTTGTGCGGTGTCACCGCTAAACTTTCCACATTGCGATTCCAACGTGCGAACCCTTTTTTTTTCCAAGTCTCATCTGGGTTTCCGTCTCTTGTCAGAACCACACTTCTTCTCAGAAAGAGGTTGCTTGTGTGGTGTCGCCGCAAGCTGTCTGGGGCTAACCTTCCAAGTCTGATCTAATTTGAGTCTTTACTACAATTGATGCAAGCATCCAAATTTACAAAACTTAAAAAAGTGTCAAGGTTTACCAGACTTGTTAGAGGCCCCAAAATTGTGTTGTCAAGCAGTATTTGTTTCAGCTTTTACAAAGTCAGCCTTGTAGAACATTTTCGAGTCTTGAAACCAATGATTTTACTCACAGATTTTGTTAGTAATGCTGTTGATTTTTGGTGATATACAAAAATGTTGCAAACTGCTTACTGACTAAAATTACCAAAATGCAAATCTTAAAAAATTTGTTGGGCTGACGTTTCGATCCTAGCAGTACCTTTTTCAAAGGCAGAGTGACAAGGACAAAACAGATACATGCACACGAAGGAAGGGGGAAGAGAGTGAATAGGACACGGATGAGAAACAAAGTAAAGCTGGTAGTGAGAGATCAAAGGGAAGGGTAAGGAGTAGGGTAGGGATTAGTGAGAAGAGGGGGAAAGATCAAAGAGGATAAATAGGTTTGCGGAGACACCATGTAAATTCTCTTGCCTTTGAGAAAGGTCCTGCTAGGATCGAAACGTCAGGCCCACTAAATTTTAAGATTTACATTTTGGTAATTTTAGTCAGTAAGCAGTTTGCAACATTTGTGTATATCACCCTAAATTCTCTTTTGTGAGTAAGTGTGGTTCTGAAAAGAACCGGAGGAACTCGACGTTTCGAACAGTATACTGTTCGAAATGTCGAGTTCCTCCGGTTCTTTTCAGAACCACACTTACTCACAAAAGAGAATTTACATGGTGTCTCCGCAAACCTATTTATCCTGATATTCTCACCATGCAAACCTTCAAATCTCATAAGATCAAAGAGAGAAGTGTGGAGGAGTGAACACAAAAGGATCGATTATTTGTTGATTTTTGTTTAAAAACAAACGTACATTGTGTCGCCGCAAAATGTTCCACGTTGTGACTCCGCCGCACCGAACTGATCGAGCCGGCTCTCCATGTCTATTTTTTTTCCTCCGTCGCTCGCAGACCAACTGGAGAAGACCCAAGGGTATTGACAACAGAGTCCGCCGTCGCTTCAAGGGACAGATGCGCATGCCTAACATTGGCTACGGAAGTAACAAGAAGACGAAACACACCCTGCCCAGCGGCTTCCGCAAATTCCTGGTCCACAACGTGAAGGTACGAGCGCCACCAAAAAAAAAAAAAAAAAAAAGACTTGTGTAAATTTCTGGAAATGGCTGATTTTTTAATTAATATTTTTTTTTATTTAATTAATAATTTATTTTCCTTACTAAATTTTTTGAAAAGATTTTTTTTTTTTTTTTTTTGTCAGAAGGGTATCTCGTACTGCTCATTTTTTTGTCTGTTAAAACCCTAAAAACATAAGGGCTCCTGCACCCCTGCCATGAATCTCTCGGTCGCATAAGCACTCAATTGGAGTCGCATGTCTTTATCGCGTTTGGCTCACTCGCAGTTGCACAAATTATTGGCCTTCAGTGATTTTCAGGAAATCCCTGAAGATGTAACGGCATTTGCCCTAACTTCAATTCTGTTGGATTTATACCGTGCACATATCTGTCCAAGGGTACTCAAGGTGCACCCCCCCCACTCCCCCCCCCCCCGAAATTGGGAAATTATGAAAAAGCTTTGTTAAAAGGTAGGTTATATTCCCCCAGTAACGGCATTCTGAGCGCTTGATAAGTTACCCCTTACGGACTGCAAATGATGTTATTCTCACGATGGTCTTCAGAAACCTAAATCTGGTGACACTGCCTATTGGCATTTACTGATGCAGTCCTAACCCAAGATCTGACCGTAGATCAGGCTCCCGGTCAGGTCGGATTTTCATCATTTTTCTCGCTTTGTAGATAAGAGATAAGAGTAATAAGAGTTATCGCGTTCAGGAGAATGTACTTCAACAAGGATTTACCCTACTCGACTTATCACTGTACGCTCAGTGCTTTTTCCCATTTGCCTGCTGAAAAAATTATATATTGGCAATCTTGGGCGGGATTCGAACCCGTGACTCCTGCTTAACCACTGGACCACTGAGCTGGTCGAGGTCACGTGGTGGATTCGAATCTGTGAAGCGTTGTGTACCGTGTTGCATCATAGATATCAAATTTTTTTGCCTCAAGAGGATAATGTACTTCAACTTCGCTTGATATCTCTAGTCTTTGGGGATTTTTTTTTTTTTTTACCACTGGACCACCGAGCTGTGTGGTGGATTCGAATCTGATTAGCGACGATTAGTAAAAATCTGATGTCAGCTCACCCAGTGGGTTAGCCAGGAAAACAGTTAACGCAAGGCCTGCATAGATATAGAATGATTGAGAATTTGAGGGTAGAGGAGAGTGTATTTCAACTATCCCAGTTTTATATCTCCATTTTAAATGATTTTTTTTTCTTTCATTGCCGCGTTTCAGGAGCTGGAGATTCTGATGATGACAAACCGACGCTACGCGGCCGAGATCGCCCACGGCGTCTCGTCGCGCAAGCGCAAGAGCATCGTGGAGCGCGCCCAGCAACTGGCCGTCAAGGTGACGAACCCGCACGCCCGCCTGCGCAGCGAGGAGAACGAGTAGGGGGGCGGGGCTCTCCCTCCTTCCCCTCCTTCCTCCTTCCTCCTTCCTCGTCTCCGTCTCTTGTCATCATCGTCGTCGTTACCGGGCTCTACGGGAACGATCGGGAAAAGCAAAAAACACATCGCAAAGCAGCACGGCAACAATATCCGCCGGACTTTTTTTCAAACTTTTCGGGTTTTGTCCGCTGAATGGGTGGGACTGTCGCCATGTGATCATATATAAGATTTGTATTTCCATGTATTGGAATGCATTTAATGTTTGTATTCGAAGGTTTGAATGCATTTGCATACATTTCTGTGTATTTGCATAGATTTGAATGCATATGCATATATTTGAATGTATTTGCACACATTTGAACGCATTTGCATGCATTTGCACACATTTGAACGCATTTGAATGCATTTGCATATATTTGAATACATTTGAATGCATTTGCACACATTTGAATGCATTTGCATACATTTGAATACATTTGCATGCATTTGCAAACCGAGCAGGGTGTTTCATATAAGATGATGGGGGAAGTAACCGGTGAGCTGTCATGAATCTGTATTCTGAATGTGCTTCACCGGTGCCCTGTCTCGTAGTGCATTGCACACATGAGGTTTGCTCTTCGCAGCGGCAGTCCCACAATGCAGTGCCTGTTCATGAACTAGCACTGCACCGATTTGTGTATACGGGAAATACAATAAACATCGGCTTCTTCTAGTCAACTCTTTGTCTCCCAGTTTTTCATTATTTATTTATTTACTGAGTATGTTGTGATGTGAAAAAAGATTAAGGGTCGGTCATCCAGTGTTATAATTGTGGGCATAAACCTGCTTTCTAGTGAAGACGTTTTTACCTCTTGGCCACAGCCATTGGAAGGCATTTGGGTGGCTTCTGACGAAAGCCAGCTATATCAATGTCCGCTAGACCACCGAGATGTTTCAGTATACAAGGTGGAGTTGTAACCATCGCTTTGCAGAATTGAATCTTTGATGAAAGCTTGTTGCAACTAGTGTCCGTGAATTCCAGTTGAGGTTGACTTCAGCCTCGTTAGAATGCTATGGTATGTCCCCTTCCTCCAGTCCACCCACAGCTGACCTATCAGGAGTCGTTATTGCCTGTCATTCATGAGTGGTGCCTATAGATATAACAATTCTGGGTCGATGAGAATGTAATATAAAACGGTGCCCAAAGTGTTGAGCTCAACCTTGGCCTCGTTCAATTCAACGCTATGGCATGCCCCCCCCCCCCACCTACCACCCACAGGTGGGCCTATCAGGATTTGTTATCACCCGTCAGTCAAGAGTACATAGCTCAACCAGTGATATGATTATGCCAGCCATGCAACTTTTCCACGGATCCGCGGATTTCTGAGTTGTTTAAAATTCGGCCGTAAAAAAAAAAAAAAAATACGTAAAAAAATGGCATTTCTTCTCCCCTAACTATTATTCAAAACACATGCTGAGATCAGGTTATAAACTTTGAGGTTTACTTTTCATTTCAAACTGCTCAGAATGCACCTTTGCGCTCGCAGTTTCATTCGAACATTTTCCTTTTTTTCACAATTCAAGAGTTGCACACCTGTTATGCTCGAGCTCTTTTTAAAGTGAACAGATTCCTTTTGTGCTTATTTCTTACTTGGCACAAAGGTTTGATCAATTTGGAGCCGGAATTTCGAATTGGACACATTTTATTTGTAAAAATGGGAGAACACGGTACACAAAAAGAAAGTCAATCTCAGATATTTGTTTTATTTTCAACAATGAGCAAAACAATAACATTACAATGGAATTTGGTCAATCCATCCACAAAAAAATTACAAAGTTTTAAATTATACCCTCAAGCTTCAACGTGACTTGCCATCGTCCCTAAATGAATATAGCCGCTGTTGGTATCTTGTGGAGTGAAGCAGTGTTAGGGTCCACAGAATCTCCACAGAATGTCCCTACTGCTGTATATTGTGGAGTGAAGCAGGGTTAGGATCCACAGAATCCCACAGAATGCACCCACTGCTGCATCTTGTGGAGTGCAGCAGGGTTAGGGTCCACAGAATGCACCCACTGCTGTATCTTGTGGAGTGCAGCAGGGTTAGGGTCCACAGAATCCCACAGAATGCACCTACTGCTGTATATTGTGGAGTGCAGCAAGGTTAGGATCCACAGAATCCCACAGAATGCACCCACTGCTGCATCTTGTGGAGTGCAGCAGGGTTAGGGTCCACAGAATGCACCCACTGCTGTATCTTGTGGAGTGCAGCAGGGTTAGGATCCACATAATCCCACAGAATGCACCCACTGTTGCATCTTGTGGAGTGCAGCAGGGTTAGGATCCACATAATCCCACAGAATGCACCCACTGTTGCATCTTGTGGAGTGCAGCAGGGTTAGGGTCCACAGAATCCCACAGAATGCACCCACTGCTGCATCTCATCGAGTGCAGCAGGGTTAGGGTCCACAGAATGCACCCACTGCTGCATCTTGTGGAGTGCAGCAGGTTTAGGGTACATTTGCACCATTTTGTAAAAGTTTGAAATTCAAAAACCATAGAATTAATAACCGCCTTTCCAGTGGCAATAAAAATATCCCCAAGTTCGCCGACTGAATTTCTGAGCTGAAAATGCAAGTGCTAATCAAGAGCATCACGAGGGCCATTTTTGGTTTTTTTGTGGGTGTGGGGGAGGGGAATGGGACTATTAGCCTAAGCGTAGTAATTAAGATTGGCTTTCTTCTTGGCTTGTACTTCAAGAATGCCGTCCATGTAGTCTTCATGAGCCAGCTCGGTGGCCCCACGTCTTAGTGCAATCATCCCCTGAAGAGAGAGAGAGGGAGATGGAGGGAGACATAGAGAGAGGGAGACAGAGGGGGACAGAGAGAGAGGGAGACAGAGGGAGACAGAGAGAGAGGGAGACAGAGAGAGAGGGAGACAGAGAGGGAGAGGGAGACAGAGAGACACAGAGGGAGAGGGAGAGAGAGACAGAGAGAGGGAGACAGAGGGAGACAGAGAGAGAGGGAGACAGAGAGAGAGGGAGACATAGAGAGAGAGGGAGACAGAGAGACACAGGGAGAGAGAGGGAGAGAGAGACAGAGAGAGGGGGAGACAGAGAGAGAGACAGAGAGAGGGAGAGAGAGACAGAGAGAGGGGGGAGAGAGACAGAGAGAGAGGGAGACAGAGGGAGACAGAGAGAGGGAGAGAGAGACAGAGAGAGAGAGAGGGAGACAGAGGGAGACAGAGAGAGGGAGAGAGAGATAGAGAGAGAGGGAGACAGTGGGAGACAGAGAAAGGGAGAGAGAGACAGAGAGACAGAGAGGGAAACAGGGAGACAGAGAGAGGCAGAGAGAGAGATGGAAACAGAGGGAGACAGAGAGAGGGAGAGAGAGAGCGAGGGAGACAGAGAGAGGCAGAGAGAGATGGAAACAGAGGGAGACAGAGAGAGGGAGAGAGAGAGAGATGGAAACAGAGGGAGACAGAGAGAGGGAGAGAGAGAGCGAGGGAGACAGAGAGAGGCAGAGAGAGATGGAAACAGAGGGAGACAGAGAGAGGGAGAGAGAGAGCGAGGGAGACAGAGAAAGGCAGAGAGAGAGAGGGAGAGAGAGAGCGAGGGAGACAGAGAGAGGCAGAATGAGAGAGAGAGATGGAAACAGAGGGAGACAGAGAGAGGGAGAGAGAGAGAGCGAGGGAGACAGAGAAAGGCAGAGAGAGAGAGGGAGAGAGAGAGCGAGGGAGACAGAGAGAGGCAGAATGAGAGAGAGAGATGGAAACAGAGGGAGACAGAGAGAGGGAGAGAGAGAGCGAGGGAGACAGAGAGGCAGAGAGAGATGGAAACAGAGGGAGACAGAGAGAGGGAGAGAGAGAGCGAGGGAGACAGAGAAAGGCAGAGAGAGAGAGGGAGAGAGAGAGCGAGGGAGACAGAGAGAGGCAGAATGAGAGAGAGAGATGGAAACAGAGGGAGACAGAGAGAGGGAGAGAGAGAGCGAGGGAGACAGAGAGAGGCAGAGAGAGAGAGAGATGGAAACAGAGGGAGACAGAGAGGAGAGAGAGAGCGAGGGAGACAGAGAGAGGCAGAGAGAGAGAGAGAGAGAGGGAGAGAGAGAGATGGAAACAGACGGAGACAGAGAGAGGGAGAGAGAGAGCGAGGGAGACAGAGAGAGGCAGAGAGACAGAGAGAGGGAAACAGTGAGACAGAGAGAGAGACAGACAGGGAGACAGAGGGTCACAGAAGGAGACAGGGAGAGAGGGACAGAGAGACAGAGAAAATAAAAATAAATTAAATTCAAATTAAGAACATACAAAATTGTCTTACAGTAAATATTGCAAAAATGCCAAAATGTTGTGAAACTAAAAATGACAATGTGAATACAGTATCTAAGATAAGGAGGGCCTGACCTTTCAATCCTAGCAGGACCTTTCTCAAAGGCACCACTGCCTTTAAGCAAAGGCAGTGCTTTTAATCAACATCATTATTTAAACTGATTGGCCCACCATATTATTTGTTTTCTTCAAAATGGCTAGCCCCTTCTTTCCCCAGTGGATAAACGTAGGGTCTAATTGTTGCTGAGAAGAGAGTGGGATATATCGATCAGTACTTACTGCCTCGACGCACACTGCTTTACACTGAGCACCGTTGAAGTCATCGGTGCACCGTGCAAGTTCTTCGAAGTTGACGTCGCTTCTAGAAAATGTCAGAAACCAATGCAAACAATTCATATGAAGTCATGATGTACTGACTGCCTTGCTTCAGACTAGTCACCCCCCTCCCAGTTCTATTTGTCAGCCTTGGCTGGCAGTCTACCAACCAATAGGGGATGGAGGCTTATGCCTTGCTTCAGACTAGTCACCAGTTCTATGTCAGCCTTGGCTGGCAGGCTACCAACCAATAGGGGATGGAGGCTCATGCCTTGCTTCAGACTAGTCACCCCCTTCCAGTTTTATTTGTCAGCCTTGGCTGGCAGTCTACCAACCATAGGGGATGGAGGCTCATGCCTTGCTTCAGACTAGTCACTCCCCTCCCAGTTCTATTTATCAGCCTTGGCTGGCAGTCTACCAACCAATAGGGGATTGAGGCTCATGCCTTGCTTCAGACTAGTCACCCCCTCCCAGTTCTATTTTCAGCCTTGGCTGGCAGTCTACCATCCATAAGGGACGGAGGCTTCAGACTCAAAAAGAATGTCCATGGGGTGAAATTGCACAGAGTCAGGGAACCAGACCCAGTGCATTGGAAATCCATAGGGCTTGATCTGGCAGTCTGTCTGCATCCTACACGATACGGTACACCGTGTACGCTTGCTGACAAACTGCGGAAATTTTGAAAACTTAACAAAACAAAAACAAGAAATGGCTGGATGGTCCCGTTGGGCTATGTGGCATG
>OX465122.1:7621403-7686167 GCA_949987565.1 Luidia sarsii
CTCCTCAAGTTGCGGTCCAATCAAAGTTTCCTTTGCCATTTTTGATTTTTTTTTTCCGACAAAATTCTTCGGGTTCAAGGACACTTACCTTTGTTTGGGCAGCGCAGGCCCTGGCCATCAGCGTCTTCCCGGTACCCGGCGGGCCGTACAACAGCACACCTTTGGCGGCTGGATACCGATGTTCTCGAAGCGCTCTTTGTGTGTCATTGGGAGGACAACGGCCTCGATCAACTGCCGAGAGGGAAGAGAAGTCCATCATTAGTCAAAGAGCATGACGATCTCAGGATGAATTGAAATATCTTCTGTGTGTCAGCATTCTTTGAGGCAAGGCATGATCCTCCATCCACTATTGGTTGTAGACTGCCAGCCAAGGCTGACAAATAGAACGGGTGACTAGTCTGAAGCAAGGCATGAGCCTCCATCCCCTATTGGATGGTAGACTGCCAGCCAAGGCTGGCAAATAGAACTGGGAGGGGAGTGACTAGTCTGAAGCAAGGCATGAGCCTCCATCCCCTATTGGATGGTAGACTGCCAGCCAAGACTGACAAATAGAACTGGGAAGAAAGTGACTAGTCTGAAGCAAGGCATGAGCCTCCATCCCCTATTGGTTGTAGACTGCCAGCCAAGGCTGACAAATAGAACTGGGAGGGGAGTGACTAGTCTGAAGCAAGGCATGAGCCTCCATCCCCTATTGCTTGGTAGACTGCCAGCCAAGGCTGACAAATAGAACTGGGAGGGGAGTGACTAGTCTGAAGCAAGGCATGAGCCTCCATCCCCTATTGCTTGGTAGACTGCCAGCCAAGGCTGACAAATAGAACTGGGAGGGGAGTGACTAGTCTGAAGCAAGGCATGAGCCTCCATCCCCTATTGCTTGGTAGACTGCCAGCCAAGGCTGACAAATAGAACTGGGAGGGGAGTGACTAGTCTGAAGCAAGGCATGAGCCTCCATCCCCTATTGCTTGGTAGACTGCCAGCCAAGGCTGACAAATAGAACTGGGAGGGGAGTGACTAGTCTGAAGCAAGGCATGAGCCTCCATCCGCTATTGGTGGTAGACTGCCAGCCAAGGCTGACAAATAGAACGGGTGACTAGTCTGAAGCAAGGCATGAGCCTCCATCCCCTATTGGATGGTAGACTGCCAGCCAAGGCTGGCAAATAGAACTGGGAGGGGAGTGACTAGTCTGAAGCAAGGCATGAGCCTCCATCCCCTATTGGATGGTAGACTGCCAGCCAAGGCTGGCAAATAGAACTGGGAGGGGTGACTAGTCTGAAGCAAGGCATGAGCCTCCATCCCCTATTGGTGGTAGACTGCCAGCCAAGGCTGACAAATAGAACTGGGAGGGGTGACTAGTCTGAAGCAAGGCATGAGCCTCCATCCCCTATTGGATGGTAGACTGCCAGCCAAGGCTGACAAATAGAACTGGGAGGAGTGACTAGTCTGAAGCAAGGCATGAGCCTCCATCCCTTATTGGTTGGTAGACTGCCAGCCAAGGCTGACAAATATAACTGGGAGAAACTAGTCTGTAGCAAGGCATAGGCCTCAATCCCCTATTGGTTGGTAGACTAGAATATAAGTACCTCTTGTATCTGCTTGTCCAAGCCTCCGATATCGCTGTACTGTTCTGTTGGTCTTTCGTCCACCTCCATAGCCTTGACACGGGAATCAAACCTACCACAGAATGGACAGAGGGAGGTAGAAAATCACTATTGGCCACACTCTGACAGAGAGGGCGCTACACTCCTAAAATGCAATGACTACGTGCCTATGGGAGTGTACACTTTTGGCAAAGCGCCCAATTTTCGGATGTTGCAAATTTGAGAAATTGATTACATCAGGAAGTTTAGTGATTAAAAATGGGCCGTTTTCAAGAAAATTAGGAAATTTGTTGAATTTTCAACGATCGCCTCCTATAGACTCGTGTGTACGTTGAAGCCACGGCCAATGAGCATGGTCACTTGACAAGGCCTAACACACATGTCTATGGGAAATAGCTGCAGCCGCTAGCCGACGGCCTCCCATAGACCAGTGCATAAATTGAAGCCGTAGCCAATGAACATAGTCACTAGACAGGGCCTAACACATGAGTCTATGGGAAATGGCTGCAGCCACTAGCTGACAGCTTCCCATAGACCCGTGCATAAATTGAAGCCGTAGCCAATGAACATACATGTAGTCATTAGACAGGGCCTAACACACAAGTCTATGGAAAATGGCTGCAACCGCTAGCAGACGGCCTCCCATAGACTCGTGTGTAAATTGAAGCCGTAGCCAATGAGCATAGTCACTCGACAAGGTCTAACACACATGTCTATGGAAAATTGCTGCAACCACTAGCAGACAGCCTCCCATAGACCCGTGTGTAAATTGAAGCCATAGTCAATGAGCACGGTCACTAGACAGGGCCTAACACACGAGTCTATGGGAAATGGCTGCAGCCACTAGCCGGCCGCCTCCCATAGACTTGTGTGCAAATTGAAGCCATAGTCAATGAACATAGTCACTCGACAAGGCCTAACACACAAGTCTATGGGAAATGGCTGCAGCCGCTAGCCGGCCGCCTCCCATAGACTCGTGTGTAAATTGAAGCCATAGTCAATGAGCATGGTCTCTAGACAGTCTCAACACAAGAGTCTACGCCATAGACTCGTGTGCAAATTGAAGCCGTAGCCAGTAAGCAGTTGGGACAGGGGTCCTTACTCTTGGGGCAAGGTTTCCAGGATGAGGTAGGAGTCCTTGTTGACGCCCACCAAGTCCCCCGGGTGGAGTTGCTCCGGATCCACCAGTCCGATCACCGGCAGGAAGTATGTCTGCGGACCGACCAAATGCAAGAATAAGCGCACTACCACTAAGTACAAGAGCTGCACTGCCAATATACTTGTGTGACATACCGTGCAACCAAATTTGCCCATGGTTTGTTGATGCTATGTGGCGACACTCACGCACGGAGATGGTTTTACTATTTACGTACATAGAGTAATATACAAACATTTTGCAAACTGCTAATACTGACTGAATTTACCAAAATGCAAATCTTAAAATTTAGAGGGCCTGATGTTTCGATCCTTGCAGGACCTTTCTCAAAGGCAAGAGGAAAGGCAGAGACAGGTCTTTTGCCTTGAAACCTCAGGTTCACTCAATTTCGATAATTACGAATATGGCGGTACTCTTTACTACCAAGCATAGATCTTTTTCAGATGGCAGCCTCCATGGCATTACAGTCTGGCATTAAAGGCCTATACAACATTGGTAAAGGTCAAAAGATTGCCACAGTTTGTGTGTTAAACCATTAAACATCCCAAAATAAGCAACCCTGCGAAGGTTTCAGCTCAAAAGGTGATCTGAGAAAGTAGAAACTGGTAAAAAATTGTCACAGTTTTTGCACCATTCTGTAGTGTAAGAAATAGTTTATGACTTGCGAGTAATAAAACTATTTGTCGATGTTTGAGTGAAGATTTCTAGGGAAGTACAGCATCCCAGACCGTAAGATTTCAACATGAGGATACTATCATGACCATCTACAAACTGTGTACATTAGAAGGAAATCTGTGGACATCGATGTTTTCCGATCTTCCCAATGTTGTATTGGTCCTTTAAAGTCACAGGTGTCTAGAAACACGCGTTTGGTCCTAGTTTCTAGGGTGAATACTCTACTTATCAAGCTAACAAACCTTCACATTTGGACAACAAACAACAAGAAGTACCACCGGTAGAAGTAACTCTTGGACCAGGGATGTAAGTCATTTCCTGAAAATCACCGAATGCCAGTAAATTGTGCGACTGCAAGTGAGCGCTTACGCGATCAAGAGATGCGACTGCGAGTGACCGCTTACGCGACCGAGAGATTCACGGCAGTTGTGCAGGGACCCTTCAGTTTTTAGGGTTTTAACAGATAGAAATGAGCAGTTTGAGATATCTGTTTGTGTTTGACAAATTACACAGTTCGCACTGGATTTAAAATTGGCAAAGTTCCCGTTGTTGTGGTACGTTTCACCCCTAAAATGTCCAGTGCGGACGGGGCTTTTTTTACCTGTCTGGTGGATGTTTTGATGACGGCACATTTGCCTTTCCGCTGGGAGTCGAGATCCACGTTGGCCCCCTCTGCCTCTCCCGTATCCTCGGGTTCAACGTCCAGCAACTAAGCCAACAAACAAACAAACCCCAAAGCCAGGCTGAAAGTCTTTGCAAAAGCAATGTAAAAATATGATTTTTCATTTGGATATGGATACTGATCAAACCCCCCAAAATAGTTACCCAACCGACCCTATTTCTAGCCTGCGACCCTAAAAATTGTTATGGGAAAACAATATTTAGTGTGTAATTTCATCATTTTTATTATTACCCTTAAGCAGGGCTCGACCTTAGCACTAGCCCGACGGTCATTGTCTAGTAAAAACAGCTGCGGGCTAGTAAAATTACCCACTTTGCTAGCCCGACGGACTAGTAAAAAGTCGGCAGCGGTGTGGAGGCAAAAAACAATGCTGGCGGGGATGAGAAAGTAGAAACTAATAATTTGACCTAATAACCTTGTATTAAATTCAATATTAATTATAAAGGGCTAGTAAAACTTGCTGCGGGCTAGCAAAAAACTCAATTTACTAGCCCGGTGGGCTGGTTAAAAATAACTTTAAGCGCGAAGCTTGCCTTATAGCTTGATTATATGCAGATGCCACCATATGATTGTACACAAAAACAAAAGGCAACCCAAAAAGTATATATTCCCTACCTACCTATTTTGAAATGACATCAGAAGCAGAACTATTTTGTTTGTTTGGCCTAAGCCGTCCATTGTGGTTACTTCCTTCTCTTCTTAGGGACCTGTGTGTGTCTTATTTTGATTCCTTCACCTTTTGATCTCATCTAGGTCTGCATGGTTTCAGGTCAACTCGGTCCGTAACCAACTCCGTCCCAATGCGATCTTTGTGTGCACATTTTCCCATAGCAAGCCTCGCGCTCATTTCTTTTTTAACTAGCCCACCGGGCTAGTAAATTGAGTTTTTGGCTAGCCCGCAGCAAGTTTTACTAGCCCGTTATAAATTGATATTGAATTTAACATTGAATTTAAAAACCCCTAACAATCCTCGCGCTTAAGGTTTTTGTTTACTAGTCTACCGGGCTAGTAAATTGAGTTTTTTGCTAGCCCGTAGCAAGTTTTACTAGCCCTGTAAACACGGTTACTAGCCCTGTAAAACAAGTTTTTTAGGTCAATATGAAACAAACGATTAGTTTCTGCTTTCTCATCCCCGCCCGCATTGTTTTTTGCCTCCATACCGCTGCCTACTTTTTACTAGTCCGCCGGGCTAGCAAAGAGGGGTAATTTTACTAGCCCGCAGCTGTTTTTACTAGACAATGACCGCCGGGCTAGTGCTAAGGTCGAGCCCTGCATAGCTACCAAGCTTGCTAAGTTGGTCACGGGCCAAGGTGGTTACGGACTGAGTTGACTGCCGCCCGTCCGCTTACCTCGATCACGTTGGACACCAAGTAAGGGAGGGTCTTGTTGACTTTGATCTTTTCCTGGTTCTCTTTGATCTTCTCCTTCTGCGCCTGAAGTTCGTGCTGGATGCGCATTATTTCACTCTTCATTATCTGGGAGAAGCAACGGAAAAGAGAGAGGAATGTTAGCCCTACCTCATAAGTATTATGTGCTCAGTGCTTTGCCTGGTGATTTGCGTCGGTGAGAATGTCATTCAATGAGGGTTTTGCCCTTCCCGATGTGTAGTCAGCACTGTATGCTCAGTGCTTTGCCCCGATTACCTGGTGATTTGCGTCGGTGAGAATGTCATTCAATGAGGGTTTTGCCCTTCCCTGATGTATAGTCAGCACTGTATGCTCAGTGCTTTGCCCCGATTGCCTGGTGATTTGCGTCGGTGAGAATGTCATTCAATGAGGGCTTTGCCCTTCCCCGACGTGTAGTCAGCACTGTATGCTCAATGCTTTGCCCCGATTGCCTGGTGATTTGCGTCGGTGAGAATGTCATTCAATGAGGGCTTTGCCCTTCCCCGACGTGTAGTCAGCACTCTATGCTCAGTGCTTTGCCCCGATTGCCTGGCGATATACATTAGTGAGAATATTCAATACAATTCCCAAGTATTAGGGCCGGCATTGACCCTACTACTTGGGAAGATGTAGCCGATAGTCGACAACTGTGGAGAGCCACTGTAAACAAAGGTGTCAAGAGGGCAGAAACTTCATGGAGTGTTCAACTTGCTGACAAGAGAGCTATAGTATAGGAGGAAGGCAAGGGCAGCATCTGCCTCCGCATCTGATTGAGCACCAACCTTCTACATCTGTAAGAAGTGCTGTAGAGACTGCCACTCCAGAGTGGGACCCTAGAGCCATTCTAGAAGCTGTAACTCAACCAAGTAGCGCTACACCATCGTCTCTCGAGACGAACGGATGCCATACAATACAGGGTAAAAATCTCTGACTCTACAGACTTGGTATTTGGTCAAATTTTTATGGAGTAACCGTGAAAAATTCCTCAAATAAGTCTACTACTATGAACATGAACACATTATGATTTACCTTAATCTCGTTGTCCAACAGTCGTGTCCGTCCGATGATTTCATCGTTTGACATGCGCAAAACCTCTTCCCCGATGGTCTCCTAGAAATAAAGACAATATTAAAACAGATCATGAAAACCTGCTGGAAAAAAATCAAACGCAGTGGCTGTTGTTACGGCAGTCGTCCGTGTGGTTCCCTGACTTGATTGTATTTTGTCTGCATTGCAGGCTGGTTGAACCAGTCTATTAGCTGATAGTCTGGTTCCAAGAGCTAAACATCCTGAGTTTCCTGACAAATACTGTGAAGTCAGGGAACCACACGGACGGCTGCCGTAACAACAGCCACTGCGAAAAATAAAAACACAAGAAAGGTACAGCCCCAATTTCCTAGAAATTACAGCCTAGGTCCAGGTCCGCACTTTAGAAAAAAAGAAGAAGCGAAAAAAAGGCAGATGTAACAAACTTTAGTTTTAGTTTTTCAAAGTGGTCAGCTTCATAACAAAATTCACTTGTGACTCGCAGCCTTGTCACTGTCAGGACTTACTTTTGTGCTACTCTGAGTAAGAACTAAGATAACTTGGACCCAACATGTCACCCTTTTTTATCAAAATTTGGAATTTGGAGGGTCACTCGACCCTCCAAATTCCAAAATTCGATAAAAAAAGGGTGACTTGTCGGGTCCCAGTTACTCGGACTACTTATGAAGTTAACTTATGTGCCAAGATCATTACAATTAGACAAATACAACATGGACCATTTAGATTTAGTTATAGAAATCACAAAATTTCCTCGCACATCAAGTACTAGAACTAGAACTTAGAAGTAGTAATGTGTGTACAGTTGACCCTCCTGAAAACTTAATTTTGAAACTGAAAGTTTAATTACTTTTGCAGTTTTGGGGTTTTGCAAATTTCCAAAGTTGTTTTTTGGTTCAACAACACATGCAAAATCAGTGCATATTGTTTCGGGTAATTATAATTTGCTGAACACGGGTCAGCGCTTGTTTCCAAAATTTTACACTCCAGAGAGTCACTGATAGTGATAGCGAGTTTGATAAAAGAAAACAACTTTTTCGGTCAATTTGGTTGAGTGAAAAACTGCACTGCATTGACAATGCAAAATGCAGTCAGCATGACTAAGACATTTTTGAGGAAATTTGGAACGCTACGAATCACTTCTTTTTAAGAGATTCACACTAGTCACTTACATATATTTAGACGGAATATCTTCCAAAAATATTGAGGGTCCATCAGGCAAAATTTCAACAGTCGATCAGAGGGAAAAACGACTAAACTTACCTCTCCATCTTCCCAAATCGCCTTGTCTTCCAACTTTGCCGAGGCAGCCATTTTGTTTGTGATCTTTCTACTGACGCAGGAAACAGCCGTCAGACCATTCCAAAATGGACAGGAAGGCTTAGGCTCTGGCTCAGGCTTCGGTCATATTTGTCTTACTTCTTAAAAAAAATCACAGGCATCTATAAACAAACGTTTGGCCCCAGTTTCTCGGTGAATCGCTGTACCTATCAAGCCGACAAACCTTCATATTCGGAAACCATTCACAAACTGGATTTTCAGGTTTTGTCAGACGGAGACGAAGCCTGAGCCCGAGCCTAAGCCTTCATTTCGACACGACGTAAAACAGTCGTCAAAAAAGAGTGATAGTCCCTGTGACTGAGGCTGTCAACGTCCATAGTCTCG
This sequence comes from Luidia sarsii, assembly GCA_949987565.1. Taxonomy (NCBI): domain Eukaryota; kingdom Metazoa; phylum Echinodermata; class Asteroidea; order Paxillosida; family Luidiidae; genus Luidia; species Luidia sarsii. Next base: position 7,629,606 of record OX465122.1, read on the forward strand.
CATGCAGGCAAGGATACAACCTCGTGCCTTTGGTTCTAATACCAAAAGGGTAGGATAATGTTGGTGCGTTTTCCTGCCGATGATGAATGTACATCAGGTATCCGTATCCGTATCCGTATCCGCATCCGTAGTATCTGTACCACTCCGAATCCACACCACTGACACTAGCGACAGTTACTCCCGTACCGTGCCTGCTTACCACATGACTCTAACCCGTGCAGTTCCCATTCAGTTTTTCTCGGCTGAGAGGTGCACGCACTCTTCACAGTGTCGCACCACAACGGTACGGGAGTACCTGTCAGTGGTGTGGATTCGGAGTGGTACGGTCCGGATACTACGGATGCGGATAGTATTGCAGTGACGTCATACCTGATGTATATTCATCACCGGCAGGGGGGATCGGAACGCACCAACAAATGCTACCTACAAAAAAGGCCCAAATGTTTTTATATGCACACGTGTGTGCATAAGCCGACGGTCAGTGTCCAAAACGTCCACATTCGGCTTCCGCTGAACCCCAGTATTCCAGCTATTTATGTAAGTAAATAGACATTGTTATTGCCCAATATTGAGGCCTGAGAAAATAGGAAAATATAGGGCAAGACCCGAGAAGCAGTGGATTTTCCCTCCAAAAGCCGACAGTTAAACGATATTTATAGTTTTCTAGTCCGAGTAACTTCAGTAGCAGTCCGAGTAACTTGGACCCTGGCCTTAGTACTACCTTAGTCCTTACACCCTCAATTTTTATGGCGATTGTAAGGGTCCAAGCATGGAGGAATAAGGAGAGATTTCCTCCATGGTCCAAGTTACTCGGACTACTACTACTACTGAAGTAGTTTTTACAACAAGTTTACAGCCTATCTATTATTAATAATACTAGTACAGGGAAGGGCGGTGACTTGCAATTTTCCTTCCTTTCAAAATATTTCAATAATACCTTTTTCGTGAAACCATGGTAGGACATGTTATTGTTATAAATTTTAAGTGCATGTTTTGTGGAGAGCAACGCAGAGACACTGACCACGTTTGTTTGACACATAATGTGACACAAAATCATGATTTTTTTTGACAAAATGGTTGTGCCAGACCATTAATGTTGTCTACTTAGTACATTACAATTGGTGGTTTAAACTAAAGGCCCAATTCAACATTGGGAAGATCGGAAAACATCTATGTCCACAGATTTCCTTCTAATTTACACAGTTTGTAGATGGTCATGATGGAATTCTCATGTTGAAATCTTATGGTCGGGGATGCTGTACTTTTCGATAAATCTTCACTCAAACACCAACAAATAGTTTTATTACTTGCAAGTTGTAAACTATTTCTTACACTACAGAATGGTGCAAAAACCTTGACGTTTTTTTACCTTTTTCCACTTTCTCAGAGCTAAAACCTTCGCACTAACTTTGTTTTATGGCTTAACACAAAGTGTGGCAATCTTTTGACCTTTATCAATGTTGTATCTGGCCTTCAATTTAACTTGAGGTGTTTTTTTAAACGCAGTGGCTGTTGTTATGGCAGTAGTCCGTGTGGTTCCCTGACTTGATTGTATTTCGTCAGCATTGCAGGCTGGCTGAACCAGTCTATTAGCTGATAGTCTGGATCCAAGAGCTAAACATCCTGACAAATACTGTGAAGTCAGGGAATGATACGGACGACTGCCGTAACAACAGCCACTGCGTTTTTTAAATGAGTAAAAGAAATAGTTTACGTCTCACCGAGATCTAAACTATTTTTCGGAACAGTATGGCGTTGAATGCTGCATTTTCGCGAAACAAATGAAGCGGTTTTCACAATTTTCTTGAGACTCGGTTGGCGGATTGAGCTGAAATTTTCACAGGTGTGCTATTTCATGCATATGTTGGATCAGACAACGTATGGACTCGACCAATGTTGTGTAGTGGCCTTAAGTCTGCTAATTATTCCGATTAATATTTGCTCGATTGTTTTGCAGTTTCAGATCAACGCAGGGACAGCATGGAAGGAAAAGTTCTGACAAACTGGGCGGAAACTTTTATCTGCACCCCGGAACGTTACTTTGAGCCAAAAAATGCGGAGGAAATAAAAACGGTAATTTTTCCATTTTTCCATTTTTAATTAGTTTTCTGTAATTTCTAAAATTTTAAATATTAACTTTTAAATTTTTTTCATTTTGATTTTAATTCCAAATTAACTTTAATTTAATTTTTAATTAATATTTGTAATTGTTTTGAATTTGTTGTATATTTTGTAACTTTTCTAATTTATGTGATTTTTGTCTTTTTTGTCATTTTTTAAATTGTCAACTTACACACCATTTAGTACAAGTACAGAAGTACAAATTTCGACCCAGTGACAAATTTTGTTAAAGTAACCTACTTTAGTTTGTCAGCGGTATTCAAAGTGGAAAGTCCTGAATAGACTGCACACTGTACTTTGCATAGGCTGTAAGCTCGGCCTTGATGAATCTGCATAATGTACATGTACATGTGCATTACACACTACCAGCAATAATTGCATGCCACAAGATGGCATGGACCAGCTTACTTTATTACACAAGCGCAGTGTAATGGGCCTTTTTATGTAACTATTAACGCATTGTATAATTGTATAACCTATAGACCTACTTATCAAGTGATTCACACAAATTTTGCAAACTGCTTACTGACTAAAATTACCAAAGTGCAAATCTCAAAATTTAGTGGGCCTGACAGATTGATCCTAGCAGGACCTTTCTCTGCCTTTGAGAAAGGTCCTGCTGGGATCGAAACGTCAGGCCCACTAAATTTTGAGCTATAGATCTATACTTATCAAGGTTGCATTTGAGTGTAGTCAAATTGAACAAATTGAAACAAAAATGACAAAGAAAACTTTGACAGGACCGGAACTTGAACCCAAGACCCCTAGTTTGCCTTCCTGGTCTTTTACATGTACCAAGTTCAAGTCCCGGTCCAGTCAATTTTTTTTTGATTTATTGTTGTTTTTTCCCCAAACCTTATATAACTATTCACTCATTTCATAACCTATTCTTATCAAGGTTGCATTTGTAGTCCAAAAGAACTTTGGAAATAAATTGAAATAAAAATCATGCAAAGAAAACTTTGACAGGATCGGGGCTTGAACCCAAGACCCCTGGTTTGCCTACCTGGCCTTCTACCAGGTTCAAGTCCCGGTCCAGTCATTTTTTTTTTCCCAAACCTTTTTCATGTAACTATTCACTCATTTCATAACCTATTCTTATCAAGGTTGCATCTGTAGTCAAAAAGAACTGTTGAAAAAAAAAAAAAAAAAAGGACTTGTGCCCAAGTCCCTTCGTTTGCCTACCTGGTCTTCTACCAGGTTCTATTTATTTTATTTTTTCAAATTCTTAACCCCCCCCCCCACCCAACCCCGCACAGTGATCTGAAGTACACTGTATTGGTCCTCTTCACTGTGAAGGGCGAACATCACAGCGTAAAGCGGTATGCCAGAAATGCATCCAATTTTTTTTTTTTTTTGCAGATTTTGGAGTTGGCTCGGACTGAGGAGAAACGAGTGCGTGTCTGTGGCAAACTCCACTCTCCCTCCGACCTGGCCATGTCAGACGAATTCATGATCAACATGGAGAACATGAACAGCGTCATTCGGGTGAGTCCAACAAATGACGGAACTATCAAAAAATAGGAGGGCCCGATGTTTCGATCCTAGCAGGACCTTTCTCGAAGGCAGCAGAAAGGCCTTTGAGGAAGGTCCTGCTAGGATCGAAATGTCAGGCCTTTTTAGTTAATTTTCGCTTTTTTGTCATTTTTGTCAACAAATTTAGGAACTGTGTATCAAAAAATAGGAGGGCCCTCGCCCACCCTTGCCCACCCTCGCCCACCATTACCCACCCTCGCCCTCCCTCGCCCACCTCGCCCACCCTTGCCCACCCTTGCCCACCCTTGCCCACCCTTGCCCACCCTTGCCCACCCTTGCCCATCCTCGCCCACCCTTGCCCACCCTCGCCCACCCTTGCCCACCCTTGCCCACCCTTGCCCACCCTCGCCCACCCTTGCCCATCCTTGCCCACCCTTGCCCACCCTCGCCCACCCTTGCCCACCCTCGCCCACCCTTGCCCATCCTTGCCCACCCTTGCCCACCCTTGCCCACCCTTGCCCACCCTTGCCCACCCTCGCCCACCCTTGCCCACCCTTGCCCACCCTTGCCCACCCTCGCCCACCCTTGCCCACCCTCGCCCACCCTCGCCCACCCTCGCCCACCCTTGCCCACCCTTGCCCACCCTCGCCCACCCTCGCCCACCCTCGCCCACCCTTGCCCACCCTCGCCCACCCTTACCCACCCTTACCCACCCTTACCCACCCTTACCCACCCTCGCCCACCCTTACCCACCCTTACCCACCCTCGCCCACCCTCGCCCACCCTCGCCCACCCTCGCCCACCCTCGCCCACCCTCGCCCACCCTTGCCCACCCTCGCCCACCCTCGCCCACCCTTACCCACCCTTACCCACCCTTACCCACCCTTACCCACCCTCGCCCACCCTCGCCCACCCTCGCCCACCCTCGCCCACCCTCGCCCACCCTCGCCCACCCTTGCCCACCCTCGCCCACCCTTGCCCACCCTTGCCCACCCTTACCCACCCTCGCCCACCCTCGCCCACCCTCGCCCACCCTCGCCCACCCTCGCCCACCCTCGCCCACCCTCGCCCACCCTCGCCCACCCTCGCCCACCCTCGCCCACCCTCGCCCACCCTCGCCCACCCTCGCCCACCCTCGCCCACTCTCGCCCAGCCTAGCCCGCCCCCACCCCCCGGTCAGAAGACCACAGTCCCTGCTCAGCCCCTGTTCAATACAGTTTTGGGAACTTGGTTCTTTTGTCCTGTTGGGCAGGTTGACAAGGACAAGTGCCAGATCACTGTGGAAGCCGGGTGCACATTGAACGACCTGAACACCAAGGTTCTCCCACTCTACGGCATGGCTTTCAGCAAGTAAGTGAGAAATGGTCCTATGCCCTTTTTTCGTACTACAGACTCACTTCAGTTAGCGGTAAGGCTAACCAGAACAACCCTATCTCTAGCCTGCGACCCTAAATTTTTTTATCGGGAAACAATGATGAAAAACATTCAATGTGTAATAAAAAGGAAATTGATTGTATTACAGTATCAGGCTTAGCCACATGCAGATGCCTCCATATGATTGTACACAAACAAAAATGGCCCCCCAAAAAATCCTTACCTACCTACCCTATTTTGAAATGCCATGTAATCGGAAGCAGAACTATTTTATTTTTTGGCCTAAGCAGTTTTTTCTGGCATTTTTGCATGCGCCTGTCATTGCTCAATGTGTTCAAAAGTTTCCAAGTCACTTTTTCCTTTGTTTGTTTGACCAGTGATAGTTATTGTTGTCTTCTTTGACCAGTGATTGTTGTTGTTGTCTTGTTTGACCAGTGATTGTTGTTGTTGTCTTGTTTGACCAGTGATTGTTGTTGTTGTCTTGTTTGACCAGTGATTGTTATTGTTGTCTTGTTTGACCAGTGATTGTTATTGTTGTCTTGTTTGACCAGTGATTGTTATTGTTGTCTTGTTTGACCAGTGATTGTTATTGTTGTCTTGTTTGACCAGTGATTGTTGTTGTTGTCTTGTTTGACCAGTGATTGTTGTTGTTGTCTTGTTTGACCAGTGATTGTTATTGTTGTCTTGTTTGACCAGTGATTGTTATTGTTGTCTTGTTTGAGCAGTGAGTGTTTTGTTGTCTTGTTTGACCAGTGATTGTTGTTGTTGTCTTGTTTGACCAGTGATTGTTGTTGTTGTCTTGTTTGATCAGTGATTGTTATTGTTGTCTTGTTTGACCAGTGATTGTTATTGTTGTCTTGTTTGATCAGTGATTGTTGTTGTTGTCTTGTTTGACCAGTGATTGTTATTGTTGTCTTGTTTGATCAGTGATTGTTGTTGTTGTCTTGTTTGACCAGTGATTGTTATTGTTGTCTTGTTTGACCAGTGATTGTTGTTGTTGTCTTGTTTGACCAGTGATTGTTATTGTTGTCTTGTTTGACGAGTGATTGTTATTGTTGTCTTGTTTGACCAGTGATTGTTGTTGTTGTCTTGTTTGACCAGTGATTGTTATTGTTGTCTTGTTTGACCAGTGATTGTTATTGTTGTCTTGTTTGACCAGTGATTGATATTGTTGTCTTGTTTGACCAGTGATTGATATTGTTGTCTTGTTTGACCAGTGATTGTTATTGTTGTCTTGTTTGATCAGTGATTGTTGTTGTTGTCTTGTTTGACCAGTGATTGTTATTGTTGTCTTGTTTGACCAGTGATTGTTATTGTTGTCTTGTTTGACCAGTGATTGTTATTGTTGTTTTGTTTGACCAGTGATTGTTATTGTTGTCTTGTTTGACGAGTGATTGTTATTGTTGTCTTGTTTGATCAGTGATTGTTGTTGTTGTCTTGTTTGATCAGTGATTGTTGTTGTTGTCTTGTTTGACCAGTGATTGTTATTGTTGTCTTGTTTGACCAGTGATTGTTGTTGTTGTCTTGTTTGACCAGTGATTGTTATTGTTGTCTTGTTTGACCAGTGATTGTTGTTGTTGTCTTGTTATTTGTGTTGGCAGCTTGAGCGCTCTGCCGTTTGTCACAATTGGTGGAGTTGTCAGCACTGCGACCCATGGCACTGGAGCCAACCATGGTGTCCTCTCAACTCAGGTCAGTATAGCCTGCAGTGCAGCTCACTGTAGTCCATAGAATAGTTCCTTTCTTTTTGGAGGAGGTCATCTTTCTATTTTTAAAAGTTTTATTTTTGTTAAAGTTGTTAAGGAGTTGAAAGAAAATCTTGGTTAAACTGTGTATCTCTCTATCGGATGGTTAATGGGATACTCATGAGAGGGAGAGGGAGAGAGAGAGGGAGAGGGAGAGGGAGAGGGAGAGGGAGAGGGAGAGGGAGAGGGAGAGGGAGAGGGAGAGGGAGAGGGAGAGGGGGAGGGGGAGGGGGAGGGGGAGGGGGAGGGACAGGGACAGGGACAGGGACAGGGACAGGGACAGGGACAGGGACAGGGACAGGGACAGGGACAGGGACAGGGACAGGGACAGGGACAGGGACAGGGACAGGGACAGGGACAGGGACAGGGACAGGGACAGGCACAGGCACAGGCACAGGCACAGGCACAGGCACAGGCACAGGCACAGGCACAGGCACAGGCACAGGGACAGGGACAGGGACAGGGACAGGGACAGGGACAGGGACAGGGACAGGGACAGGGACAGGGACAGGGACAGGGACAGGGACAGGGACAGGGACAGGGACAGGGACAGGGACAGGGACAGGGACAGGGACAGGGACAGGGACAGGGACAGGGACAGGGAGGGAGAGAGAGAGAGAGAGAGAGAGGGAGAGAGAGGGAGAGAGAGGGAGAGAGAGTGAGATAGACGTACAGGTAGAGTGAGAGTGAGATAGACGTAGAAAGAGAGATAGGGAGAGAGAGAGAGAGAGAGGAAGAGGGCTAGAGAGAGAGGGAGTTGACAGAGGGAAAAGGAAACACAAGAGAAAATGCAAAGTTAACCTCCTCACACTAGGATCAAAACATCAGGCCCTCCGAATTTTCAATTTTGTATTTTTGTATTTTTTTGTTTTGTTTGGGGGGTGGGAAAGGTTGTTGAGTTGGAGCTGATGACCAGTGAGGGCCAGGTCTTGACGTGCTCCCGAGAGAACAACAAGGAGGTCTTCCGTGCGGCCCTCTGCAGTCTTGGCTGCCTCGGTGTCATCCTGACGATCACGGTCCAGTGCGAGCCGGAGTTCACCCTTCGACAGAGGCAAACCTCGTGCACGATAGACGAGGTAGGATTGCGATTCAATCATTTAAGAAAAAAAAATTCCAAACTCGGAACGTAGTGAGCGCGCAATGAACGAACATTACCCTGCACAAAACAAATAAATATAAATAACATGTAAAACCCCTATACAACATTGTTAAGATCGAAAAAGAGAAATGTTCACAGATTTACATCAAATTTATACAGTTTGAAGATGGTTAGAGTAGAAACCTCTCACTGAAATATTTCTGCCTAAAATGGTGTATTTTGCTGGGAGAAATGAGTAAAAGAAATAGTTAACGTCTCACCGAGATCTTAACTATTTTTCGGTTCAGTACGGCATTGAATGCTGCATTTTCGGGAAACAAATGAAGCGGTTTTCCCGATTTTCTCGAGACTCGGTTGGCGGAATGAGCTGAAATGTTCACAGGTGTGCTATTTCATGCATATGTTGGATCAGACAACGTATGGAAGCTATTCTTTGACCTCGACCAATGTTGTGTAGGGGCTTTAAGGCTTTGCACGGTGGGTGAAACAATTTGCGGTGACACCATGTATAAATGTAGTTTTTATTGTTTAGATGACATAATACCGTACATAAAGGTGTGACTTCCTGCCGTTCATGTCACATGAACAAGTCGCGGGATTCTTCACAATACAGGGCAGTATTCAATGGGCACATTGGTGCACGCTGTATATATATAGACGCAGCGTCCCCATCTGCAGTTAAGCAACAGCACACTCCCATGCTGTAATAAAATTCTTCAAAAGAGATGCGTCTTCAAGTTTGTAAAATTATTATGTCCTCTAATAAATTGAGACTTTTTTTCATGAGCGCAGCAAAGAAGCATGTAAGGTCTCTTAAAGAAGAGGTTTGTTTCTGAAAAGAACCTGAGTGGTAACTCGACGTTCCGACCAGTATGTTCTGGCCGTCATCCGGAGATGACGTCTTTAACCACTGGACCACTGAGCTGGCTGATGAGGTCGTAAACATAAAAAGTACAGGAGATTTAAGCTGGACTTTTATCACAAGCTAGACAGACGTTTTGTTCTTTTTCAATTTCTTCCCAGTAGATACATTTATTGGTCCAACCCTGACTTAAAAAAAAACTCGCTGGAAGCAATCAGCTGCATCCAGAGACAGATCCGTGAGGCTCTTTCGTCTTTTTGCCATCTTCATTCAAGAAGTTAAAGTGGAGATGATTTGTGCTCATACAGTAACTTGTCATCATTCTACTTTCATCCCCTGTGTGGTTCACCTACTGTACAATCGCCTAAATTCACCTACAGTCATCTACGGTCATCTACAGTCACCTACAGTCATCTACAGTCACCTACAGTCACCTACAATCACCTACAGTCACCTACAATCACCTGCAGTCATCTACAGTCACCTACAGTCGCCTACTGTACAGTCATCTATAGTCACCTACAGTCACCTACAGTCACCTACAGTCACCTACAGCCACCTACAGTCACCTACAGTCACCTACAGTCATATACAGTCACCTACAGCCACCTACAGTCACCTACAGTCACCTACAGTTATATACAGTCACCTACAGTCATATACAGTCACCTACAGTCACCTACAGTCACCTACAGTCACCTACAGTCACCTACTGTCACCTACAGTCATCTACAGTCACCTACAGTCACCTACAGTCATCTATATTCACCCACAATCACCTACAGCCACCTACAGTCATATACAGTCACCTACAGTCATCTACAGTCACCTACAGTCACCTACAGTCATATACAGTCACCTACAGTCACCTACAGTCACCTACAGTCACCTACAGTCACCTACTGTCACCTTCAGTCACCTTCAGTCACCTACAGTCACCTACAGTCATATACAGTCACCTACAGCCACCTACAGTCACCTACAGTCACCTACAGTCATATACAGTCACCTACAGTCATATACAGTCACCTACAGTCACCTACAGTCACCTACAGTCACCTACAGTCACCTACTGTCACCTACTGTCACCTACAGTCATCTACAGTCACCTACAGTCACCTACAGTCATCTATATTCACCTACAATCACCTACAGCCACCTACAGTCATATACAGTCACCTACAGTCATCTACAGTCACCTACAGTCACCTACAGTCATATACAGTCACCTACAGTCACCTACAGTCACCTACAGTCACCTACTGTCACCTACAGTCACCTTCAGTCACCTACAGTCACCTTCAGTCACCTACAGTCATCTACAGCCACCTACAGTCATCTACAGTCACCTACAGTCATCTACAGTCAACTACAGTCAACTACAATCACCTACAGTGACCTAGTCACCTACAGTCACCAACAATCTTAGGGTCAATCACATACAATCACCTACAATCACATAGAGTCACATAAGGAGACTAAAACTGTGACCCCTTCATACACCTACATCTATACATTGCTCATAAGGAGACCTATATTTAAACTGTAAACCTTTATTCACTGTACACCTACATCTGTGTTCATGTACATTGCTCATAATGTGTCAAACTGTGACACCTTCATACGCCTACATGTACATTGCTCATTAGAAGACTAAAGCTTGGAAACCTTCATACACCTACATCTACATGTACAAAATGTATGTACATGACATGTACATTGCTAATAAGGAGACCTACATGTAAACTGCGGCACCTTTATGCACCTACATGTACACGTACATTGCTCATAAGAAGTCTTAAAATGTGACACCTTCAAACACCTGCACATGCATCCATGTGAAATGCTAATTTAAAAACCACAAACTCAGATTATGCTCACATGCTCACATCCATTCATAGTGTCAAGTGTGCAATGTAGAATGTTCACAAAGAGATTCAAACTCTTACACCTTCATGCACCTACATTCACACATGTAGAAAGGCATGAATGTGTCAAAGTTAGAGTGTTCCTATGACACCTTAACATGCTCACACATACGTGTACATCTGTGTACAAGGTGTCAGGTGCAATGTAGAAGGCTCACAAAGAGATTAAAACTCTTACACCCTCATGCACCTACATTTACACCTGTAGAAAGGCAAGAATTTGTCACAGAGTGTCCCTATGACACCATAACATGCCCACACATACGTGTACACATCCGTGTACAAGGTGTCAGGTGCAATGTAGAAGGTTCACAGAGAGATTAAAACTCTTACCCCCTCATGCACTTACATTTACACCTGTAGAAAGGCAAGAATTTGTTACAGAGTGTCCCTATGACACCATAACATGCCCACACATACATGTACACATCCGTGTACAAGGTGTCAGGTGCAATGTAGAAGGTTAACAGAGAGATTCAAACTCTTACATCTTCATGCACCTACATTTACACCTGTAGAAAGGCATGAAGTTGTCAAAGTTAATGCCCCTATGACACCTTAACATGCCCACACATACATGTACATCTGTGTACAAGGTGTCAGGTGCAATGTAGAAGGTTCACAGAGAGATTCAAACTCTTACCCCCTCATGCACCTACATTTACACCTGTAGAAAGGCATGAAGTTGTCAAAGTTAATGCCCCTATGACACCTTAACATGCCCACACATACATGTACATCTGTGAACAAGGTGTCAGGTGCAATGTAGAAGGTTAACAAAGAGATTCAAACTCAACATTCTCCTGCACCTACATGTACATTAACATCTGCAGAAACGACATGTTGCCCCAATTGTCCCTTTCTCGACTGCCCTTTGTTTCAAAAATGAATTCCCCCTCGTCATGTTCCTCCTTCCTCGCAGTTGCTGGACAACCTGGAGAGTCACGTTGGCAGTACGGAGTACTTCCGCTTCGGCTGGTTCCCGCACACCGAGGGCGCCGTCATGTACAAGACGGACCGGACGGAGGAACCGGTGCAGTCCAGCTACAACTGGTTCCAGGACTCGTTCCTTCTGGCACGGTGCCTGCAGCTTTTCTACTGGTTCAGGTAATGACGAGTGCAGACGTGTTAACCACCTGACCACTTGACCCCCGAGCTGTTTGCGTTGAGGAGAACGTAATTCAACGAGGGTTTGCCCTGCTTGACCTGCTAAGCACTGAATGCTCAGTGCTTTGCCCGATTGCCTGACGAAAACAAACTCGGGCAGCTCGGGTGGGATTCGAACCCGCGACTCCCGCTTTCTAGTGCGGATGTGTTAACCACTTGACCACCGAGCTGTTTTGCGTTGAGGAGAATGTAATTCAACGAGGGTTTGCCCTGCTTGATGTGCTAAGCACTGAATGCCCAGTGCTTTGCCCGATTGCCTGACGAAAACAAACTCGGGCAGCTCGGGTGGGATTCGAACCCGTGACTCCTGCTTTCTAGTTGTCTAGTGCAGACGTCTCAACCACTTGACCACCGAGCTGGTCGAGGTCGTGTGGCGAATTTGAATCCTCGACGCAAACATCATGTTATATCTATAATGAACCATTTCTCGTCCCCTTTTTAACCCTCTTTGCCTCTGAGAAAGGTCCTGCTAGGATTCGAAACGTCAGACCCTCTAACTTTTGAGATTGATGTATTGCAGGTCATTTTAGTCAGTGAGCAGTTTGCAACAGTTTTTGTATTAACTTCTGTTTTTATCCCGCCATCATGTGTGCAGCACCTTTCTACCGAGTCTGGTACCAAGCGTCAACCGGTTCTTATTCAACTGGTGCTTCACGGCACCAAGAGTCGACGTGGGGCCAAGCTACACCAGTCTGACCTATGACTGTCTGTTCAAGCAATACGTGACTGAATGGGCAATACCAAGGTCAGTCATTTTGTACTGGTAATATCCATTAACCCTAACCCCCTTTGTAAGATATAACCTGAATCCTGCAAAATCCTGCAATCCTACCTTGTTCAAAGCTCCATGTGACCTGAATCCTGCAAAATCCTGCGGTACTGGCTACCGTGGACCATTGCCTGAATCCTGCCAAATCCTGCACTGAGCTTATGGAGTTTTAGTCCACATTCTAAACAAAGGCTCTTTTGCTGCTTAGAACAATGGGCCCTTTTTTCGAATGGATAATCTCTTGACAAAAGCCACAACGACGTCCGAATTGTTACCAGCATCCTGCATTTTCCTACAGACAAAATCGCCTGACGCCCTCAATCCTGCTCATTCCTACAGTGTGTCAACTCTCATGTGCCCTCAATCCTGCAAAATCCTTCTCCAGCACTTTGAAACTAGTAGCCTGTATCCTGCATTTTCCTAAAGTGACATGAATCCCTAATGCCCTGAATCCTGCAGAATCCTGCAATGTGTCAATTCTCATGTCAGAGAGGCGATTATTTTCACGGTGAATTCACCGTGAAATCACAGTGACTTCTTAGTCTCACCCCTTTTTCACGGTTTAGATGTTCATAGTGTCTATGAAATTGATCGCTGAAGACTGGACTGATTGGATCTTGGCTTGTTTTTGGATGATTGTCTCCGGCAGGTCTGAGGCCCCTACTGTGCTGAGGGAACTAAGGGCCTGGCTTGCAGACCACAAGGATGTCTACGCCCACGTCCCTGTGGAGGTGCGCTTCTGCAAGGCTGACGACATCCTGCTAAGCCCAGCCTACGGCAGGGACACCTGCTATATCAACATCATCATGTACAGGTCAGCTCATGCATTATTCATGACCAGGGGCAGGGACACCTGCTATATAAACATCATCATGTACAGGTCAGCTCATGCATTATTCATGACCAGGGGCAGGTACACCTGCTATATCAACATCCTCATGTACAGGTCAGCTCATGCATAATTCATGACCAGGGGCAGGGACACCTGCTATATCAACAGCCTCATGTACAGGTCAGCTCATGCATAATTCATGACCAGGGGCAGGGACACCTGCTATATATCAACATCCTCATGTACAGGTCAGCTCATGCATAATTCATGACCAGGGGCAGGGACACCTGCTATATCAACATCCTCATGTACAGGTCAGCTCATGCATAATTCATGACCAGGGGCAGGGACACCTGCTATATTAACATCCTCATGTACAGGTCAGCTCATGCATAATTCATGACCAGGGGCAGGGACACCTGCTATATCAACATCCTCATGTACAGGTCAGCTCATGCATAATTCATGACCAGGAGCAGGGACACCTGCTATATCAACATCATCATGTACAGGTCAGCTCATGCATTATTCATTACCGGGGGCAGGGACACTTGCCATATCAACATCCTCATGCACATGCATAATTTATGACAGGGGGATTAAGGTGGCTGAGAGGTCATACATTATTCCTATGCCTAGTTGGATGACAGGTTATGCATAATTCATGACCAGGGAAGTGGGGAGGTGGCTGAAAGGTCATGCATTATTCATAGGACCCATCATTGTCTATTAGTATGCCAATTTCCATTTGTGACATATATTTCCATTGATTAATGTCATGTTTTTCCATTGGTACACGTATGTCCATTGCTACATGTACATGTACATGTATGTCTATTGGTACATGTATTTCAATTGGTACATGTATTTCCATTTGCACATTACATGTATTTATTTCCATCGTACGTATATTATTATCAGTACACATATTTCCATTGGTACATTTACAAATTGGTACATGTACAAATTGGTACATGTACATGTACAAATTAGTATGTGTACAAATTGGTACATGTACAAATAGGCACATGTACAAATTGGTACCTGCACAAATTGATACCTGTACAAAATGGTATATGCACAAATTGGTACATGTACAAATTGGTACCTGTACAAATTTGTACCTGTACAAATTGGTACATGTACAAATTGGTACCTGTACAAATTGGTACCTGTACAAATTGGTACCTGTACAAATTGATACCTGTACAAATTGGTACATGTACCAATTGGTACCTGTACAAATTGGTACCTGTACAAATTGGTACCTGTACAAATTGGTACCTGTACAAATTGGTACCTATACAAATTGGTACCTGTACAAATTGGTACCTGTACAAATTGGTACCTGTACAAATTGGTACCTGTACAAATTGGTACATGTACAAATTGGTACATGTACCAATTGGTAGAATTTGTACATATTGGTACAATTTGTACGTATGTACAAATTGGTACAATTGGTACATGATAATTGGTACATGTTCCAATGTACAAATTGGTACACGTACCAATTGGTACGTGTACAAATGTCCATTGTCCATTGATATGTTTATTTCTATTGGTACATGCACTGTATGTCCGTTGTTACATACATGTATTTCCATTGGTACAGGTAAAGCAAAGTGCAGGGACAGTGATACATTTCAGATTAGCCAGTCATTTTTGTAGGGGACTTATGCCTCCTTTTGGCATATTGACCGAGGACAGACTTCAATTAGGACGTGCACATTTAGCCGTAGGGCTTAGCAGCTCAGGATGAGGAATATACTCCAATTAGTCAGGGTAAGCATTTAGTTGTTGCATGCACAAAGTTTGATGTACCAGAAATCTTATATCACAATGCTAGATTTGTATAAATCTATCTTCTTTTTTTATTCCAGATTTGTTAGTTTTCTATGTAGAGTTGAATCTTTTTTTCCATTGATAATGTTTTCTAATAGGAATATTAAAAAAAATTATATTCTAAAAAAAAAAATTAAAATTATTGTTGGCTCCTTTTTTATTTTATTTTTTTTATTCCAGATTTGTTAGTTTTCTATGTAGAGTTGAATCTTTTTTACATTGATAATGTTTTGTAATAGGAATATTAAAAACAAAATTATTCTTAAAAAAATTTATTAAAATTATTGTTGGCTTTGCCCATTATGTAAGATGTAAGATGAAATATTGTTCCATTTATTGAATACATGTACCTCTCAGTGTACAGCACACATGGGATATACCTATTTGGGTATAGCACAAATGGTTTATACGTATTTTGGTACAGTACAAATGGTTTATACCTATTTGGGTATGGCACAAAATGGGATATACATATTTAGGTAGAGCACAAATGGGTTTAGGTAGAGCACAAATGGGTTATATCATTTTGGTAAAGCACAAATGGTTTATACGATACCTATTTTGGTACAGCACAGATGGGTTGTACCTATCTGGATACAGCACAAATGTCTTATACCTATTTAGGTAGAGCACAAATGGGATATACCTATTTAGGTAGAGCACAAATGGGATATACCTACATGTATTTGCGTAAAGCACAAATGGTTTATACCTATTTGGGCACTGCACAGATAGGTTGTACCTATTTGGGTAGAGCATAAATGCGATATACCTATTTGGGTAGAACACAAATGGGTTGTACCTATTTGGGTAGAGCATAAATGCGATATACCTATTTGGGTAGAACACAAATAGGTTATACCTATTTGGGCACAGCACAGATGGGTTGTACCTATTTGGGTAGAGCATAAATGCGATATACCTATTTGGGTAGAACACAAATGGGTTATACCTATTTGTGTACAGCACAAATGGGATATACCTATTTAGGTAGAGCACAAATTAATGGGATATACCTATTTAGGTAGAGCACAAATTAATGGGATATACCTATTTGGGTACAGCACAGATGAGTAATACCCATTTAAGTACAGAATACACGGATTGTACCTATTTGGGTGCAGCACAAATGGGCTGTACAAAATGTACCTATTTGGGTGCAGCACAAATTGGTCATACCCATGTGGGTACAGCACAAAATGTGCTATACCTATTTGAGTGCAGCACAAAATGGGATATATACATGTTTGGGTGCAGCATAAATGGGTCATACCCATGTGGGTACAGCACAAATGTGCTATACCTATTTGAGTGCAGCACAAAATTGGATATACCTATTTGGGTGCAGCATAAATGGGTCATACCCATGTGGGCACAGCACAAATGTGATATACCTATTTGAGTGCAGCACAAAATGGGGTACACCTATTTGGGTGCAGCATAAATGGGTCATACCCATGTGGGCACAGCACAAATGTGCTATACCTATTTGAGTGCAGCACAAAGTGGGATATACCTATTTGGGAACACCCATTGCTGCTGTAACAAGCAATGTTTTACATGGCAGTGTTTTTTCTTCATTGTAGGCCCTATGGGAAGTTTGTCCCAACTGCCAAGTACTGGGCTGCCTATGAGAGCATCATGTCCCACGCTGGCGGCAGGCCTCACTGGGCTAAGGTAGGTGTCCAATGGGTGCCAATTGGGTACACGATAGGTGAACACTACTGTGTGTGATGGGTTCAATATGGGTGAATACTACTTTCTGTAGTGGGTGACTCAGGTCTTGGGATTTTGTGACTCAAATACTCGAAGTCTAATGTGATATATGCAAAAATGTAGCAAACTGCTTGCAGACTAAAATGACCTAAAAGCAAATTATCATAAAATAGGGAGGGTCTGACGTTTCGATCCTAGCCGGACCTTTCTCAAAGGCACGAAAGACATTTTAAGAGGCAGAAGGGCTTTAAGAAAGGTCCTGCTAGGATCAAAATTTCATGACCCCCCTACTTTTGGAAGTCTAAAGCAGTGAAAGGAGTACAATAAGGGCCTGCCCTGCTCAACGTGATAAGCACTGAATGCCCAGTGCTTTGCCCGATTGCCTGATGAAAACAATTTCAGGCAGCTTGGGCGGGATTTGAACCCATGACTCTTGCTTTCTAGAGCAGATGTCTTAATCACTTGACCACTGAGCTGGTCGAGGTCATTTGTGGATTTGAATATTGTGTAGGAATTGATGTAACAAGCAAGGTTTCCCGTGTGCTTATCTCACCCCAAACCCCCCACCCCCTCCCACCACCATTCCCCAAACCCCCCATCCCCAATCCCCACCTCACACCCCCAACCCCTCCACCCCCAATCTCCATCCGAATCACCCCATCCCCTACCCCCACCTCCAAAACCCCTCTTAACCCCCCTCCCACCCCCATCCCCCAAACCCCCAAACCCCCCACCCCCCATCCCCACCCGAAACCCGCCATCCCCAACCCCCACCTCCAAAATCCCTCTCAACCCCCCTCCCACCCCATCCCCCAAACCCCCAAACCTCCCACCCCCAATCCCCACCCGAAACCCGCAATCCCCAACCCACACCTCCAAAACCCCTCTCAACCCCCCTCCCGCCCCCATCCCCAAAACCCCCAAACTCCCAACCCCCTCTCAACCCCCCTTCCGCCCCCATCCCCCAAACCCCCAAACCTCCCATCCCCAATCCCCACCCGAAACCCGCCATCCCCACCCTCAAACTCCCAACCCCCTCTCAACCCCCCTCCCGCCCCCATCCCCCAAACCCCCAAATCCATCACCCCACCCCTAATCAACACCCCCAAACCCAAACCCCCTCTCAACCCCTCTCCCATCCCCATCCCCCAACACCCCAACACCCCAACCCCAAACGTCCCCCACCCCCGAACGTCCCCCAATTACCCCCAAATCCCTCCCCAACACCCTCATCCTCCCCACAACCCCCCCCCCCCCCCTTTCTAGGCTCATAAGCTGACCGGTGCCGACATGAAGACCCTCTACCCGGAGTTTGAAACGTTCTGCGACATCCGTCGCAAGCTGGACCCTGCAGGGAGGTTCCTGAACGAGTACATGGAGAGGATCTTCCTGTAGGACAGAGGTCGGAGGTCAGAGAGGGACGAGGTCACATCGGAAATAGTGCTGCAGGATTGCCTGCACAAAACCTGATGCGATGCCTGACATAATTATGTGACCCGGCACAGCGACATGAGGAATATCCCACCAAAACACTTTTCGAGTAAACAACGCCTGAAGTCAAAGTATCTTCTCAATTTGATTAAATTTTTTTTTTTTTTGGTATTTTTGGAAAGTTAATGTATTGGAGGATATTATGTCCATAGGTTTTTTCCGAAATCCGTCTCTAAATGTTGAAAAAACGAGGATTTCGGGGGAGTGTTTTTGTACAGTTTTCATGAAAATGTAAAGTTCCTGCCTTTTTGAATGGCCGCTTTCGAGGAGTTAGAATGACGCTGCCATATTGTGTCTGGTACCAAATGAACAAGCGAAGTCCCCTTGTACTATTTGCAACAAAGTTCAAACAGAAATAAACTTGATATCATTTGAAAGCTATTGGTATACTCTTTCACATCATTAGAAAATCTCAAAATCTCCAAAGTTGGGGTTATTCCTCATTATGCTGTGCCGGGTAACATATACATCAATTTACTTGCCTAGTAGAAAGATGAGGTTATCAAGGAAAGAAATTAAAAATGCGGATGTTGGAGTTTTCTTTGCCTTTCTTTCTTTTTGTCGACATATATTTTTTTCTTTTCTTTTGCTTTAACAAGACATGTTTGTATCTTTAAGAATAATTATGTGTAAGATTATAGCATTAATCTTATTAGAATGTGTGCTACCTAGTCGTGCAGCTAGTGTGTAATACAGGGGGTATGGAGTCTGGGACCCAGACAATGTTAGTCTGGTGCTCTGTTTCAGCAGCTATTAAATAATGCAAGGGTGGAGTCTGGGACCCAGATAGTGTTAGTCCGGTGCTTTGTTCGAGCAGCTATTTCATAATACAAGGTTTGAGTCTGGGACCCAGACAATGTTAGTCTGGTGCTCTGTTTCAGCAGCTTTTAACTAATGCAAGGGTGGAGTCAGGGACCCAGGCAGTGTTAGTCCGGTGCTTTGTTCAAGCAGCTATTTAATAATACAAGGTTGGAGTCTGGGACCCAGTCATTGTTAGTCTGGTTCTGTGTTCCAGTAGCTTTTATAGAATACATGTACAAGGTTGGAGTCTGGGACCCAGGCAATGTTAGTGTGGCTGTGTTATAGTAATTACTGGAGTAATTCTTACAGACTAAAGCGAACAAAATGCAAATATAAAAAAATTGAGAGGGCTTGACGCTTAGCTTTTTTGGTTTAAATCCCTCCAAGTTAACGGTCTTTTTACATTGTTTTGTTTATGTTTTGTTTATCATTATAAATGTTTTGTTTATCATTATTTTGTTTAGTGTCAATTTTTTTGCCAGAAGACAGTATATCTCGGATCATGACATCAAATGCTTTGCTACTGTTTCGTCGAAAGTACTTTTATTCGCGTATTGCATTCGGGTGTTGAGCCATATAAAAAACGATATTTTTTATAATATTATACTCTTGGAAATATGGAGGAAAAAATAAAGTGTAAGATTATGGTGTACGGCAGTGTGGTGGCTTATGTAGGTCCGAGAGGGATACCTTGTTGTTTAATTTATTTCATGGGGTGTTTGGTGTTTCATTTTGAGAAAGGTCACCGGCCGGTACCGATCCAGTCGAAGCTTTCTTGACCAGTTTTCAAAACTGTGTGTCACCGCGAAGATATAAACAGTACAGCACAGTTTATGTCCTCATTTTGAAGCTTAAGGCTTCATATGAGTCAGGACTCCTAGGTAGGAGCCCAGTGAAACCAGTCTTCGACTGTGTTTCTCTTTTAATCTGCTCAATAGAAAGATCACCCAGTAGTCCTGAGATACCTATTCAGGGATCTCGATAGTATGGGACGCTAGGGATAAAAAAATAACTCTTTATGCAATTTGTTTTGTTAAGTGCCAGGCCTGCACCAGTACCGGTTCCACCACATCCTAGCACGCCCATTCTCAAAGGCAGACGGAAGGGAAGGAATGTTTTCCAGTCTGCCTTTGAGAGAGGTCCTGCTCTATCTAATAGGATCGGAAGACCGAGAATCCCCCCCCCTATGTACTTTCCAGGATTCAGTGTCGAGGCAGCGCGTGCCAGTCCCCGACCCTCGATTGCCTAATCAACTCCCTCCCCTCTCCTGGCACGAGGCATATATGCGTCACGACGTATGACACTCAACCACGTGGTTGGGGTATGGTTGCGCAGTACACACGTATGCAGCATTGTGTATTGTTGCTGGCCTAACACACGCAACGTTGGGCACTTTGGTCCAGTTTGACCCTAACCGTAACCGTAACACTAACCGTAACGCTAACCCTAACCCAAACTACTCTAATCCTAACGCTAACCCAAACAATGCTAACCCTAACCCTAATCCTAATCCTAATCCTAACCCTAACCCTAACCACCCTAATCCTAACCCTAACCCTAATCCTAATCCTAATCCTAACCCTCACTCTATCCCTAACACTAACCCAACCCTAACTCTAACCCTAACTCTAACCGTAACCCTAACCCTAACCCTAACCCTAACCGTAACACCCTAAGCCTAACCTACACTGGTTTACAAAACATGTCCTTGTATAGTCCCCACACAATTAACGGAGTACCAGCGATGGTGGTTGAGCGTCATATGTCGGTTCTGTTATATATCTCCCTGGCACGGGCGGGGAGGCGGAGAGGGGGGAGGGGTCGATATCGACACCAGTGGGCACCAGGCGACGCTTCCACCCTTTGAGAGTTACCGGGTGGAAACGTCGGTCATATTGTCCCGATAAGAATGGCGTTGGTGAGTTCGTGGCGCATTGCGGACGCGCTGGCTCGATGGTCAGTGGGTCGCAGAATATGGAGAATGGGTGTCATTCTCCCTCCCTCCTTTCTCTCCCTCTTTTGTTCTCTATCCTTCTCTTTCTGTCTCTGTCTCCCCCTTCCATCCCTTCCTCCCTCCATCTCTCCCTCCTTCTCCATCCCTCCCCTCTCTCTCCCTTCCTCATTCTCTCTCCCTTCCTCATTCTCTCCCTTCCTCATTCTCTCCCTTCCTCATTCTCTCTCCCTTCCTCATTCTCTCCCTTCCTCATTCTCTCTCCCTTCTTCATTCTCTCCCTTCCTCATTCTCTCTACCCCCTCTCGCTTTTCTCGAATGTCTCTCCTATCTCCTCTCCCTCCCTCCTTCCAGATCCCTCCCTCTCTCCCTCTCCCATTTCTTTCCCCATTCTCCCCCTCCCTCTCTTCCCCCTCCCCTCTTACCCCTCTATTTTCTCTCTCTCTACCTCGATCTTTCTGTCTCTGTCTCCCCTTTCCTCTCCCTTTCCTCTCCCTTTCCTCTCTCTTTCCTCCCGTTCTCCGTCGTTCTCTCTACCCCTCTCTCTCTCTTTATATCCCTGTCCTTTCGCCCCTCCCTCCTTGCCGATCCCTCTTCCCTAACTCTCTCTCTCTCCCATTTCTCTCCCCCGGCTCCCCTCTATCTCCATATTTTTCTCTCTACCTCTCTCTTTCTGCTTCTTTCTCACCCTTTCTCTCCCTCTCCATTCCCTCTCCCCTCTCCCTCCCTCTCTACCTCTCCCTCCCTCTTTCTCTCTACCCCTATCTCTTTCTCCCTGTCTATCTCCACCTCTCCTATTTCTCTTCCACCTCCCACTCCCTCCCTCTCCCTTCGCTCTCCCTCTCTCCCTCCCTTGGCCCTCTCTCCCTCTATCGCCCTAACCTCTCTGCCTGTCTGTCTTTTATTTCCTCTATCTCCTCCCCTCCCTCTTCCTCTCCACACCCCTCGCTTTCTCTCTGTCCCTGTCTCTCCCTGTCTCTCCCTCGCTCCCCCTCCCTTCTCTCTCCCCCATGATCAATTCTTTCCCTCTCTCCCTCCCCCTCTCTCCCTCTATCGCTCTAACATCTCTGTCTGTCCGTCTTTCCCTTCCTCTATCTCCTCCCCTCCCTTTTTCTCTACACACCCTCTCTTTCTCTCTCTGTCTTCCTCTCTCTGTCTCTCCCTCGCTCCCTCCTCTCCCTGCCTCCACTCCCCCTCCCTTTCCTCCCTCCCTTACTCCCCTCCCTCCCCCTCCCTCCCATCCTCCCTCCCTCCCTTACTCCCCTCCCTCCCCTCCCTCCCCCTCCCTCCATCCCTCCCTCCCTCCCTTACTCCCTTCCCTCCCCTCCCTCCCTCCCTTACTCCCCTCCCCTCCCTCCCTCCGTCCCCTATCGACCCATCGATACGACCCAGCATTGTTGTTGCTATCTATACCGATCCCTCTTCGCCGTACCGACCGCTGCCGGTGGGCGTGATCGCCCGTTCTCCCCCGTACCAACCGCGTCCCTTCCCCCACGCCCGCCCGCCCCTCGACCCCCCTACCGCGATTTCCACAACCAACAAACCACTCCGCACTTACTTTAAATAAAACTCTAAAGTCCAACCCGCCGTCGTTAAAGGGATAACACAACATTGGTCGAGGTCAAAGAATAGCATCCATACGTTGGCTGATCCAACATATGCATGAAATAGCAAACCTGTGAAAATTTCAGCTCAATCCGCCAACCGAGTCTCGAGAAAATAGTGAAAAACCGCCTCATTTGTTTTGCGAAAAAGCAGCATTCAACGCAGTTCCGAAAAAAAATCGTTTAGATCTAGGGGTGAGACGTAAACTATTTCTTTACCCTCCCCCCCCCAAAAAAAATACAGCATTTTAGACAAACATTTCAGTACGAGATTTCTACTATAGCCATCTTCAAACTGTATGTTTCATGTAAATCTGTGAGCATTTCTGTTTTTCGATCTTTACCAATGTTGTGTAGGGGCTTTAAACCCCGCAGTTGCAAAACTTCATTCGAGAATTGAAAAAAAGAAGGAGAAGAAAAGCCAAATAAAACTCGCCACAACTGCCACAGCAAGTTCAGCAAGATAAAGGGCATTGACTGATGATAAGGTCCCTACTATCTGGAGTTCACCTTGACACAATGGTGCAGAGAGAAACGCGTGCGCTGCCTTGGACGCGTTTCTTTGTACACGGTGAAGGTCACTTGCTTTATCGTTACAAAACACGATTCTGTATCGAGCCCGGATACCCAAGGATTCTTCATCGTTAAATCTTCGTAAAAAGAAGAGAAGGGTCTAATTCAAGTGTGCAAACATGTTTCAAACTGCTTACTCACTAAAATGACCACTATGCAAATATCAAAATTAGCCTAACAGGACCTTTATCGGTTTTCAGGTCAACTCGGACCAAAACCAACTCGGTCCGTAACCAACTCGGTCCGTAACCATTTCGGTCCCTAACCAAGCCGATCCCTAACCAACCCGGTCAGTTACCAACTCGGTCCCTAAGCAACCCGATCCCTAACCAACCCGGTCCCTAACCAACTCGGTCCCATAACCAATTCGGTCCCTAACCAACTCGGTCCCTGACCAGCCCGGTCCCTAACCAACTCGGTCCCTAACCAACTCGGTCCCTAACCAACTCGGTACCATAACCAACTCGGTCCCTAACCAACTCGGTCCCTTACCAACTCGGTCCCTAACCAACTCGGTCCCTAACCAACTCGGTCCCTTACCAACTCGGTACCATAACCAACTCGGTCCCTAACCAACTCGGTCCCTAACCAACTCGGTACCATAACCAACTCGGTCCCTAACCAACTCGGTCCCTAACCAACTCGGTCCCTAACCAACCCGGTCCCTAACCAACTCCGTCCCTAACCTACTCGGTATCATAACCAACTTGGTCCCTAACCAACTTGGTCCCTAACCAACTCGGTACCATAATGAACTCAGTCCCTAATGAACTCGGTCCCTTACCAACTCGTTCCCTAACTGCAACTCGGTCCCTAATCAAATCTGTCCCTAACTAACTCGGTCACATAACCAACTCGGTCCCTAACCAACTCGGTCCCTAACCAACTCGGTCGCTAACCAACTCGGTCCCATAAGCAACTAGGTCCCTAACCAACTCGACCCCTAACCAACCCGGTCCCTAACCAACCCGGTCACTAACCAACTCGGTCCCTAACCAACTCGGTCACTAACCATCTCGGTCACTAACCTTCGAAAAAGGTAAACAAAAAAAGTCACGGTTTTTGCACCATTATGTAGTGTAAGAAATAGTTTATTACTTGCGAGTAATAAACTATTTGTCGATGTTTGAGTGAAGTTTTCTTGAGAAGTACAGCATCCCACAATGTGATATTTCCAACATGAGGATTCTATCATTTCCATCTACAAACTATGTAAATTAGAAGGAAATCTGTGGACATCGATGTTTTGCGATCTTCCCAATGTTGTATTGGGCCTTTAAAGCCCCTACACAACATTAGTCAAGGTCAAAGAATAGCATCCATACGTTGTCTGGTCCAACATATGCATGAAATAGCGCACCTATGAAAATTTCAGCTCAATCCGCCAACCGTGTCTCGAGAAAATCGTGAAAACTGCTTCATTTGTTTCGCGAAAATGCAGCATTCAACGCCGTACTGTTCCGAATAGTTTAGATCTCCCTGAGACGTAAACTATTTCTTTTACTCATTTCTCCCAAAATACATCATTTTAGGCAGAAATATTTCGGTGAGAGGTTTCTACTATATAACCATCTTCAAACTGTATAAGTTTCATGTAAATCTGTGGACATTTCTGTTTTTTGATCTTACCAATGTTGTGCAAGGGCTTTAAAGAAGAGGTATGGTTCTGAAAAGAACCTGAGCGATAACTCGACGTTCCGGCCAGTAAGCTTCGGCCGTCATCGGGTTTCAACCATTTTTCCCCCAGTGAAGAATTACTAGAACTTTGAATCCAAGATTGGAGAATGCCCCTATACCGCCAGGTATACCTTTAGGCCTACCCGTAGGAAAGTTTAAGAGCACGGACTCTTCCATATTCAACATTCCTTAAAAAAAGGGGGTGGGTTGTTGGCCAGGTAATTTCTCTGAGAAATAGTTCATTTTGTTTGCAGTGATTTCCACGAGCTGGTATTATTTGACCCGGCACAGCCTAATGAGGCATAACCACACTTTTGAGATTTGGAGGTTTTCTAATGATGTAAAAGAGTGTACCATTAGCTTCCAAATGATATCAAAATATAATATCCCCTGATACTTAAAATTTACGAAAATACAAAAAAAAAGAAAATTGATTTGTAATCGAATTGTGAAGATACTTTAACTTCAGGCGTTGTTTACTCGAATAGTGTTTTGGTGGGATATTCCTCATGTCGTTGTGCCGGGTCACATATTGTAATCGTCGGTCGGGTCCAAAGGGAGTTGTGGAGGGCGCGATGTTCACTCGAGATAAGAAAGCCACCGATCGCACCGGTACCAAGACACTGTCGGTACCGCACACACTCAACCTTTCCCCCCTCTCTCCCTCCCCCCTTTGATGCCGGCGGAGAGATTCCGTGGTCCAATTCGCAGATCCTCGTGCTCATCAGTGGCTGAACTCCGCCCCCTAAAAAAAAAAAAGAGTGGACCCCGCAAAAAACAAAAATTCCCTTCATTTGTGAGCGGACTGTTGGCGGTTATTGGTCCGCTAGCAATTGCCGTGCAACTCGTGAACCAATAATCCGACTCTCTCTCTCTTTCTCTCTCTCTCTCTCTCTCTCTCTTTCTCTCTCTGATTCACGGACATCGTGATATATTATAGAGTTGGTCAGAGAGCGGGTGTCTGTTATATCTTTTTCCCCCCGACTTAGAAATCGGGGGAAAAATACCCGTTGCTGCCAACTTGACGAAGTGGGCGCAGTCGAAGCACATCGTGTGAACGTCGTGGCGAACTTCCTTCGGAACTTCGAAAACTCCGATCTTCAAAAACTTCGAAAAACTCCGAAAAACTTCGAAAACTCGGACGCTCGCGGTCACGCCAACAGGGGAATCCGACGGCGTATTTCCCCCGTTGGAACGACGGCGTGACCGGTGTTTCTGTTTTTCCAGCGAGGCTTTCCAAAATCCTTGTTCTTCTATCGGGGGAAGGGAGACCTGAGCTAGGATCTGCGTCCGGAACTCTCGTTCGGTCCTGACCGTTCCTCGCTTAGGGGGCGACCCAGGCCTGCCGAAATGGCTTGGACCCGGCGTGGCAAGTCGCTCTGCGCGCTGGTCGTTCTACTGGCAGTTCTCAGATCGAGTAAGTATCTCTATTATGATGAAGTAATTAAATACAAACTGTTGCAAAACTGCTCACTGACTAAAATTACCTGCATTAAAATAGTTAGAGGGCCTGACGTTTCGATCCTATAGCAGGACCTTTCTCAAAGGCGTTTCCATCCTAGCAGGTCCTTTCTCAAAGGCGTTTAGCAGGATCTTTCTCAAAGGCGTTTCGATCCTATAGCAGGACTTTCTCAAAGACGTTTCGATCCTAGCAGGACCTTTCTCAAAGGCGTTTCAATCCTATAGCAGGACCTTTCTCAAAGGCGTTTCCATTCTAGCAGGATCTTTTTCAAGGGCGTTTCGATCCTATAGCAGGACCTTTTTCAAAGTCGTTTCGATCCTAGCAGGACCTTTCTCAAAGGCGTTTTGATCCTAGCAGGACCTTTCTCAAAGGCACTTCGATACTAGCAGAACCTTTCTCAAAGGCGTTTCGATCCTAGCAGGACCTTTCCCAATATCAAAGCCCTTGAGAAAGGTCCTGTTAGGATCGAAACCTCAGGCCCTCTACCTTTTGAGAAATATCTCTATAGACATTTTCATGACCAGTAATCGCTCCACCATTGTCAATGTCTTTCATCGTTTAATATTGCTCACTCCTTTGATGCTACCTAGCGTCACTATTCACTTCCTTTGGCCCTTTTCCCTTCTAGTCGACTAGTCGTCCCTCTCTCTCCCCTCTCCCACGTTGATGCTGTCTACTATAATTACTCGCCTCCTTCCTCTTGGCCTTTTCCCCTTCTAGTCGACTAGTCGTCCTTTTCTCTCGCCACCTCTCTCACTTTGATGCTATCTAGCGTCATTACTCGCTCCTTCCTCTTAGCCTTTCCCTTATAGTCGACTAGTCGTCCCTCTCTCCCCCCTCTCACTTTGATGCTATCTAGCGTCATTACTAAATTGCTTCCTTTTAATAGCTCATGGCATTTTACCTCTTACGCAGTCTAAAGACTTCTCAATATCTCAAAAGTCAATCGTGTCCCATTTTCATAGATCTGCTAAGCAGTAAAAGTCTTCCTTGTGTTAACGAAATTACAAACCGCACTGCAATGTTATGCTAATTCAGTAATTGTTTTTTTTTTCATTGTATCCCACTCTTCTTTACTTAGCATGAAACAAAAAGTGAAGTTTGGGTAGGCAATCTGATCCTATATGAATCATGAGTTTTTAATACTTTTGAGCAAGTTTGTGGCGCTTAAGCAGATCTATGAAATTGTCCCCTTGTCTAATGATATATCTTTTCCGCTTCTTTCCCTCTCTTTGAAAGTTCTGATTAATGATCTCTCTATCTACCTCATTATTGGTAACTCGTTGGTAAACTATAGTAAATCTTCTTCCTTTGGAGCAGGGCAGGGATACTGCAATGTATAATGCGCAGCCCTTATGTCTGTGGCTTAGAGTTATACACGCGCCTATGGAAAGCCGTTTGGTTGTGGCTGCGGCTAACATCTGTGTAGGCCGTTTACGAAATGAAGGCTTAGGCTCGGGCTTAGGCTTCGGTCAAATTTATCTTACTCGCTATAATACCAACAAAACAAGCATTTGGCCCCAGTTTCTAGGTGAATACTCTGTACCTATGTCAAGCCAACAAACCTTCAAATTCGGAAACAAACCACGATTTGGATTTTCATGTTTTGTCAGACGGAGACGAAGCCTGAGCCCGAGCCTAAGCCTTCATTTCGTCAACGGTCATAGATCCACGCGCTATCTCCCCTAGTCGTAGCCACAAGGAACGCACCTCCCTCTTTTGCGCATGCTCACTGACGAACGCGCCCCTACTGGCACATTGGCACTGTGAACATCCAAACCGTGTAAATAAGGTAAAAATGTCATGTTGCCGTGAAAGAACAGAACATTTGTTACTTTTTTCACGCCAGATTGTCACCAGATTTTCAAGGTGATTTCATTATTAGTGGTTCTATTCCAGGCCACTTTCTTGGTGGTAAATGACTTCAATGCACAAGCCTATGGTACGAGTTTGCCGTACAATTCCACAGACAAGACCACAACTGCCTGGCAGATGAGTTGGGTGGTGATTTGGCTAGAGCACCTATAATTGGACCATACCGCCCTAGGATATTCAGGGTTTTTGTTCACTGTCTTCCCCACTACCCTAAGATGTCTTCATCACTTGAGTTGAAATCTTCAGGATGAATTAACTTTAAAAGGGTCCATGGAATCACCATGAGTTCTGTTTTTCACGGCAACATGACATTATTCACCCCATTTTTCACAGTTTAGATTTTCACAGTGTGACGCGCCATTTTTGTTGGCAAATCTATACACGTGTACTCAATTCAACGGGGGCTTTGCCATGCTCTACTCGACTTTTCTAATACTAATACTATTTGTTCTAATACAGCTACTATTGTAATACTAATTCCCAAACCAGTACTCTATTGCAAGCTCTGTTCCAATACTGTAATACTATTAATTAAAGAGTTCATTTGCTGAAGCATATAACAATATATTTCAGTAATCAGGAGCATGCTATTCTATTTTCTGAATTTCGAATGACAGCAGCATAATTAAACACAGGCCGGTTTAGTGGGTTATTTCACTCGTAAAACCCCTACACAACATTGGTCGAGGCCAAAGAATAGCATCCAAACGTTGTCTGATCCAACATATGCATGAAATAGCACACCTGTGAAAATTAGTTTTCAGCTCAATCCGACAATCGAGTCTCGAGAAAATCGTGAAAACCGCTTCATTTGTTTCGCGTAAATGCAGCATTCAACGCCGTACTGTTCCGAAAAATAGTTTAGATCTCAGTGAGACGTAAACGATTTCTTTTACTCTTTTCTCCCCAAATACAAAATAGTAGTTTTTTTTACTTTAACCATCTTCAAACTGTCCAAGTTTTATGTAAATCTGTGAACATCTTTTTTCGATCTTACCAATGTTGTGTAAGGGCTTTTTAACAAAATATAGAAGTCTAAAAGGGAGATTATTTGAAACACTTGAACTTTAGATGCATCATTTAAACCAATACCAGTTGTGTCCGATTTGCCTTCATAACTTTTTTGGCAAACAAACTCCTCATTATTGTACAGTAGTCACCATTCGTTTATGATATGTGACCCAGCACAACGACATGAGGAATATCCCACCAAAACACTTTTTGAGTAAACAACGCCTGAAGTTAAAATGTCTTCACAATTCGATTACAAATCAATTTTCTTTTTTTGTGTATTTTCGGAAATTTTAAGTATTAGAGGATATTATATTTTGATTTCATTTCAAAGCTAATGGTATACTCTTTCACATCATTAGAAAATCTCAAAATCTCAAAAGTGGGGTTATTCCTCATTATGCTGTGCCGGGTCACATAGTTTGTTTGCACCACGTAAGCATTTTCGACCACTGTAATCTTTCCTCGACCCCAAAAGGTGAACTTCCCAGTCGCATCTCTTCTTGTGGTTGTTTGATTAGGGATAAGTGACTTTGGACGTTCCTGAGGCTGTTTGTTCTAGCTCGGAATTAGGGGGCGTTACACGAGGGTCAAGTAGTGTCAGTCTTGCACTGAACTCAATACGAGATATCTGCTTCGTCTGGGTCGTTGATATCGCACGTTTTAATGACTGCCGTGGGTTTTAACGACAGAGGGCAGCATTTACAAAGGTCAATTATAGTGGAACCACAGACGTAAATAACCTATAGACCGACAGCCATACACAACGCCTATGTGACGAAATCCCGGAATGGTGGATTCAAACTGGATGAAACCATAGGATGAAACCACGCTGATTGAGATCAAAAGACCTTTTCAGAGATGACTACATACTCCATTACAGATGTGTATTATTATTATTATTATTTTCTTTTTATAATAATGATTAAAAATTTGCCGGTCATTTTTCTCGTGGATGGCGGGCCAGTATGCGTAATCTTGCACTGAGTTTGTGTACGTACGTACGTCCGTCCGTGTGACGTGACGAACAAGTTTACCCATGGTTTTTCACGCGTCTTGAAATTACAGTCTAGCGCCCGCTGTTGTCCGTCAATATTTATGTCTGTGAGTGGAACGTCGCTCTAATGCCGCGTTCCAATGGCGTCATGATTTCCGTGTCCGTGAGTTCACCAGTCGTGAAGAGGCGTTCCAATCGTGTAGCCTGTAATTCGTGGTCACCAGACGTGAACTGGAGGCAGGCATTTCGTCTCCAGTTGTGGCATGTAAGCGTCACGACGTATGACACTTAACCACCGTGGCTAAGCTATAAGTGGGCATGCGCGAAGCCAGGTTTTGCTGAGGCCTCCCCCATTCATTCATTCATTCATTCATTCATTCATTCCTCAGGTAGTTACAGGCACAGGCACGAAACAACCCTAACCCTTATCCTAATCCTGAACCTTACCCTCATCCTAATCCTAATCGTAACTCTATCAGTAACGCTAACCCAACCCGAACTCTAACTCTAACGCACCGTAACCATAACCCTAACCGTAGCGCACTAAGCCTAACCTACGCTGGTTTCCAACATCGGTACATGTATGGGTTATATAATTAAGATTACGATACATTATGGTGACGGCTTTTGCAGCCAGGAACGAAAATGATAATTGACCATGAATTTACTACGCCTACATGGACGTTATGTCAGGGGCAAAATAGTTTCCATTACAGTTGCGAGTCGGTCGGCGTACGAGTTGTCCGACTCGAAGCCGCGTGCGTTCGTGAAAACAAACTCTTCGGTCATTGCGCTTGCGCAATATGCATGTGACCTGTGCGCGTGCGTGTTGGCGAGTAGCATTGGAACGCAGCCCACTCGTGAACTGGGAAATACTGGTCGTGAACACCATAATTATATATATAATCTAGTGTGTATATAATTTTATATCTATTGTGAACACGATCAACACGACGTGATTTGAACGCGGCATTATTACGTACTGTACACCAGACCAAATCAAAAATGGCGCCCGTGCATTAGAAGTGCGCCCTCTTGTGATGAGTTATTTCACGTCGTTATTATTTTTGTAAATGTTTCTTTTGTATAATACAAATAATACATTTTTGAAGCATAAATCGATAGCACAAGTAACTTTAAAGTATCTAAAGATTTACATGTAATTAAGACTTAGGTCGTTTTTGAAATGAAGACTTTGGCTCAGGCTTATACTTAGTTCATATTTGATCTTACTCGTTATAATTTCACAGGCATCTAAAAACGAGCGTTTGGCCCCAGTTTCTTGGAGAATACTGTACCCATCAAGAAAACGAACCTTCAAATTCGGAAACAGACCACAACCAGGATTGTTCAGGTTTTGTCAGACGGGGACGAAGCCTGAGCCCGAGCCTAAGCTTTCATTTCGTGAACGGCCCTAAGGCCCAATTATTTCAAAGAGCTGCTTAAAGCCCCTACACAACATTGGTCGAGGTCAAAGAATAGCATCCATACGTTGTCTGATCCAACGTATGCATGAAATAGCACACCTGTGAAAATTGCAGCTCAATCCGCCAACCGAGTCTCGAGAAAATCGTAAAAACCGCTTCATTTCTTTCGCAAAAATGCAGCATTCAACGCCGTACTGTTCAGAAAAATAGTTTAGATCTCGGTGAGACGTGAACTATTTCTTTTAGTAATTTCTCCCCAAATACAAGATTTTAGGCAGAAATATTTCAGTGAGAGGTTTTTACTATTAACCATCTTCAAACTGTATAAGTTTCATGTAAATCTGTGAACATTTCTGTTTTTAGATGTTACCAATGTTTTAAACGTGTAAATCTGCTCAGCAGATTAAAAAATCATCCTTTTGTCAGTAGAATTACAAACCTCGTTTCGCTTTTGACTTGTATTCCACTCTTCTATGCTCAACTTGAAACAAAAGTGAAGTTTTTGGTTGGCAAGGTGATCCTATGAATCGTGGTTTTCTGTGCTTTAGGAAATTTTGGCGCCTAAGGGGCTCCATGAAATTGGCCCCTTGGCC
Source organism: Luidia sarsii (assembly GCA_949987565.1). Classification (NCBI taxonomy): domain Eukaryota; kingdom Metazoa; phylum Echinodermata; class Asteroidea; order Paxillosida; family Luidiidae; genus Luidia; species Luidia sarsii. The sequence continues at coordinate 7,662,002 of OX465122.1, forward strand.
GAGTTCACGCTCCTTGACACGTTTACGTAAATCACCGACGACTGTTCCCTGTACTTTGTTCCCCTCGTAGCCTCCTCGCAGACGACGACGCTGAACTGCGCCTTCGAGAGTAAGTTCTGCGACTGGAAACAGGCCAAGGATGACGACGGCTCGTTCGACCGCAACAAAGGCTCCACGCACACCCCCAACACGGGCCCGTCCGGAGACCACACGACAGGGAGTGAGTACACTCAAGAAGAAACTCAAAGCGGGTACCCGAGTCCCGTCCGAGGTAAACGGGTACCCGAGATCAGATCGAGATAATGGTCACACGACAGGGAGTGAGTACACTAATCAACAAAAAAAGGCTTTCTCTCACAAACGAAGCGGGTACCCGAGACCCGACCGAGGTAAACGGGTACCCGAAACCCGAACAAGATAAACGGGTTCCCGAGACCCGAAAAAGATAAACGGGTTCCCGAGACCCGAAAAAGATAAACGGGTTCCCGAGACCCGACCGAGGTAAACGGGTACCCGAGACTTGAACAAGATAAACGGGTACCCGAGACCTGAACAAGATAAACGGGAACCCGAGACTTGAACAAGATAAACGGGTACCCGAGACCTGAACAAGATAAACGGGAACCCGAAACCTGAACAAGATGAACGGGTACCCGAGACCTGAACAACATAAACGGGTACCCAAGACCCGACCGAGGTAAACGGGTACTTTAGACCCGACCGACATAAATTAGTACCCGTGACCCGACCGAAGCAAACGGGTACCCGAGACACGGTCGAGGTGAACGGTTACCCGAGCCCCCGATCAAGGCAAACGGAAACTCGAGACACGAAGAAGGTGAACGGGTACTCGGGACCCGCCCGAGGTAAACGGGTACTCGAAACCCGACCAAGACAAGCGGGTACCCGTCTCCATCCTTACGGTTCGATTACTCGTTTACCCAGCCGTTGTTAAAGGAATACATGACAATCTTTCCTCATTCTGATTCCACCACGGAAACCTTACGAAGTCTTATCTGGCTGAGATAGCGGCCCTTCTAGTTCTCAGAGCCGTTCCCGAGAGAGACGACCTTCATGACATCACCACAAACTTTCCACTTTGTGATTCCACCGTGCAAACTTTCAAGTACCTAAACTGTGTTACTGGACCTCCTCAGAGCCATCCATCTAGACAGAGATGACTTACACAATGACACATAGCTTCTTCAAGTTTCATCTGAAAGAGAAAGATGGCTTTTACGGGTCCTGGTCCGTCACTCTCGATATACACTGGATCTGGAGTAATAACTTTGTGGTGTCAACTTTCCAAATCATCCTTTTTGAGTAAAAAAGGGAACCTGAGTTCCTTCGGTTCTTTTCAGAACCATATCACTCACAAAAGAGAACTTTGCATGGTGACACCGCAAACCTACTGCTCCTGCTCTTCTCACCATGGAAAAGCTTCAGATCTCATTTTGAGAATGGGTCTATCTCGATCCTCCCTCTTCGTAATTGCAGCCGGCTACTACGTCCTCCTGGAAGCCAACGGAAAGACGGACGGCGACAGAGTGCGCCTGCTCAGTCCTGACGTCACCATCACGCCCAACTCCGGCGTCAAGTGCGTTCGATTCTGGTACCACATGTACGGCTCCAGCATAGGTGAGCGAGGGGGCGATATTTGTTTTCCGTACCACATACACTATGAACATCTAAACCGTGAAAAAAGGGGTGAAAATGTGACCCGGCACAGCAAAATGAAGAATAACCCACACTTTTGAGATTTTGAGATTTTCTTATGATGTGAAAGAGTATACCATTAGCTTTCAAATGATATCAAAATATAAAATCCTCTCAAATTGAAAATTTCCGAAAATACAAAAAAAAATTATATATATTTGTAATCGAATTGTTAAGATACTTTAACTTCAGAGGTTGTTTACTCAAAAAGTGTTCTGGTGGGATATTCCTCATGTCGTTGTGCCGGGTCACAAATGTCGTTTCGCCGTGAAATTAAAATGTCATTATGATTTCACGGTGCATTTTACAGTGAATTCACCGTGAAAATAATCGCCTCTCTGACCTGATAAGGACATCTTCAGGTCACCAAAGAGACCGTGAAAAACCCCGCGAATATCTAGGGTGGCAAGCTCCAGACTTGAGGGGTGACTAATTCAATTACCAGTAGGGACCACCAGCCCCCATAGAGGTACTGTATTATTTCCTTGTACCTGTCATTCCCAGATACTTCTAAATTGCCTCTAGCCATTAACCACCAGGAATGTGGCCTTGGAGACCACTGGTGGAAACATCGTGAAAATGACTTGGCTAACTGTGTGCCATGAAATAGGCGTGAAAACACGGTGAATTTTCTTTTCACGGCTAAAATGACATTTTCACCCCATTTTCACCGTTAAGATGTTCATAGTGATAAACGCATTGGGCCCATATGTTTGTGCACAAACAATTTACTGGGTTGGGGACAAGGGGGAGGGGAGGGGGCTATACCAGTTGAAATTAAAGATAGGGATAGGCTTTTTTGCACAGTCAATAAGGCTTTCTGCACAGCGAATACAACGTACGTGAAGAATCTGAGTGACGTGAGACTCAATTCTTCATACTTTGTGCACAAACATATGGGCCCATAGCGTTTATGTGGTAGGGGAAAAATATCGCGAGCAGGGGAAAGTGGTATACCACGAGGTATTCTCCCTACTGCGCTATATTGCGCACGGAGGTGGTACAGAATACCCAAATACCATTTGAAGCATTGGAAGTGAAATAATGCTTATTACAACACCATGTAACACTTCTCTTTCGAGAAGGAGTGTGGCTCTGAAAAGAGCCAGTAACTCAACGCTTCGGGTAGTGTGTACTCTAAGTTAGGCCTCTTGTCAAAAAGATCGTCGGTTGGGTATCAGATGATTTGACCCGTCCGATGTCGTTTCCACCGGATAGCCATCGTGAATTTTTCACCCCAGAGTCCAGTACAATCGGCTTTCTACCGGGGGAAATGTTATCGGTCGGATGAATTCAACCGGCACTCAACCGATGATCTTTTTGACAAGAGACCTTAGGAGGATTGCGGTGACACCATGTACATCATCTCTTAAGAGAAGGAGTGTGGCTCTGAAAAGCGCCAGTAACTCAATGCTTCGGGTAGTGTGTTCTCAAGTCGTATCTGAGTTACCGGCTCTTTTCAGAGTCACACACCTTCTTGAAAGAGAAATGCTGCATGGTGTCACCGCAAGCCTTCAACTTTGCAAACCTCCAAGTCATATCTGAGTTACCGGCTCTTTTCAGAGCCACACTCCTTCTTGAAAGAGAAGTGCTACATGGTTATCACCGCAAAACCTTCCACTTAGTATTTCCACCATGCAAACCTTCATCAAGTCTTATCTGAGTTACCGGCTCTTTTCAGAGCCACACTCCTTCTTGAAAGAGAAGTGCTACATGGTTATCACCGCAAAACCTTCCACTTAGTATTTCCACCATGCAAACCTCCAAGTCTTATCTGAGTTACCGGCTCTTTTCAGAGCCACACTCCTTCTTGAAAGAGACGTGCTACATGGTGTCACCGCAAATATTCCACTTAGTATTTCCACCATGCATGCAATCCTTCAGGTCTTATCTGAGTTACAGGCTCTTTTTCAGAGCCACACTCCTTCTTGAAAGAGAAGTGCTGTGTGGTGTCACAGCAAACCTTCCAACTCAGATAGTGAATGGCTTCTGTTCGTTCGCTCCGTTGTCGCCTGCTCCCTCCAGGAACCGTGAACCTGTACTCGTCCAGCGACGGCGCCGCCACCAACCTGGGCTCGCCGGTCTTCACCCTGTCCGGCAACCAGGGCGACCAGTGGCTCCAGGCCAGCGTGGACGTCACCTCGTCCGTGTCGCCCTTCAAGGTCGTCCTGGAGGCCGTGCGGGGCAAGAGCGACGCCGGCGACATCTCCTTCGACGACATGGAGAGCCTTGACGGCTACTGCCCCTCTGGTAAGTTGCTGTGGGGGGCGTGTGGCACTTCTGACTTTGACAATGACAATGAGCGACAACGGTGACAATAAATGATGACAGTGACAATGGCAATGGCGGAAGGAGATGATGATTGCCATGTCAATGATGATGACAGTAGTAATGATGACAATGGCTACTGCCCCTTGTCGTTGGGGGCGTGTGGCACTTCTGACTTTGACTTTGACAATGACAATGACAATGAGCGACAACGGTGACAATAAATGATGACAGTGACAATGGCAATGTTGGAGGAGATGATGATTGCCATGGCAATGACGATGACAGTAGTAATGATGACAATGGCTACTGCCCCTCTTGTAAGTTGCGGTGGGGGGGGGGGTGTGGCGCTTCCGACTTTGACAATGACAATGAGCGACAACGGTGACAATAAATGATGACAGTGACAATGGCAATGTTGGAGGAGATGATGATTGCCATGGCAATGACGATGACAGTAGTAATGATGACAATGGCTACTGCCCCTCTTGTAAGTTGCGGTGGGGGGTGTGGCGCTTCCGACTTTGACAATGACAATGAGCGACAACGGTGACAATAAATGATGACAGTGACAATGGAAATGTCGTCGGAGATGATGATTGCCTTGGATATGATGATGACAGTAGCAAGGATGACAATGGCTCTGATGACAATGTATATGATGACAATTGCTATGATGACAATGGGTATGATGACAATGGGTATGATGACAATAGCTATGATGACAATGAACATAATGAGAATGGCTATGATGAAAATGGCTATGAAGACAATAGCTATGATGACAATGGCTGTGATGACAAAAGCTATAATGACAATGGCTATGGCTTGGATGACAATAGCTATAATGACAATGGCTATGGCTATGATGACAATGGCTATGATGACAATGACAATGATGACAATAGCTATGATGACAATGACGGGGATGACAGTGACGACGACATTGATGACGATGATGATGATGACGGTGATGGTGATGACGATGATGATGATGATGATGATGATGATGATGATGGTGATGGTGATGATGATGGTGATGATGATGATGATGATGATGATGATGATGATGATGATGATGATGATGATGATGATGATGATGATGATGATGATGGGGATGATGGGGATGATGGGGATGATGATGATGATGATGATGATGATGATGATGATGATGATGATGATGATGATGATGATGATGATGATGATGATGATGATGATGATGATGATGATGATGATGACGACGACAAGGGTTGCAACCCGACTCCCCACCTCGACTCCCACCCACCCCTGATCAAGTCTTGCACCCCGACTCCCCGTCCACCCCCGACCAAGTCTTGCACCCCGACTCTCCCTGATCCTCGCCCTCGCCTCCCCGTCTGGTTTGCAGCCTTCGTGACGCCGTCTCCGGGTACCATCCCGTCCTTCGTGGAGTGCGACTTCGAGGACCCGTCCCTGTGCTCCTTCACGCAGGACGTCTCCGACGACTTCGACTGGCAGCGGGCCAGCGGCCCTGCCTCCTCGGGCAAGACCGGCCCCAAGGTGGACCACACCTACGGGACGGGCGCCGGTAAGCATATGTTATCCGGCACAGCATAATGAGGAATAACCCCCACTTTTGAAATTTGGAGATTTTCTAATGATGTGAAAGAGTATACCATTAGCTTTCGAATGATATCAAATTCATTTCCGTGTGAACTTTGTAAACACAGTTGTAAATAGTACAAGGGGACTTCGCTCGTTCATTTGGTACCAGACACAATATAGCAGCGCCATTCTAATTCCTCGAACGCGGCCATTCAAAAAGGCAGGAACTTTACATTTTCATGAAAACAGTACACAGACACTCCCCCGAAATCCTCGTTTTTTCAACATTTAGAGACGGATTTCGGAAAAATCCTTTGGACATAATATCATCCAATACATTAACTTTCCGAAAATACAAAAACATATTTTTTTTTTTTTATCGAATTGAGAAGATACTTTGACTTCAGGCGTTGTTTACTCGAAAAGTGTTTTGGTGGGATATTCCTCATGTCGCTGTGCCGGGTCACATATTCCAATATTTAGGAAGTGTATGGCCCTTTTAAGATAATCCGGCAAATTAGGCTCAGGCTTTGGCCTGAGAATGACGGCATAGGTTAGGAACAAGAGTTTGGCCTCATTTTTTGGGGTCTACACTTTGTACGACAATTCAAACCCGACCTGGATTTCTCAGGATTTGTCAGTCGGAGACGAAGTCCGAGCTAGAGCCTGACCTATGGATTCGTGAAGGGCCATAGTATATTTTTATTCGTGTGATATGGGCTGCAGTGAACCAGTGAAATAGCCAATCGAGATACAATGTTACTTCGTTGAGCTGTTTTTCACAGATAGCATAGCATACACATATGTTTGTGTAATATGGGCTACAGTGAACCAGCGAAATAACTCTTGGAGGTACAATGTTGCTTTAGTGAGCTATTGTTCACTAATACTAGCATAGCATACACATTTGTTTGTGTAATATGGGCTGCAGTGAACCAGTAGAATAGCCCATCGAGATGCAATGTTACTTTGGTGAGCTTTTGTTCACTGATAGCATAGCATACACATTTGTTTGTGTAATATGGGCTACAGTGAACCAGCGAAATAACCCTTGGAGGTAAAATGTTACTTTGGTGAGCTATTATTCACTTATAGCATATGTTTGTGTAATATGGGCTGCAGTGAACCAGTGGAATTCCTATCGAGATGCCACTAATAGCATAGTATACACATAGTGTAGATTGTTTGTGTAATATGGGCTGCAGTGAACCAGTGGAATGCCCATCGGGATACAATGTGTGTGAGCTGTTGTTCACCTGTAGTATAGCAAAGGCCTACCCATACATGTAGTACATTTCGTGTGTGTGATATACGTTGCAGTGAACCAGTGAAATAGCCTATCGTTGTGTAGTTATATATGGGCCAGTGTTCAATAATAGTTGCATAGTATACACATATTATTTTTATTGGGCTGCATTGAACCAGTGGAATAACCTATCGACATCTTATAGTGGTTATGAGTATACACTGCAGGACACTACATATACAAAGCTATCGACATGTTATAGTGATGTGTATACAACGGTACTCCACGTACAAACCTATCGACATCTAAATTATAGTGGTTATGTGTATACAGCGGTACTCGACGTGCAGGGCAATGCATGTACAAGCCTATGAACATCTTATAGTGGTTATGTGTATACAACGGTACTCCGCGTACAAATTTACTTATAGACATCTTATGTGTATACACTGGTACTCCACGTGCAGGGCAATGCATGTACAAGCCTATGAACATCTTATAGTGGTAATGTGTATGTAACGATACTCCACGTGCAGGGCACTACATGTACATCGACCCCACCAATCGTCAATTGAACGACGTGGCCCGTCTCTACTCCGACTCCTACTCTGTCGCCCCCAACGGCCAGTGCGTGGAGATCTTCTTCCACATGTACGGCGCCCAGGTGGGCCGCCTGAGCATGTACGTGGTGGCCAAGGGCGGGGACCCGACCACCCAGGTGCCGGACTGGACCCTGGTCGGAGGCCAGGACGACAAGTGGCTGATCGCTCGCACCACCGCCCAGACCCAGCTCGACTACCAGGTGGTGTTCGAGGCCACCGTTGGGGGCGCCACGCTGGCCGTCATCGCCGTGGACGACTTCCGCATCGTGGACGGCGCCTGCCACTCGCACGGCGACTGCAACTTCAACGGCGCCGGCCTCTGCGGCTGGTTCCAGGACACCATCGACCACACCGACTGGCTGATCAAGACGGGCTCGGCCGGGAGCGGCCCCTCGGCCGACCACACCCAGGGCGACACATCGGGTACGGATCAGCTGCCCTGCCCTGCTCTGCTCCGCCCTGCCCTGCCCTGCCCTGCCCTGCTCTGCCCTGCCCTGCTCTGTCCTGCCCTGCCCTGCCCTGCCCTGCCCTGCCCTGCCCTGCCCTGCCCATGTCCTTCACTGTCATTCTCTGTCCTTTGCTGTCCTTCCCTGTCCTTCCCTATCCTGCCTTGTTTTTTGTCCTGCTCTGTCCTTCCGTGCCTTGTCCTGCCTTGTCCTTCCCTGTCCTTTCTTGTCCTTCCCTGTCTTGCCCTGTCCTGCCCTGTCATTCCCTGTCATTCCCTGTCCTTCCCTGTCATCCCCTGTCTTGCCCTGTCCTGCCCTGTCATTCCCTGTCATTCCCTGTCCTTCCCTGTCCTTCCCAGTCCTTCCATGTCCTGCTCCGTCCTTCCCTATCATTCGCTGTCCTTCCCTGTCATTCCCTGTCCTTCCCTGTCCTTCCTTATCATACCCAGTCCACCCCTGTCTTTTCCTGTCCTACCGGTACCCAGTCCTTCCCTATCCTGCTCTGTCCTTCCCTGTCCTTCCCTGTCATACCCAGTCCATCCCTGACCTTCCCTGTCCTACCCAGTCCTTCCCCGCCGTTCCGTCTGTCCTTTACTGCCCTTCCCTGTCCTTCCCTGTCATTCCATCCCTATCTTTCCCTGTCCCACCCATTCCGTCCTTCCCTGTTCTACCCTGTCCTTCCCTGTCTTGCTCTGTCCTTCCCTGTACTTATCTGTCCCTCGCTGCCCTTCCCTGTCTTTCCCTCTCCTTCCCTGTCATTCCCTGTCCTGCCCTGCCCTGCCTTTCCCTACCTTTCCTTACCCCGCTCCTCCTCCTTTCCCTCCCCTGCTTAGCTCTGCCCTGATAAAGTCACTGGTATCCTCGCTTCATCTTGACTGAAACAGTCATCCTTATACTCTTGTCTCTCGACCGAACCACTCTCCCCCCGTCCCCAGGATACTACATGTACCTCGATGCCGCCAGTTCCAGCATCGGCGACCTAGCCTTCCTGACCTACTACCAGGCCGGGCCGAATGACCCCACCACCCTACGCTGCATCACCTTCTGGTACTACATGTCCGGGACTAACGCGGGGAAGCTGGCCATCCTGCTAGAGGAGGGCAGCCAACGGCCCAAGGTGTGGGAGCTTACCGGTGACCAGGGCAGCGGCTGGAACTACGGCCAGGTGGCCATCGCTCAGGCCAGCGGCTACTACTACGTAAGTCTGGATTCTAGGGGCTGTTGAGCTGCGTTTGGGCTGGACTGGGATCGGGTTAGGTTGGGTAGGGTTGTGTTTGGGTTAGGTTGTGTGGTGTTGTGTTTGGGCTAGGATGGGTTGGGTTGGGTTAGGATGGTTGAGTTGGTGTTTGCTGGGATGAGACGCGTAGTCGAGTGAGTTGCATTTGGTTTGGTTTAGTTTGGTTTGGTTTGGTTGGTTGGGTTGGGTTGGGTTGGGTTGGGATGGGTTGGGTTGGGTTGGGTTGGGTTGGGTTGGGATGGGTTGGGTTGGGTTTGGGATGGGTTTGGTTTGGTTGAGATTGGTTGTGTTGGGTTGGATGGGTTTTGGAAGGTTTGGTTTGGGTTGGATTCGGATGGTTGGGTTGGATTGGGTTGGGTGGGTTGGGTTGGGATGTGTTGGCTTGGGATGGGTTCAAGGTTGGATTGGGTTGGGTTGGGTTGGGATGGGTTGGGTTGGATTGGGTTGGGTTGGATTGGGTTGGGATGGGTTGGGTTGGGTTGGGATGGGTTGGGTTGGGTTGGGATGGGTTGGGTTGGATTGGGTTGGGTTGGATTGGGTTGGGATGGGTTGGGTTGGGTTGGGATGGGTTGTGTTGTGTTGGGTTGGGTTGGGTTTGGGATGGGTTTGGTTTGGTTGGATGGGTTGTGTTGGGTTGGGATGGGTTGGGTTGGGTTGGGATGGGTTGTGTTGGGTTGGGATGGTTTGGGTTGGGTTGGGATGGGATGGGTTGTGTTGGGTTGGGTTGGGTTGGGTTGGGTTTGGGATGGGTTTGGTTTGGTTGGATGGGTTGTGTTGGGTTGGGATGGGTTGGGTTGGGTTGTGTTGGTTTGGGTTGGGTTGGGTTGGGTTGGGGATGGGTTTGGTTTGGTTGGATGGGTTGTGTTGGGTTGGGATGGGTTGGGTTGGGTGGGGTTTGGGATGGGTTTGGTTTGGTTGGATGGGTTTGGTTTGGTTGGATGGGTTGTGTTGGGTTGGGATGGGATGGTTGGGTTTGGTTTGGGATGGATTTGGTTTGGTTGGATGGGTTGTGTTGGGTTGGGTTTTGTTGATAATGAGTTGGATTAGGTTGGATTTGGATGGTTGGCTTGGGATGGGTTGGGTTGGGTTGGGTTTTGTTGATAATGAGTTGGGTTAGGTTGTATTTGGATTGGCTTAATTAACATGGATAGGGTTTGGTTTGGTAGGACTGGGCTGGATTTTTTCCTCCGGCTGTGCTTTGCTGTGCATTTCTTCGGCATGCTCCGCTGCCAAATCTTCTCTTTAGTCCTCGAAAAATGATCTCACACTCTTGGAACACCCACCATTCTTACAGACACCCCGATTACATTAGATTTCCCGCATTGAAACCACACTCTGGCGCCCTCTGTTGGCCGTCTATGGGTCAGTCATGCATATGGATAATACAACTCCTCCTTTTGTAATAATTACTGACCAACAGACATAGCCCCAAAGACCAACTTCTTTGTGCGCACTTAGCTCGGTATGGCCCTTTGTTTTATTACATCATTCCTAAGTGTTTCTCCGTGATCCATAGATTATTTTTTCCGGCGAGGTGACCTCTACCCTGACCGCTGGTAATGACATTGCTGTTGATGACCTGATAGTCACCGACAACTTCTGCCAGGGTAAGATACGTCTCCTGTCTCTCTATCAAATCAATTAAAAAACAAACAAACAAACAAACCCAAAACAGACGGACAGAAGGAAGGACGGAGGCTGGGACGGATAGACAGACAGACAAAGAACATAAGGATAGACAGACATCAGGAAAGACAGATATTTAGACAGACAGACTGCGGCGACAGACAGAAAGACAGAAAGAAATATCAACACAGACAAACAGAAAGAACAACACATTATAGACAGACTGACAGCAAACATCCAGATATACAGAAAGAAAGACCGACAGATAGATAGACAGACAGAAAGATAGAAAGAAACATCAACACAGACAAACGGAAAGAAAAAACAGATATTTATACATACAGACAGATATACAGCAACATATTCAGACAGACAGACAGCAAAACTGACAAACAAACATACAGACAGAAAGTCAGACATACAGATAGAGAGACAGAAAGACACATACAAACATAAAGAAGTACACAAATATAGACAGACAGACAGACAACAAAACATCCAAACAGACAGAAAGAAAGAAAGAGAGAGAGATGTATAGACAGACAAACAGATAGATAGACAAAGAGACAAACCCACATACCTCTTTCACTCTTTCTCCCTCTCTCCCTTTCTCTCTTCCCTTTCTTTCTCTCTCTCTCTCTCTTTTGCCCTATCTCTCCGTCCTTCTTTCCCTTCATCTCTCTCTCTGATTTTCGCCCCTCTCTTCTCCCCCTCGTCACTACCACCAGTCGTGCCCCTGAGCGCCGGCGTAGGAAACCCGGTGACTCTGCCGCCCCCAACGCCCGCCCCGACCGCCGGCGTCATCCCGCCGGGGCCGGCCAACTGCGACTTCGAGGGGGGCCAGGCGTGCAGCTACGCTCAGGACACCCTGGACGACTTCGACTGGACGCTGAAGCAGGGCAAGGCGGCCAGCAACGGGAAGACGGGTCCGCCGTACGACCACACCAAGCAGGACACCAGTAGGTCGCCCCTACCCCTCCCTCCCTCCCTCCCTTCACTTCCCCCGCTTGTCGTCCGTCGCCTGCCACCAAATCCCGTCGCCTTACGAGGAGAGAATCTTTGGCACTGCCTCTGGCCCTTGCTCTGGCTCAGGCACGAGCTCTGGCTCGGGCTGAGGCTGAGGAAGAGGCATGGGGTGAGGCTCAGGCTGAGGCTCAGGCTCAGGCTCGGCCTCGGGCTGGGGCTTAGGCTGAGGCTGAGGTTGAGGCTTGGGATGAGGCTCAGGCTCTGGCTCTGGCTCAGCTCTGGCTCTGATTCTGGCTCTGGCTCAGGCTCTGGGTCAGGCTCAGGCTCAAGCTCAGGCTCTGGATCAGGATCAGGCTCTGGCTCAGGCTCTGGCTCAGGCTCTGGCTCAGGTTCTGGCTCTGACTCTGGCTCTGGCTCAGGCTCTGGGTCAGGATCAGGCTCAGGCTCAGGCTCAAGCTCAGGCTCTGGATCAGGCTCAGGCTCAGGCTATGTCTCAGGCTCAAGCTCAGGCTCTGGATCAGGCTCAGGCTCAGGCTCAGGCTCAGGTTCAGGCTCTGGCTCTGGCTCTGGCTCTGGCTCTGGCTCTTGCTCTGGCTCTGGCTCAGGCTATGTCTCAGGCTCAGGCTCAGGCTCTGGCTCTGGCTCTGGCTCAGGCTCTGGCTCTGGCTCAGGCTATGTCTCAGGCTCAGGCTCAGGCCCAGGCTCTGGCTCTGGCTCTGGCTCTAGCTCTGGCTCTGGCTCTGGCTCTGGCTCTGGCTCAGGCTCAGGCTCAGGCTCTGGCTCTGGCTCTGGCTCTGGCTCTGGCTCTGGCTCTGGCTCTAGCTCAGGCTCAGGCTCAGGCTCTGGCTCTGGCTCTGGCTCTGGCTCTGGCTCTGGCTCTGGCTCTGGCTCTGGCTCTGGCTCTGGCTCTGGCTCTGGCTCTGGCTCTGGCTCTGGCTCTGGCTCTGGCTCTGGCTCTGGCTCTGGCTCTGGCTCTGGCTCTGGCTCTGGCTCTGGCTCTGGCTCTGGCTCAGCCTCAGGCTCAGGCTCAGGTTCAGGTTCAGGCTCAGGCTCTGGTCCTTGCTCTGGCTCAGGCTCAGGCTCGTGCTTAGTCATCAAGGTTCTAGTGCAAAACTTTCCAGGCTTTTTCGGCCTTTGACTTTTAAATAACGTTTCCTAGACTTTTGAATGTACATATCAATTGATATTAATTTGTTTTAATGAACATATAAATTGTATTCACAATTCTGCCACCGGTGGCGAGGAGTACATTTTCTGAATAAATAAACCATTCACACTATGAACATCTAAACCGTGAACAAATGTCATTTCGCTGTGAAACTTAAAAGGCACTGTGATTTCACGGTGCATTTTACAGTGATTTCACCGTGAAAATAACCGCCTCTCTGACCTGAAAAGGACATCTTCAGGTCACTAAAGAGACCGTGAAAAAACGTGAATATCTAGGGTGGCAAGCTCCAGCCTTGAGGGATGGCTAATTCAATTACCAGTAGGGACCCTCAGCCCCCATAGAGGTACTGTAAGATATCCTTGTAACTGTAACTCCCAGATACTTCTAAATTGCCTCTAGCCATTTCCACCAGAATTGTGGCCTTGGAGACCACTGGTAAAAACACCTTGAAAATGACGTGGCTAAATGTGACCCAGCACAGCATAATGAAGAATAACCCCACTTTTGAGATTTTGAGATTTTCTAATAATGTGAAAGAGTATACCATTAGCTTTCAAATGATATCAACATATAATATCCTCTTATATTTCAAATTTCCGAAAATACAACAAAAAATAATATTTGTAATCAAATTGTGAAGATACTTTAACTTCAGGCGTTGTTTACTCAAAAAGTGTCTTGGTGGGATATTCCTCATGTCGTTGTGCCGGGTCAAAATTACATTTTTACCCCATTTTCACGGTTTAGATGTTGATAGTGTGATGTTTGCAACAAGGAGAATGTATGAATCATTGAGGATATATTGCAATGCTAACGTTGAGTAGGGCAAAACCTCAATGAATATCCCCTCCATCTTGTTTTAAACTCCGTAAAGGCGGGTACTACATGCTGGCTGACGCCACCAAGACCTCCAGCAAGAAGCTAGCCCGTCTGATCAGCGGCAGCTTGCCCAGCCCGGCCGGCGGGGATAACTGCCTCAGCTTCTGGTACTACATGTACGGCGAGACGGTGGACCGGCTGAGCGTGTACCTGCAGCAGCAAGGGGCCGGGCTGGGCAAGGCCTTCTGGACGCGTACGGCCTCGCAGGGCGAGCACTGGATCCAGGCCGTCTTGGATGTCGGTGGTCTCAGCAGCGCCTATCAGGTAATTGAAGGTGCCTATACTGTATCGACCCAAACCAAGGCTAATAGACTACTGAGTGCCTGCTGTTAGGATTCAGGCCGTCTTGGATGTCGGTGGCCTAAGCAGCGCCTACCAGGTAATTGAAGGTGCCTATACTGTATCGACCCAAACCAAGGCTAGTAGGAGACTACTGAGAGCGTGCTATTAGGATTCAGGCCGTCTTGGATGTCGGTGGCCTAAGCAGCGCCTACCAGGTAATTGAAGGTGCCTATACTGTATCGACCCAAACCAAGGCTAGTAGGAGACTACCGAGAGCCTGCTATTAGGATTGAGGCCGTCTTGGATGTCGGTGGCCTAAGCAGCGCCTACCAGGTAATTGAAGGTGCCTATACTGTATCGACCCAAACCAAGGCTAGTAGGAGACTACCGAGAGCCTGCTATTAGGATTGAGGCCGTCTTGGATGTCGGTGGCCTAAGCAGCGCCTACCAGGTAATTGAAGGTGCCTATACTGTCTCGACCCAAACCAAGGCTAGTAGGAGACTACCGAGAGCCTGCTATTAGGATTCAGGCCGTCTTGGATGTCGGTGGTCTCAGCAGCGCCTACCAGGTAATTGAAGGTGCCTATACTGTCTTGCCCCAAACCAAGGCTAATAGACTACTGAGTGCCTGCTGTTAGGATTCAGGCCGTCTTGGAGGTCGGTGGTCTCAGCAGCACCTACCAGGCAATGACCGGGGGCTTGGTGATTCGAGTGATGTAGTGGGCTATTGCTTGACTGCACACTGCTGTTACCCGAAGTTTTTGAACATGATGGTGTAATCCCATTCAGCGACACCGCCTCTCCGTTAACCCGTGGAACAACAAATGTACGAGACACTTTAAGACCACTTGCCGTGTTCTTTGCTATAATCCATAGGGGTTAGTCTGTTTAACCATAAAGCAAGAACCTTGCTATATGCTTGGACTAGGATTGGCTAATATAGCAGGCCATAAGATCGGAAGGTGCTCTCATGGAAGGAGACTAGGGACGCTTCGCAGCTCCCATGGTGTCGCAATAACATGTTTTCATGCCATCTGGGCAATCATCAGTTGCGGTAGTGATCTTGGCAGATCAGTTCATCTCAATATGGGTGTGCCGGTATAGGAATTGGTTGGAGTGGCCGGACTGGGTATTATTGGGTGATTTGTTCCTCAAATAAGGAGAGCAGATTGTCCAGGGTTTCAACTAGTTCCTCAAAGGAACTAGAATCGTCTGGTACGGGGTTGTTGTGGGCGTGGGAAGGTTAGCCCGGATGAACATTCCCGTTCGGTCTTTACCCGAACCAAGGCTAGTAGACTATTGACAGTCCGCTTTTTTTCTCCCGGGCTTAACTTGACCGCAGGTCGTTTTCGAGGCCAAGAGAGGGAAGCGCGCCACCAGCGACATAGCCATCGATGACATCATGGTCGAGTCCACCAAATGCACCATCGGTAAGTTACAATTGCTGTGTATGTTGACATATCAGATTGACGGACAGCACATCGGCGCACTCAACATCTTCCTCAAGGTAGGCCCAGCTCTTCCCAGCGACGTACCCTAAGAGAAATAATTACTGTCTCCAGAAGGGGGTTATTTATGAGTATTTCAACCAAGAACGGAATACCTGAAGCAACAGCAGCAACAGCAGCAGCAACAGCAAAAACAACAGCAAAAGCAACTACAGCAGCAACAGCAACAGCATTAGCAACAGCAACAGCAACAGCAACAGCAACAGCAACAGCAACAGCAACAGCAACAGCAACAGCAACAGCAACAGCAACAGCAACAGCAACAGCAACAGCAACAGCAACATCAGCAACAACAACAGCAACAGCAGCAACAGCAGCAACAACAACAGCAACAGCAACATCAACAGCAACAGCAACAGCAACAGCAACAGCAACAGCAACAGCAACAGCAACAGCAACAGCAACAGCAACAGCAACAGCAACAGCAACAGCAACAGCAACAGCAACAGCAACAGCAACAGCAACAGCAACAGCAACAGCAACAGCAACAGCAACAGAAACAGCAACAGCAACAGCAACAGCAACAACAACAACAACAGCAACAGCAACAGCAACAGCAACAGCAACAGCAACAGCAAAAGCAAAAGCAAAAGCAACAGCAACAGCAACAACAACAGCAACAGCAACAGCAACAGCAACAGCAACAGCAACAACAACAGCAGAAGCAAAAGCAACAGCAACAGCAACAGCAACAGCAACAGCAACAGCAACAGCAACAACAACAACAGCAAGAAAATCTGAAAATAGGGTGGAAAATGGTGCCATGTAAAGAAAACTCAACACAGTTTCACCACTTGTTCATGCTCAAATAATGCTCTTCACCAGCTTTTCATCAGTGGTCTATTCAAGGCCACATTCTTGCTGGTAAATGGCTGCAATGCACAAGCATATGGCGTACAATTACACAGACTAGACCACAACTGCCTGGCGGATGAGTTGTGTGGTGATTTGGCTAGAGATGAGGTGAAAGGTTCAGGGTGAATTCACCTCAAAAGGGTCATGAAATCACTATAATTTCTTTTTCATGGCACAATGACAAATTCACTAATTTTTCACAGTGTCAGCATCACAGTATCTACCAAAATCTTTTGAAATATTCTTTAGGTATCCACGTTGATTATCAAATAATCTGTAGTATTCTGTATCAGTTTTCAGTCACAGCATTTGGGCACACGCATTCTCCTCTTGTACTTCGATCGAATTACCACCGCATCGTATCCATCAGTATCACTGTATCTATAAAAGTTTCATTAGGTATTCTTGAGGTACCCACGTTGATATATCAGGTAATCTGTGGTATTCTGTGTCAATTATTGTTCAGCAACTGAGCATTTGGACATATGGCTTCTCCTCTCCTACTTCGAATCACTAGTACACCGTATACATCAATATCGATATCACAATATCAGTCAAAGTCTCTTTAGATATCCACGCTGATATTTCAAATACCTGCTAGTATTCTACATCATTGTTCAGCCACCAATTAACCAGGCACTAGTCCTCTAGTTCTGCGACTTCGAATTACCAGGGTGTCATACCCAATATCACAGTATCTACCAAAGTCTCTTGAGATATCCACGTTGATATTTCAGATATTTGGTAGTATTCTATATCATTGTTCAGCCATCAATTAACCGGGCACTAGTCCTCTAGTTCTGCGACTTCGTATCACCAGCATGTGATATTATAAAATCTCTAGTATTCTGTATCACTTTGCAGCCACTCAGCATTTGGGCAAATACCTACTCCTCTGCTACTTAGTATAACATGTTCATCGTGCCCATCGAATATCTAAATCTCTTTAGATATTCTGCAGATATCCGGCGTTGATACTTCAGATATTCTCTAGCATTCTGTATCATTTCTAGCCTACTAGAAGCCGTGCGACTTCGAATCACCAGCATGTCATACCAATGAAATATAACAGTCATCTATCAAAGTATCTTGAGATACCCACGTTGATACTTCAGATAATCTGTGGTATTCTGTATCCATTTTTATTTTCGTCTAGCCACCCCTCAGCCGGGCACCAGCCCTCTCTTCTGCGACTTCGAGCAGGGCTACGTGACGTGCGGCTGGAGCCAGGAGGACTCGACCTCGGGCAAGGACGACTTCGACTGGGGCCTGGAAACCGGCGATACGGTCACCTTCGGCACGGGCCCGTCCGTGGATCACACCCTGGGCACCGGCAGCGGTAGGCTCGAAAAATCTGCTTAGCACAATAATCTGCTTAGCACAAAAATCTGCTCAGCACAAAAATCTGCTTAGCACCAAAATCTGCTTAGCACCAAAATCTGCTCAGCACCAAAATCTGCTTAGCATAAAAATCTGCTTAGCACTAAAATCTGCTCAGCACAAAAATCTGCCTAGCACAAAAATCTGCTAAGCACAAAAATCTGCTGAGCACAAAAATCTGCTTAGTACTAAAATCTGCTTAGCACTAAAATCTGCTGAGGACAAAAATCTGCTTAGCACAAAAATCTGCTCAGCACAAAAATCTGCTTAGCACAAAAATCTGCTTAGCACAAAAATCTGCTTAGCATAACAATCTGCTTAGCACAAAAACCTGCTCAGCACAAAAATCTGCTTAGCACAAAAATCTGCTCAGCACAAAAATCTGCTGAGGACAAAAATCTGCTTAGTCGGAAAAAAATGCTGAGTACAAAATCAAATCCCCTCCGCAAGAAAATTTGCTTAGCAGGAAAGTCTGCTTAGAACAAAAATCTGCTTAGTCTGAAAAAATGCTTGGCACGAAAATCTTTTCCGCATGGAAATCTGCTTAGTCTGAATGATTACTTAGCAAAAGAATCTTCTCAGTACGAAAATCTGCTTAGTCTAAAAAATGTGCTCAGCACCAAAATCTGCTTTGCACGAAAATCCGCCTAGCGTGAAAATATGCTAAGCAGGAAAATCTGCCTAGCACGAAACTCTTCTAAACACAAACATGTGGTTAGTCTGAAAATCTACTTAGCATAAATCTGCTTAACATAAAAATGTAAGTGTCTAAGAAGCTGCTTAGCACGAAAATATGTTTAGCCTGAAAATATGCAATTAGCAACTAGTTGTTTGCATCTCGTGTGTTGGTCCTGGTCCAAGTTTTCTTTACTCCCTTTTTCAAGATTTGTATTTGTTGGTCTCCAAATTTCAGGCCATTACATGTACATCGACTCGGCCAAGTACTCGGTGGGACAGAAGGCCTGGCTCCTCACGCCAGTGTACCCCGCCACCTACGGCCAGTGTCTGGAGGTCTACTATCACATGAACGGACAGCACATCGGCGCACTCAACATCTTCCTCAAGGTAGGCCCAGCTCTTCCCAGCGACGGACCCCAAGAGAAATAATTATTGTCTCCAGAAGGGGGTTATTTATGGGTATTTCGACCAAGAACGGAATACCTGTAGCAACAGCAGCAACAGCAACAGCAGCAACAGCAACAGCAGCAGCAACAACATCAACATAAGCAGCAGCAGCAAAAGCAACATCAACAGCAAGAGCAACAGCAACGGCAACATCAGCAGCAACAGCAAGAACATCAACATAAGCATCAGCAACAAAAGCAACATCAACAACAACATCAACATCAACAGCAACAGCAACAGCAACAGCAACAATAACAGCAACATCAGCAGCAACAGCAACATCAATTAACATCAACAACAATAACATCAACATAAGCAACAGCAACAAAAGCAACAGCAACAACAACAGCAACAGCAACAGCAACAGCAACAGCAGCAGCAACAGCAACAGCAACATCAGCAGCAACAGCAACATCAATTAACATCAACAACAAGAACATCAACAACATCAACAGCAACAAAAGCAACATCAACAACAACAAAAGCAACAGCAACAACAACACCAACAGCAACAAAAGCAACAGCAACAACAACAGCAACATCAACAGCAACATCAACTGCAACAGCAACAACAACAACAGCAACAGCAGCAACAGCAACAACAACAGCAGCAGCAACATTTAACAGCAACAACATCAACACAAGCAAGAACAGCAAAATCAACAGTAACAGTAACAGCAACAGCAACAACAACAGCAACATCAACAGCACTAGCAAGAGCAACAGCAACATCAACAGCAACATCAACAGCAACGTCAACAGCAACAACAACAACAGCAAGAGCAAGAGCAATATCCGCAACAATAATGACAACCACAACTACAACAACAACGGCATAACGACCCTTACGCTAAGGCAAAACTAATCTTTGGTTCCGCTTCTAAGAAAGACCCTGCTTGCATCGAGGGAATGGTCGCACGAGTAATGCGGCCGCTAACGATATTTTTTTTTTCCTATTTTGATTCTTTTTTCTCCCACGCAGGAGAAGGGCAAGTACTCCAAGAACTACTTCACCATGTTTGGCAACCTTGGTAACAACTGGAACGTGGGACGTTTCCCCTTCGTGGCCTACGACGACTACCAGGTGGTCTTTGAGGCCACCGTGGGCAACGGGGACAAGGGTGACATCGCCATCGACGACGTGCAGGTGTTCGCCGGCACCTGCCCTCCCATAGGTGGGACTTTGTTTTTTTTGTGGGGAGTGCTCGGGGAGAATTGGGAGCATTTTGTGAGCTTCACCTTGCCCCTTTTTATCTGCCAGTAAAATAAAAAACGTCAGGCCCACTAAATTTTAGATTTACATTTTGGTAATTTTAGTCAGTAAGCAGTTTGAACAAATGAGTCTGTAAGGAGTGGAATTCGTAAAAAGGTTGGAGAATTTGACCCACTACTAAAAGTAGCACAGAAGAGGAAGTTGCGATGGTTTGGACATGTAAGCAGAAGACCTGGAACATTGGCGCATGATGTCATGCATGGAATGATTAATGGAAGTAGGAGAAGAGGCAGACCTAGAGCGAACTGGAGTGGAGATGTTGGAAAATGGACTGCACAAACAGTGGTGGAATGCGTGAGGGCAGCTCAAGATAGAAAGAATTGGAGGAAGACACTCAACACTGTGCCCCAACGGCTTTTAGCTACGGGAGTGACCTGACCTGAAGCAGTTTGCAACTGAAGCAGTTTGTATATCACCTGCCAGTAAAATACTTAGATAGCCATTACTGCATAAGGCGTTTAATATTCGGTGACTACATGTACATATATTTTGATATATCACAGGAATGGAATGTGCTACAGAGGTCAAACCTACATCAAAGTAAAGATGCTACCAAGTTCCTTCTGACTATGGTATAACTTAGGTCTCTTGTTAAAAAGATCATCGGTTGAGTACCGGTTGAATTCATCCGACCGATAAAATTTTCCCCAGTAGAAAGCCGATTGTACTGGACTCTGGGGTGAAAAAAATCACGATGGCTATCCGGTGGAAACGACATCGGACGGGTCAAATCATCTGATACCCAACCGATGATCTTTTTGACAAGAGGCCTTAAACTACGGGTTTTTTTTCGACTTAAGGGCCTCTTTTGTACACCGAAATGTCATTGAAACCACTGTCAACGTTTCTTGCCCAAACAGTACCAGTGAGTGCCCTCTTAATGTTGTGTCATCCATTTCTTGTTTCGATCGCTGTGCAGACAGCTGCAATTTCGACGACAAAAGCGCCTGCACGTGGATCAACGAGCCCACCGCCGACACCTTCGACTGGATCGACGGCTACGGGGGCACTCCCAATTTGGGCACGGGGCCCTCGGTGGACCACACGTACGGCACGAGCACGGGTGAGGCCCGGCGTTCCGAATGTAGTTTTCGTTCGTTGTGAATGCTATAGGGGGAGCTCCCCCCTGTTCCTGGACCCAGGACTGGGCGTGGCAGTGCAGGAATTCAGCGGCGCGTGGATATTGCATTGCAAGCTCACTGGAGCGTTACTTGACAAAACGTTGCGCGGTCCTAGGGGGAGCTCCCCCTGGTTCACTGGAGCGTTACTTGACAAGCTCTTGCATGGTCCTAGGGGGAGCTCCCCCTGGTTCACGGGAGCGTTACTACACAAGCTCTTGCACGGTCCTAGAGGGAGCTCCCCCTGGTTCACTGGAGCGTTACCTGACAAGCTCTTGCACGGTCCAAGGGGGAGCTCCCCTGGTTCACTGGAGGGTTACTTGACAAGCTCTTGCATGGTCCTAGGGGGAGCTCCCCCTGGTTCACGGGAGCGTTACTACACAAGCTCTTGCACGGTCCTAGGGGGAGCTCCCCCTGGTTCACTGGAGCGTTACCTGACAAGCTCTTGCACGGTCCTAGGGGGAGCTCCCCCTGGTTCACTGGAGCGTTACTACACAAGCTCTTGCACGGTCCTAGGGGGAGCTCCCCTGGTTCACTGGAGCGTTACCTGACAAGCTCTTGCACGGTCCTAGGGGGAGCTCCCCCTGGTTCACTGGAGCGTTACTACACAAGCTCTTGCACGGTGCTAGGGGGAGCTCCCCTGGTTCCTGGCCCCATGACTGGGCGTGGCAGTGTAGGAATTCAGCGGCGCGTGGATATTGCATTGCAAGCTCATTGGAGCGTTACTTCACATATATAAGCTCTTGCACAGTCCTGTTCAGGCCAAAAAGAAAATTCACTGCAGTTTCACTACTTGTTAATCCTCAAATGTTATGCTCTTCACCAGCTTGTCATGGTGATTTCACCAGTGGTCTATTCAAGGCCACGTTCTTGGTAGTAAATGGCTGCAATGCACAAGCCTATGGTGTACAATTACACAGACTAGACCACAACTGCCTGACAGACGAGTTGTGTGGTGAAATGTTTGAGTGAATTCACTTCAAAAGGGTCCATGAAATCACTATGAATTTCGTTTTTAGATTTTCACAGTGTCATTTACCCTTTTCAGGGTGAATTCTGCCAGAAGATTTCACCTCATGCGAGCTCTGTGTAGTTACACTAAGTCCCACTGTGAACATCCAAACCGTGAAAATAGAGTGGACGGTACGGTCTTGTTGCCGTGAAAAAGAAAATTCACTGCAGTTTCACCGCTTCTTCACGCTCAAAATGCCGATTGGTGATTTCCCCCGTGATTTCACCAGCGGTCTATTCAAGGCCATATTACTGGTGGTAAATGGCTGCAATGCACAAGCCTATGGTGTACAATTACACAGACTAGACCACAACTGCCTGGCACACGAGTTGCGTGGTGAAATGTTAGAGTGAATTCACTTCAAAATGGTCCATGAAATCACCATAAATTTGATTTTTCATGGCAACCTGACACATTCACCTAGTTTTCTCGTTTTTAGATTTTCACAATGTCATGGATTCAATAGAAATGAAGGGGTTGTTCATCGCTGTGGTGTAGATAAGTGGAAAGGGTGATCAAAGTCACGCGATGTGTCTTTGCTGGTGGCGACGTTTCGGTTGCTAACTGCTAACCTTCATCAGGCAACTGAAGAATGCGCGCTGCGGCGTCTGTTTATGTCCGCTTCGCCGGTTCCTGTTCCATTTTCAGGGTGAATTCAGCCTGAAGAGTTCACCTCATGTGAGGTCTGTGTGGTTACACTGAGTCGTTTCCCTGGTTCCCTGGTTCCTCTCCCCAACCACACACACACAAACGCAGGCAAGTACAAGTACGTCGAAGCGAGCACCACGGTGACCGGCGACTACGCCATCTACAAGAGCCAGGCCCTGCCGCCGACGCCCTCTAGCGGCCGCTGCCTGTCCTTCTGGTACCACATGTACGGCAGCCACATCGGCAGCCTGCAGGTGGGAGTGGAGGACCCGGAAACCAGCCTGCAGACGGCCTTCTGGGACCTGAGCGGCGACGCGGGAGACGTCTGGAACGAAGGCCAGCTGCCTGTCTCCAGCCCCAAGCCCTACAAGGTGAGCTACTCTCCATAGAAGCATATACTGCCCATAGAAGTGTGTATTCTCTATAGAAGCATGTATTCTCCATAGAAGCATATACTCTCCAGAGAAGTGTGTATTCTCAATAGAATTACACAAAGAAGCATGTATTCTCTATAGAAGCATGTATTCTCTATAGAAGCATATACTCTCCATTGAAGCATGCATTCTCTATATAAGCATATATTCTCCATAGAAAAGTGTATTCTCTATAGAAGCATATACTCTCCATAGAAGTGTGTATTATTCATAGAAACATATACTGCCCATAGAAGTGTGTTTTCTCCATAGAAGCGTGCATTCTCTATCGAAGTATGTATTCTATATAGCAGCATATATTATCTATAGAAGCATATACTCTCCATAGAAGTGTGGATTCTCTATCGCAGTATGTATTCTCTATAGCAGCATATATTATATATAGAAGCATACACACTCCATAGAAGTGTGTATTCTCTATCGGAGTATGTATTTTCTATAGAAGCATATACTCTCCATAGAAGTGTGTGTTCTCCATATAAGCATATACTCTTCATAGACGCATGTATTCTCTATAGAAGCATGTATTCTCCATAGAAGTGTGTGTTCCAGATCGGAGTATGTATTCTCTATAGCAGCATATAATCTATATAAGCATATACTCTCCATAGAAGTGTGTATTAGCCATATAAGTGTGTATTCTCTTTTAATGTCTCCTCTCTTGTTGACAGATGCTATTCAAGGGTACCATTGGAGGGGGCTATATGGGTGATATTGCACTGGACGACATCGTCTTCAAGGACTACTTGTGCGGAGGTGAGAGAAAGATAAAACTGTGCCCCTTTTGAAG
>OX465122.1:7686367-7756717 GCA_949987565.1 Luidia sarsii
TTTTGTCAAAAAACAATAACACATATGCATCCCCCATTACATCTTTTGTCAAAAAAACAATTACACATATGCATCTCCTATTATATTTTTTGTCAAACAACAATAACAAATATGCATCCCCCATTACATCTTTTGTCAAAAACAATAACAAATACGCATCCCCTATTACATCTTTTGTCAAAAAACAATAACAAATATGCATCCCCATTACATCTTTTGTCAAAAAATTTTTACAAATATGCATCTCCTATTATATCTTTTGTCAAACAACAATAACAAATATGCATCCCCATTACATCTTTTGTCAAAAAACAATAACAAATATGCATCCCCTATTACATCTTTTGTCAAAAAACAATAACAAATACGCATCCCCTATTATATCTTTTGTCAAACAACAATAACAAATATGCATCCCCATAAAACTTAAAAAATAGTAACATTCAGAATGCTGTGATTTTTGGGGGCAAGGGATGTATCTTCTGAAAGAGATAGTTTCATAAATGAAGAAAAGATAAAATCTTTAAAAACTAGAGCAATAAATAAAAACAAAGCAAAATATGTTGTAATTTGCTAGATATGACGCGCAGAATGGCAATAGTGCTTTGTCTATGGTATGTTTGGTCAAAGAGTAGTAAGAATAAGAAGTTTGAAAAAAAAACAGTACAAAATGTAAGGCTTTTCCGCTTCGCTGAAGCGGTGGAAAAGTCAAACACTGTCATATAAAGAAATATGCAAAAACAATGTTGCAATTTGCTTACTGACTAAATGACCCAAAAATGAAAATATAAACAGTAAGGAGGGCCTGACGTTTTTATCCTAGCAAGACTTTGATAAGTCTAGGATGGCAGATACTGCCTTTGAGAAAGGTCCTGCTAGGATCAAATCGTCAGATCCTCCTAAAGTTTGATCAATTAATAAGTGAATAAATATAATCTTAAAATTTAGTGGGCCTGACGATCCTAGCAGGACCTTTCTCAAAGGCAAATGAATCTAAACTAGATCTCCCTTGTACATTTGTTTTAAAGCCCCTACACAACATTGGTCGAGGTCAAAGAATAGCATCCATACGTATCCAACATATGCATCCAAGTTATGCATGAAATAGTACACCTGTGAACATTTCAGCTCAATCCGCCAACCGAGTCTCGAGAAAATCGTGAAAACCGCTTCATTTGTTTCGCGAAAAAGCAGCATTCAACGCTGTACTGTTCCGAAAAATGGTTTAGATCTCGGTGAGACGTAAACTATTTCTTTTACTCATTTCTTCCAAAAAACAACATTTTAGGCAGAAATATTTCAGTGAGAGGTTTCTACTATAACCATCTTCAAACTGTATAAGTTTCATGTAAATATGTTAACATTTCTGTTTTTCAATCTTACCAATGTTGTGTACGGGCTTTGAACAACAAGGATAAAACGTATTGTTATATTATTTTCTTTATGACGTAAAAGCGGCTGGTTTCTACGTCTACATCGAGACGTCGACCACCTTCACCGGCGACAAGGCCCGACTGGAGAGCGCCATCATCCCTGCGTCGACTACCTCCAAGTGCCTGAGCTTCTGGTACCACATGTACGGCGATCACGTGGACACGCTGAACGTGTACCAGCGAGACGCGGGCACCACTGGCCTGGGCTCGCCAATATGGATGCGGTACGGGAACATCGACGATAACTGGTACTCGGGCGACGCCGTATTGTCTTCGGCCAACGGCTTCCAGGTACGGTTGTTCATTGCGCTTTTGACTGGACACTGAGCGGGTACCAGCTGGGTTACTTTAGCTAATGGGTACTTGCTGGGTAACAATTGGGCACGGTGAACAGAATTACTATAGTCTCTATTGGGTACCAATTAGGTACTGATTGGGTACCAGGTTTGTAACGGGCTGTAATGTAGGCTACCGTCTTTTGGACAGTTGAAAGTATCTAATAGGTATAAGATTGGTACGGTAGCAATTTATTGAGTACAATGAATGGGGGTATAACAGTCTCAAATGGGTACCAATAAGGCACTCATTGGCTACCGGTAGGCCACGGGTTTGGTGATGTATACCAGCAAGTATGGATATGCTGTAGAGTATATAATATGGACACGATGGGCAACAATTGGGTACAGTGTATGGCAATATTACAGTCTCTAATGGGAACCAATTAGGCGCTGATTGGGTACCCGTTAGGTATACTTGTTTGTTAATAAAAACTAGCATCTATGGGTATACTGTACATTATGTTATAGGTGAAAGATGGGTACCATTTGGGTACAATGTATGGAAATGCTACATCTCTAATGGGTACGAATAAGGCGCTGATTAGATACCCGCTGGATCCTAGTTTGATGCTGTACGGTATCTAATGGTCACAAAAAGTGCAGAAATTGGGTACAGTGTATGTGATTGCTACAGTCTCTAATGGGTACCAATAAGGCGCTGATTGGTTAATCGATGGGTATACATGTTTGGCAATGAATACTAGCATATCTATGGGTATGCTGTATATTACTTAATGGGTAAAAGATAGGCAGCAATTGGGTACAGTGTATGGAAATACTAAAGTCTCCAATGGGTACCAATAACACGCTGATTGGGTACCGTTTCGGTCCTGTTTGTTGGTGTACCGCATCTAATGGTCACAAAAAGGGTAGGAATTGGGTACAGTGTATGGGAATACTGCAGTCTGTAATGGGTACCAATAAGGCTAATTTGACACTAATTTCTTGAGTGTGGTTTATACTTGCCTATAGCGGAACCCCTTTTGTAATTACACACGCGTACATCTTCTGTAGTGTGGCGCAGTGCGTGTAATCTGCCATTCAGTGACATTTAGTTCAAGCTTATAAAAATGTGTACGAGACTTGGTCAAGATTTCCAATGCCGACTTTTTGTGCAGGTCATCTTCGAAGGCGTGGCGGGAAACAGTTACCGGGGTGACATAGCCCTTGACGACATCACCGTCACCAACGGACCGTGCCCAGGTAATGTCATGCACCCACGGGATATACTCTGATAAATATTGGAAGATAGACAAATACTGAAATATTTTTCATATACACAAAGGAAAAACTAAATCGGAACTTTTGAACCAATTGAAAAATTCCAAACATTTAGTGGGCCTGATGACATTTCGATCCCAGCAGGACCTTTCTCAGACCTTTCTCTGCCTTTTCAGATTTGTATTTTGGTAATTGTAGTCAGTAAGCAGTTTGCAACATTTTTGTATATCAAATTGAAAAATTGCCAAGGAAATCTTTGACTGGACCGAGACCCCTGGATTAACGTACCAGCGCTCTCCCCGTCAAAGACTAGTTGACTTTTTTTGAGAAGGCCACCATCTAAGGGCTGGATAGCTCAAATTGAAGAGCACTAGTACGTTAATCCAGAGGTCTCGGGTTCAAGTCCTGGTCCAGTCAAAGTTTTCTTTGCCTATTTTTCACATTATTTGTTGTTATAACTCAATTCAATGAGGGTTTTGCCCTTCCCCGATGTGTAGTCAGCACTATATGCTCAATGCTTTGCCCAGATTGCCTGGTGATTTGCGTCAGTGAGAATGTAATTCAATGAGGGTTTTGCCCTTCCCCGACGTGTAGTCAGCACTGTATGTTCAATGCTTTGTCATAATTGCCCGGTGATTTGCGTCGGTGAGAATGTAATTCAATGAGGGTTTTGCCCTTCCCAGACGTGTAGTCAGCACTGTATGCTCAGTGCTTTGCCCCGATTGCCTGGTGATTAGCGTCGGTAAGAATGTAATTCAATGAGGGTTTTGCCCTTCCCCGACGTGTAGTCAGCACTGTATGCTCAGTGCTTTGCACCGATTGCCTGGTGATTAGCGTCGGTAAGAATGTAATTCAATGAGGGTTTTGCCCTTCCCCGACGTGTAGTCAGCACTGTATGCCTCAGCCGTTAACATAGACCTTAACTTTAGCGTCTCCTACCATTTTTTTCTGGCGTTCAGTGAAAGACCTGTGCGAGTTCCAAGCCTCCATCTGTCAGTACACCCAGGAGCAGACCAAGGACGACTTCGACTGGGTCCAGAACAGCGGCCCCACCCCCACCGCCAACACAGGGCCCCAGAACGACCACACCTACGGGACCTCATCTGGTGCGTGATCTCTTTCCGTGTCTCTTTCCACTTCTCTCTCTCTCTATCCCTCTCCCCCTCTCTCTATCTCTCTCTATCTCCCACTCTCTCCCTCACTACCCCCCTCTCTATCTTTCTCTCTATCTCTCTCTCTATATCTCTCTCTCTCTATCTCTCTCTATCTCCCTCCCTCTCCCTCACTTTCTCTGTCTCTATCTCTCTCTCTATCTCTCTCATTCTCTCTCTCTCTATCTCTCTCTATCTCCCTATCTCTCCCTCACTTTCCCTCTCTCTCTCTCTCTCTACCTCTCTCTCTATCTCTCTCTATCTCCCTCTCTCTCCCTCCCTTTCTCTCTCTCTATCTCTCTCTCTCTATCTCTCTCTATCTCTCCCTGTCTCTCTCTATCTCCCTCTCTCTCCCTCTCTCTCCCTCTGTTTCTCTCTCTCTATCTCTCTCTATCTCTCTCCCTATCTCTCTGTCCCTCTCTCTCCATCCGCCTTTACACTCTCCGCTCTGATCTCTCCCCTCTCTCTATTTGTCTCTTTTCCTTCCCTCTTTCTACCCCTTACCTCCTTTTCTCTCTATCCTTCCTTTTCTCCTCTTCTCTCTTCCATTCTCTTCACATTTCTCCCTCACTCTCTCCCCCTCTCTTTCCATTCGCCTCTCGATCCCCTATCTTCTCTCTCCCTCTCCCTCTCCCTCTCTCCCTCTCCCCGTCTCCCCACCTCTCCTCTCTCGTTCTCATCACTTCCATTCTCTCATCTCTCTTTATGCCCCTTTCTCTCTCCATTCCTCTCTCCTCTTTCCTCCCCCTCCCTCCCCC
The DNA here is from genome assembly GCA_949987565.1 of Luidia sarsii. Taxonomy (NCBI): domain Eukaryota; kingdom Metazoa; phylum Echinodermata; class Asteroidea; order Paxillosida; family Luidiidae; genus Luidia; species Luidia sarsii. The sequence continues at coordinate 7,691,269 of OX465122.1, forward strand.
TCTCCACTCTCCATCTCCCTCCTCTCTCCTAGATCCTCTCCATCTCCCCTCTCTCCACCCTCTCCATACCCCTCTCTCTTCAACTCTCCCGTCTCTTATCTCTTCCATTCTCTCCTCATCTTTCCCCTCTCTCCCCTCCACCTCTCTTTCCATCGCCCTCTCTCCTCTCTCCTCTTATCTCTCCCCTCCACCACTCTTTCCATCGCCCCCCTCTCTCTATCTCCCCTCTCTCTCCCCCTCTCTCTCTCCCCCTCTCTCCCCCTCCCTCCCCTATCTTTCCCCGAAAGAAAAGGTCAAACAGTTGTCTGTTACTTGAGTGTTAGTCTTTGTTGGGATCAACACTGTACAATACAGTTGGATTTTGTTGGGCCTGGCATTGTATGGAAAGTTACTGCAATATTACCATCATTGAAGGACCCTGCTGAACCCAACAATATCCACTGTTGGGTACTGTTGGGATCAGCAGGCTTCACACTCTCATGCTTGTTGGGTACTGTTGGGATCAGCAGGCTTCACACTCTCATACTTGTTGGGTGCTGTTGGGATCAGCAGGCTTCACACTTTCATGCTTGTTGGATACTGTTTGGATCAGCAGGATGGAGTTAGGCTAACAGGGAGGGGAAAGCCCGCGTGATGTATTGTATTGGTTTCTTTTCCTGTAGGGCAATATATGTACGCGCTAGCACAGGGCCATACGGGCCAGAGGGCTCAACTGATATCGTCTCAATACTCCCCCACGCCCTGGGTCACCAACTTCTGCTTCTTCTTCTACTACCACATGTACGGAGATCAGATGGGTACGCTAAACATCAAGGTGAGCACTGCACTGGGTGTGTGGGGATTGGGCGCGTGGGGGTTGGGCGTGTGGGGGTTGGGCGTGTGGGGGATGGGCGTGTGGGGGATGGGCGTGTGGGGATGGGTGTGTGGGGGTTGGGCGTGTGGGGGATGGGTGTGTGAGGGTTGGGTGTGTGGGGGATGGGTGTGTGGGGGATGGGTGTGTGGGGGATGGGTGTGTGGGGGTTGGACGTGTGAGGGTTGGGCGTGTGGGGGATGGGTGTGTGGGGGATGGGTGTGTGGGGGATGGGTGTGTGGGGGATGGGTGTGTGGGGGATGGGTGTGTGGGGGATGGGTGTGTGGGGGATGGGTGTGTGGGGGATGGGCGTGTGGGGGATGGGTGTGTGGGGGATGGGTGTGTGGGGGTTGGGTGTGTGGGGGATGGGTGTGTGGGGGATGGGCGTGTGGGGGTTGGGTGTGTGGGGGTTTGGCGTGCGGGAGTTGGGTGTGTGGGGGATGGGCGTGTGGGGGATGGGCGTGTGGGGGATGGGTGTGTGGGGGATGGGTGTGTGGGGGATGGGTGTGTGGGGGATGGGTGTGTGGGGGATGGGTGTGTGGGGATTGGGCGTGTGGGGGATGGGTGTGTGGGGGATGGGTGTGTGGGGGATGGGTGTGTGGGGGATGGGTGTGTGGGGATTGGGCGTGTGGGGGATGGGTGTGTGGGGGTTGGGCGTTCGGGGATGGGGGTGTGGGGGATGGGTGTGTGGGGGATGGGTGTGTGGGGGTTGGGCGTGCGGGGATGGGTGTGTGGGGGATGGGTGTGTGGGGGATGGGTGTGTGGGGGATGGGTGTGTGGGGATGGGTGTGTGGGGATGGGTGTGTGGGGGATGGGTGTGTGGGGGATGGGTGTGTGGGGGATGGGTGTGTGGGGGTTGGGCGTGCGGGGATGGGTGTGTGGGGGATGGGTGTGTGGGGGATGGGTGTGTGGGGGTTGGGTGTGTGGGGGTTGGGCGTGCGGGGGTTGGGTGTGTGGGGATTGGGTGTGTGGGGGATGGGTGTGTGGGGGATGGGCGTGTGGGGGTTGGGCGTGTGGGGATGGGTGTGTGGGGGATGGGTGTGCGAGGGTTAGGCGTGTGGGGGTTAGGCGTGTGGGGGATGGGTGTGTGGGGGATGGGTGTGTGGGGGATGGGTGTGTGGGGGATTGGGCGTGTGGGGGATGGGTGTGTGGGGATTGGGCGTGTGGGGATAGGCGTGTGGGGAATGGGTGTGTGGGGGATGGGTGTGTGGGGGTTGGGCGTGTGGGGGATGGGTGTGTGGGGGATTGGGCGTGTGGGGGATGGGTGTGTGGGGGATTGGGCGTGTGGGGGATGGGTGTGTGGGGATTGGGCGTGTGGGGGATGGGTGTGTGGGGGATTGGGCGTGTGGGGGATGGGTGTGTGGGGGATGGGCGTGTGGGGGATAGGCGTGTGGGGAATGGGTGTGTGGGGGATGGGTATGTGGGGGTTGGGCGTGTGGGGGATGGGTGTGTGGGGGATTGGGCGTGTGGGGGATGGGTGTGTGGGGGATTGGGCGTGTGGGGGATGGGTGTGTGGGGATTGGGCGTGTGGGGGATGGGTGTGTGGGGGATTGGGCGTGTGGGGGATGGGTGTGTGGGGGATGGGCGTGTGGGGGATAGGCGTGTGGGGAATGGGTGTGTGGGGGATGGGTGTGTGGGGGTTGGGCGTGTGGGGGATGGGTGTGTGGGGGATGGGTGTGTGGGGGATGGGCGTGTGGGGGATGGGCGTGTGGGGGATGGGTGTGTGGGGGATGGGTGTGTAGGGGTTGGGTGTGTATGGGTTGGGTGTGTGGGGGATGGGTGTGTGGGGGATGGGTGTGTAGGGGTTGGGTGTGTATGGGTTGGGTGTGTGGGGGTTAGGCGTGTGGGGGTTGGTTGGGCGTGCGGGGTATGGGTGTGTGGGGGATAGGTGTGTGGGGGTTTGGCGTGTGGGGGTTGGTTGGGCCTGCGGGGTATGGGTGTGTGGGGGATAGGTGTGTGGGGGTTTGGCGTGTGGGGGTTGGGCGTGCGGGGGTGGGGCGTGCGGGGATGGGCGTGTGGGGGATGGGTGTGTGGGGGTTGGGCGTTGGGTGTGTGGGGGATGGGTGTGTGGGGGATGGGTGTGTGGGGGTTGGGTGTTTGGGGGATGGGTGTGTGGGGATTGGGCGTATGAGGGTTGGGCGTGTGGGGGTTGGGTGTGTGGGGGTTGGGCGTTGGGTGTGTGGGGGTTGGGCGTATGAGGGTTTGGCGTGTGGGGGTTGGGCGTGCGGGGGTGGGGCGTGCGGGGATGGGCGTGTGGGGGATGGGTGTGTGGGGGTTGGGCGTTGGGTGTGTGGGGGTTGGGCGTATGAGGGTTGGGTGTGTGGGGGATGGGTGTGTGGGGGATGGGTGTGTGGGGGTTGGGTGTTTGGGGGATGGGTGTTTGGGGGTTGGGCGTATGAGGGTTGGGCGTGTGGGGGTTGGGTGTGTTTGGGTTGGGCGTGTGGGGGTTGGGCGTATGAGGGTTGGGTGTGTGGGGGTTGGGCGTGTGGGGGATGGGCGTGTGGGGGTTGGGCGTATGAAGGTTGGGTGTGTGGGGGTTCGGGTTTTTTTCTCTTTATTTATTTGAAAATCTTGTAAATATCAAATCGTCCACGCAGTCGAGAACCTTCGTTGGTGATACCCTCCTGTGGAGCAGGAGCCTGAACAGCGGGGACCAGTGGTACCAGGACTTCTTCGAGGTGACCGAGTACCAGCCCTTCAACCTGGTCTTTGAGGGCGTGATGGGCAGTGGGCCGCGGAGTGATATGGCCATCGACGACGTGCTCTACACCACCGGGAGCTGCCCGTCCAGAGGTACCATACGCGCACGAAAGTCGAGTCCGAGTCCAGGTCACGAGTCACAAAGGTCGAGTTCGATCGAGTCACGAGTCAAAAAGGTCGAGCCCGAGTCAAAAGTCATGAAGGTCGAGTTCGAGTTTGAGTCAAGGTCACAAAGGTCGAGTTCGAGTCACGAGTAAAAAAAAAACGAGTTCGAGTCACAAATCATGAAGGTCGAGTTCGAGTTTGAGTCAATAGTTACAAAAGTCGAGTTCGAGTCAAGAGTCACAAATGTCGATTTTTAGTCAAGAGTCACAAAGGTCGATTTTTAGTCAAGAGTCACAAAGGTCGATTTTGAGTCCCGAGTCACAAAGGTCGAGTCTGAGTCACGAGTCACAAAGGTCGAGTCATATTCATGAGTCACAAAAGTCCAGTTCGAGTCACGATCCACAAGGTCGAGTCACAAAGGTCGAGTTTGAGTCTGAGTTACGATGGTCGAGATTGAACCAGGAGTCACAAAGGTTGAGTCACGAGTCACAAATGTCAAGTTCGAATAACAAAGCTTGAGTTCGAGTCAAAAAGGTTGAGTTCCAGTCACAGAGGTCGTGTTCCAGTCACAAAGGTCGAGTTAAATTCACAAAGGTCGAGTTCAATTTACAAAGGTCGAGTTCAATTTACAAAGGTCGAATTCAATTCACAGAGGTCGAGTTCAATTAAAAAAGGTCGAGTTCAACTCACAAAGGACGAGTTCGAGTCACAAAGGTCGAGTTCAAATCACAAAGGTCGAGTTTGAGTCACAAAGGTCGAGTTCAATTCCCAAAGGACGAGTTCGAGTCACAAAGGTTGAGTTTAGTCACAAAGGTCGAGTTCGATTCATAAAAGTCGAGTTCGAGTCACAAAGGTCGGATTTGAGTCACAAAGGTCGAGTTCGAGTCGCAAAGGTTGAGTTCGACTCACAAAGGTCGTGTTGGAGTCACGGGTCACAAAGGTCGAGTCGGGTCAAAAAGGATCAAACTGCTAAGGTCTCTTAAAGATTCATGCCTCTTCCTTCTACATCAACCCATTCACCCCTCAAAGGATTCTGTGACTTCGAGAAGGGCCAGTGCGACTGGATCAACGACCAGACGAGCGACGACTTCGACTGGGTGGCCCTGAGCGGCGGCACCTCGTCCTCCTTCACCGGGCCCTCGGTGGACCACACCACGGCCACCGCCAAAGGTGAGCCGACCACCGCCGGCCTCCCCGCCCCGCCCCGAGACAACTTTAGCGAGCTTTCGTTTTGCGACGGAGAGCGCGCAGTACGGGGGATTTCACAGACCGTGACCGTTTCAGCACACAAGCTCCCGTCCTGTTTGGAAGCTGTTTCGTGTTGTTTACGCGACGGGGTATACGCACTGCATGCACGGCACTGTGCACAGCGCTGCCAGCCCTGCACTGAGTATCAATACAATTACCAAAATGCAAATCTCAAAATTTAGTGGGCCTGACGTTTCGATCCTAGCAGGACCTTTCCCAAAATTGATTAACACGCAACACAATAGCGCACATCTTACTTCACATGACGGATCCGAAGTTCTTGTTCAAAGAGGATGACAAGATTTCGAATACTGGCCCTTTATTCGATCCTAGAAGGACTTTTCTCAAAGAAAAGTCCTGCTAGGATCGAAACGTCAGGCCTTCTTAACTTGTTTAAAATCGAGGCAACAGCCCCCTGAATGAATCAAGTACGATTCAACATCCATCGGACCTTCCTTGCCTCTCTATAGACACGTCTTCGATGACGTCACGGTTTTGTTTATCGGCCATCTTGGATTACACACATGAGCACGTCACCGCCGTTACTAAGTCAGCTGTGCATACAAACAACTCCACATGCACGGCGGCAAGTTTTGAACTCGTCGTAGGCCCTACTCGTAGTTGTACTACTACTACTGCTTTTTATTAATATTAATTACTAGTTGTGCCATGGAGGAATCTCTTTTTTATTCCTCCGTGGTTGTACCATGGATTGGAGGTACTTCTTTTGTTGAAAGATGATTAACTTTTGCGCTGTACTGACAGGAGAAGGTGACGCAACTCGTACAGTTTCGCTAAAAAGATGGACGAAATGGTTGTTAATTGTGTACGGATCTATTCCAGCAATAAAGCCGAGAATGTGGAGAGAACTGTAATAAGCCGACCGTGCAGCATTCGAATTCGCCATGATGACTAACGTAACGTTAAACGAACATAAACCTGCGAGCGAAAGCGTATGTGTGTACTCCAAGATGGCGGATCTCGCTGTTTCTAGTAGCAACGTGACGTCATTAAGAAGGGTCTATACTCGCCGATACTATGTACACGTACAGTAGTGCTTAAAAGTAAGTGCCAATGAACGAGCGAGCGAGTACGAGAGAATACGCGCGCTGTCGAGTGCCTCGTAAACGCTCGAGCGCACTCGAACAAACTCGCCAGCACACGCAGGCGTTCGTAAGCCCTCGCTCGCTAAGCCCTCGCTCGAACTCGCTCGAAAGCAGCCTGCGAGCGCTTGCGAGTATTCGCTGACCCGCGACCGTCCAGTTGGGCTCGCCCTGAACAAAGATTGAGCGGACCAACTACGGATGCACGACCAACTACGGACCAACTCAAACCGTACGCTGTCACTGCCCCCACGTTTATGTGACGTTTGCGTTGGTAGTTTCATTGTAAGCCTACTTGTTGAATTGATTATTTACGTTGGGTTTATGTGATCGTTCTGAACGTTAATTTACTGTGACTGATGTTTGGCACGTTATTTATACAATTGTTAAATGAAATGCCTCTGATGAGTGGATGGCGAATATTTATAGTTGGTTGTTCAGCGACGTCGAATTTATATAGGGAGGTTTGCGGTGACACCATGTATCAGGTCTCTTAAAGGAAGAGGTTCGGTTCTGAAAAGAACCTGAGTGATGACTCGACGTTTCGACCAGTATGCTCTGGCCGTCATCAGGAGAAATCATTCAGAACCAAACCTCTTCCTGAGAGACCTGATACATGGTGTCACCGCAAACCTTCCTATAATTTGAATCACCCACCATGCAAAGTCTTATTGACGTCAAATTTGTTCGGACGAGCTCGCACGTGGAATGTCTCAACGTTATATTGAAACATTTTTTTACAAACCACCATCCCACCTCGCAGGCATGTACATGTACATCGAGACCAGCTCACCGCGCACGGAGGGCGAGGTTGCCCGGCTTCGGAGCCCTGTTCGCCCGGCCAACATCACGGTGCCGGGCGGCGCCGCGGTCTGCCTGGACTTCTGGTACCACATGTACGGCACGGACATCGGCATCCTGAAGGCGTCGCTGGTGACCAAGGTGGGCACGGCGGCCGAGGCGGTCGACGCACGCTGGGCACTGTTCGGCAAGCAGAGCGCCACCACCGTCGACTGGCTCCACGGCAGCTTCGGCGTGGCCGAGAGCGAAGCCTACCAGGTAACGGGTGGCGCCACTTTACACTATGAACATCTAAGTGATGAAAATGGGGTGAAAATGTCATTTAGCCGTGAAAAGAAAATTCACTTTGTTTTCACCCCTATGTCATGGCATACAGTTTAGACAAGTCATCTTCACGGTGTTTTCACCAGTGGTCTCCAAGGCCACATTCCTGGTGGCAAATGGCTAGATCTAAGGACACAATACAGTACCTCTATGGGGGCTGGTGGTCCCTATTGGTAATTGGATACCAAGGCTGGAGCTTGCCACCCTTGATATTCACGGGGGGGGGGGGGGGTTCACCGTCTCTTTAGTAACCTGAAGATGTCCTTATCAGGTCAGATTATTTTCACGGTAAATTCACTGTAAAATGCACCGTGAGATTTTTTAGTTTCACGGCGAAATGAGCTTTTCACACCTTTTTCACGGTTTAGATGTTCATAGTGTTAGACCTTTCTCTTGTTTAGGTCTCTTGTCAAAAAAGATCATCGTTTGAGTACCGGTTGAATTCATCTGACCGATACAATTTCCCCCGGTAGAAAGCCGATTGTACTGGACTCTGGGGTGAATAATACACGATGACTATCCGGTGGAAACGACATCGGACGGGTCAAATCATCTGATACCCAACCGATGGTCTTTTTGACAAGATGCCTTACAAGCATTGACCGGAAACCCACGCATGCGCACTCTTTGGTTGGCAAGATTTCCGTATTATCATAACTACGTACGGTAGGAGACACCCAGTGCTGTCTGATATTGACCAATCTACCGAAAATCATTCCTATGTTCCAGATTCACAGGTCACACATTTGACATCCTCTTATGCAAACCAACTAGGCAGATTGTACAGAGAAAGATATAACAACAAACGATTTCTTTCACTCTTTTCTCCAAAAATACAGCAATATATTTTAGGCAGAAATATTTCAGTGCAAGGTTTCTACCATTGCCATCTGTATAAATTTCATGTAGATCTGTGAACATTTCTGTTTTTCGATCTTACCAATGTTGTGTAGGGGCTTTTAATCGAACCTATCGTGGCTTAGGGCCTACTGTCATGTCCAAAAGTGAAGATGTATTTATTTTATATGGGCCCTTTTCCAAAACGCCGCCTTAGGCTTCGGCTCCGGCTTCGTCTCTGTTATCCAAAACTTGAAAACGCAGGTTGGAGCTCTTTGTTGCAGTTGAAGCTTTGGATTTTCTTTTTTCGTAACGCAGTGTAACATTAAAAAACCAAGCCAAATGCGTCCCGTTTCCATGCCTTGTACTTGAAAGTTGACGAAAGAAAGACAGAAAAAAGTCGGAGCCTGAGCCTAAGCCGGTGTAACGGTCTGATCCGGGCCCCATGCTCAGATGAGACCGTTACCATATATGGATAAAAACGTCATGCGCAGTGCGTATGGTAGTTGTCCATTTTGAAGGCCGTGCTGAGTCGATACGGCCATTGGCAATGCAGCGCTTTCAGGCACGTTCGTTGACCCGTAGTTGACCCGTAGTTCAACAACGCTCAGTACGGTGTAGTAACTATATGCCTAGAACTTGGAGTTTTACATTGGGCAAGAAATGCTACAGTTGTTCCCCCGTAATGAGGGTGCATCGATTGGCACTTCACAATCAAAAGCAAAATAATAGTTTTACAAACTGTGTTGTTCACGGATAATCATAAACAGCAGTCACATAAAGGGCGCCCCCAGGTGCTTGGTTCACTGACTCATCTGAGCACGCTGAGCAGCTGAGAACGTTGCTGCAACGTGCTGAAGTGAGCCAGTGACGTCACGGCTCAACTCAGCACGGGGGCCCGTCTGAGATCGTGACACCGGATTTTGGAAAAGGACCCAATTTTCCACACTTACCCCTTAATGGACGATTCACATTTGGCTGATGGCTTTGAAGGTCTTCGGCGAAGAACCTCCTACCACTCGTCTCAAGAGAACGGTTCACCGTGTCTTCTTTCCCCTTTCTTTCTAGATTCTGTTCGAAGGAATCGTCGGCGGAAGCTATCTGGGAGACATCGCCATCGACGACATCACTTTTCTCAGCGGGGACTGCCCGGGTAAAATTGCCACGGTCAAAAATGTTGTCAAGCAATCTTCAACGGGGCGGGGGTGGGGATTCGTGTTATTTCTGTGAGCAGGCCCGAGTGAACGAGCCCCTCCAAAAACGATTATCGGTCGCCGTTGCTTGCTCGCTCGGGTACCGGTAGTTGCGGCGTCCGAGCAACGCCAGAGCGCTGCCGTGCTCTCCGGCGGGCCAACTCCCGAAAACTCCCCTCGGGGGGTTCTCGCATCTTTCCGTCTCGGAAAAAGAAGATGAGTTGAACACGATAAGCAGAATCGGTGCTGTGCTTGGGAGAGAGATCTTAAGCTGTGTCGGAACAATTTGCAATTTTTTTTTTTTTTTTTTTTTTTTTTTTGGGGGGGAAGAAACTGGCAAAGAAATCTTGAAGCCGGGACCTCCGGATTAACGTACATGCGCTCTCCCATCTGAGCTATCCAGCCCTTAGATGATGGCCTTCCCTAAATAGTTGACTAATCTTTACCGGGGTGGGGGCGCCAGTCAGAAGCAATTCAACCATTAACTGTCGTATTATCTCCAGGGATCACAGCCCCTGAGCTATCCAGCCCTTAGATGGTGGCCTTCCCTAAAATAGTCAACTAGTCTTTGCCGGGGTGGGGGCGCCAGTCAGAAGCGATTCAACCATTAACTGCCGTATATCTCCAGGGATCACAGCCCCTGAGCTATCCAGCCCTTAGATGGTGGACTTCCCAAATAGTCAACTAGTCTTTGCCGGGGTAGGGGCGCCAGTCAGAAGCGATTCAACCATTAACTGCCGTATATCTCCAGGGATCACACCCCCTGCTTTCATTCAGATGCAAACAACCAATTGTTGTAAACCCGACTACAGCAGCTCGGGGATCACACGAAGTCGATGCAGCTTTTTCAATTCAAGTCAAAACAAACAAAGGAAAAATAAAATGACTGGGAACTTTTGAAAAATCTATCAATTAGCAAAGAAAACATTGACTGGACCGGGAGTTACAGGGGACTTGAATCAGAAGTTCAAGTCCATGCCCAATCCCGATAAAAAATCCCAGTAAAAGATTTTCTTTGCCAATTTGTCAATTTATATGTTAGAAGTTTCCAGTTAGCTTTTCCTTTGTTTGTTTGTTTGACAGCCAGTCACAAGCGATCCGTGACCATTTACTGCCGTATAGGGATCCAGGGATCAAACCCCTGCTTTCATTCAGATGCAAACAACCAATGGTTGAAAACCTGGCTACGGCAGCTCGGGGATCACACAAAGTGGATGCAGCTTTTTAAAATTTGATTTTTTTTTTTCTTCAGAATTTAGTGGGCCTGACGTTTCGATCCTAGCAGGACCTTTCTCAAAGGCCTTTGAGAAAGGTCCTGCTAGGATCGAAACGTCAGGCATACTACATTTTGAGATTTGCATTTTGGCAATTTTAGTCAGTAAGCAGTTTGCAAAATTTTTGTATATCACGGTTATTATTTTTTTGGTTTTACCTTTTTCGTCCGTTTCCCTGCTGCCTCGTTGCAGTCGTGCCGAGCGCTGCCGATCCCAGCATCTACCTAGGCAACGTGTCCTGCGACTTCGAGACCCCTCTCTGTTCCTGGGGAGACGACCCTTCGGCGGCCTTCAAGTGGACCCGACGCTGGGGATCCACGCCCTCAGGGGGCACCGGACCGAACGGCGATCACACGACCGGACAAGGTAGGGATCGGGGACGGGACACTGCTTGCTCTCCGCCTCTCCGCCTGTCTCTGTTTCTCTGTCTCTCTCTGTCTCGTTCTGTCTCTCTATGTCTCCCTGTCTTGTTCTGTCTCTCTGTCGCTCTGTCTCTCTCGTATGTCTCTGTTTCTCTGTCCCTCTCTCTGTTTCTCTCTTTCTCTCCCTGTCCCTCTGTCCCTCTGTCCCTCTGTCCCTCTGTCCCTCTATCTCTTTGTCTTCCCGGTCTCTCTGTCCCTCTCTGTCTCTCTGTCTGTATATGTCTCTCTGTCTCTCTGTCTCTCTGTCTCTCTGTCTCTCTGTCTCTCTGTTTCTATATGTCTCTGTATCTCTTTATCCCTCTCTGTCTCCCTGTCTCTCTCTGTCTCTCTTTATCACTCTTCCTTTCTGTCTCTCTCCCTGTATCTCTGTCTCTCTCTGTCTCTCTCTGTCTCTCTCTGTCTCTCTCTGTCTCTCTCTGTCTCTCTCTCTGTCTCTCTCTCTGTCTCTCTGTCTCTCTGTCTCTCTCTGTCTCTCTGTCTCTCTCTGTCTTTAATTTACATATATAAAGTTTACTTAAAACCTTTTAAATGATAAACCAGGAAGTGTGAAATAGCAGCTCGTTTTGAACGAGACATGGCGAAGGCCTCTATTTTCAACACCAGCCCGGTTTTTTTCTCTCTCTTAATCAACCGACCATAACATTATCTTTTTTATGTTTTTTCTATTGTCTTAACCCATGGACCTTTCCTTTTCCTGATTTATTAGTTGTCAAACAATACTGACCTCTTATTCCTTCTCTCTCATTTGTAAATAAAGTTTTTCTTTGCAAAATCAAAATCTATAATTATGTCTCTCTGTGTCTCTGTGTCTCTGTGTCTCTGTGTCTCTGTGTCTCTGTGTCTCTGTGTCTCTCTGCCTCTCTGCCTCTCTGTTTGTCTATTTCTCTGTATCTCTTTCTCTCTGTCTCTCTTTATCACTTTCTTCCTGTCTCTCTCTGTATATCGATCTCTCTGTCTCTCTCTGTCTCTGTCTGTCTTTCTCTCTGTCTCGCCCTGTCTCCCTGTTTCTCCGTTTCTTTGTTTCTCTCCTTCTTTCTGTCTCTCTTTCTCTCTGACTCTTCTTGTATCTCTTTCTCTCTGTCTGTTTCTTTCTGTCTCTTTCTGTTTCTCTGTGTCTCTGTCTATCTGTTCGTCGCCGTCTGTCTTTCTGTCTTTTCTCTCTCTCGTTATCTTTCTGTTTCGTATGCTCAGCACTGTATGCTCAGTGCTTTGCCCGATTGCCTGGTGATTTGCGTCGGTGAGAATGTCATTCAATGAGGGTTTGCCCTTCCCCGACGTGTAGTCAGCACTGTGCTCAGTTCTTTGCCCCGATTGCCTGGTGATTTGCGTCAGTGAGAATGTCATTCAATGAGGGTTTTGCCCTTCCCCGACGTGTAGTCAGCACTGAGTGCTCAGTGCATTGCCCCGATTGCCTAATGATTTGCGTCGGTGAGAATGTCATTCAATGAGGGTTTTGCCCTTCCCCGACGTGTAGTCAGCGCTGTGTGCTCAGTGCTTTGCCCCGATTGCCTGGTGATTTGCGTCGGTGAGAATGTCATTCAATGAGGGTTTGCCCTTCCCCGACGTGTAGTCAGCACTGTGTGCTCAGTGCTTTGCCCCGATTGCCTGGTGATTTGCGTCGGTGAGAATGTCATTCAATGAGGGTTTTGCCCTTCCCCGACGTGTAGTCAGCACTGTGTGCTCAGTGCTTTGCCCCGATTGCCTGGTGATTTGCGTCGGTGAGAATGTCATTCAATGAGGGTTTTGCCCTTCCCCGACGTGTAGTCAGCACTGTATGCTCAATGCTTTGCCCCGATTGTAAATGAAATGAGGGTTTTCTCCTTAACGAGCTACCTATCACTATGAACATTTAAACCGTGAAAAAATGGGTGAAAATGTCACTTCGCCTTGAAACAAAAAAGTCACTGTTGTTTCACGGTGCATTTTACAGTGAATTCACCGTGAATATAATCGCCTCTCTGACCTGGACATCTTCAGGTCACCAAAGAGACCGTGAAAAAAACTTGAATATCTAGGGTGGCAAGCTCTAGCCTTGAGGGGTGGCTGATTCAATAACCAGTTGGGACCACCAGCCCCCATAGAGGTACTGTATGGTGTCCTTGTACCTGTCACTCCAAGATACAGTTGTACTTCTAAACTGCCTTTAGCAATTTACCACCAGGAATGTGGCCTTGGAGACCACTGGTGAAAACACCGTGAAAATGACTTGGCTAACTGTGTGTCATGAAATAGGGGTAACAACAAGGTGAATTTTCTTTTCACGGCTAAATGAAATTTTCACCCCATTTTCACGGTTTAGGTGTTCATAGTGTATGTCGTTGCTGTTTTTAATCCAACCAATCGAACAGGCCACTACGTCTTCATCGAGGCCTCGGGCCGCAACCCCGGCGACAGTGCCCGCCTGCTCTCGGCCACCGTCAGCCCGCCCTCAACGACCCCGTCCCAGCCCGCCTGCCTCCAGTTCTACTACCACATGTTCGGCTCGGGCGTGGGCACGCTTAGCCTGCTGACTCGGCCGATGGTCGGCGGCGGCAAGGACGTGAAGGTGTGGACCCGGACCGGCACGCAGGGCGGGAGCCAGTGGAGGCTCGCCCAGGTCACACTGACCCAGACCGCTGACTACGCGGTGAGTGCCATCCGACCCACCGACCGACCGACCGACCGACCGACCGACCGACCGACCGACCGATCGACCGACCGACCGATCGACCGACCGACTGACCGACCGACCGACCGACCGACCGACCGACTGACCGACCGACCGACCGACCGACCGACCGATCGACCGACCGACCGACCGACCGACCGACCGACCGATCGACCGACCGACCGACTGACCGACCGACCGACCGACCGACCGACCGACTGACCGACCGACCGACCGACCGACAGACTGACCAACAGACACTATGATTATCTAAACCGTGAAAATGGGGTGAAAATCGGATTTAGCTGTGAAAAGAAAATTCATCGTGTTTTCACCCCTATTTCATGGCACACAGTTAGCCAAGTCATTTTCACGGCGTTTTCACCAGTGGTCTCCAAGGCCACATTCCTAGTAGTAAATGGCTAGAGGCAATTTAGAAGTATCTGGGAGTGACAGTTACAAGGACACCATACAGTACCTCTATGGAGGCTGGTGGTCCCTACTGGTAATTGAATTAGCCATCCCTCAAGGCTGGAGCTTGCCACCCTAGATATTCACGTGTTTTTCACAGTGACCAACAGACTGACGAACAGACTGACAAATAGACTGACAAACAGACTGACTGACAAACCGACCAACAGACTTACCAAGAGACTGGCCAATAGACAGACCAACAGACCCACCGAACCACCGACCAACTAGTCTGACCAACATATAAAGACCAACCAACAGACCAACCAACAGGCAGAACAACAGACCCACCGACCCACCGACCAACAAACTGACCAACATAATGATTCCTTTTGTAATTTTCCTATGATAGCTTATTCTTGAGGCAATACGTGGCCAGACATACTCCAGTGACATCGCCGTGGATGACATCGTGTACACGGAAGCCCCATGCCCCGCCATCAGTAAGACCTTTTTCTAACAATAGTAGAATAACCAACTACTGGGTGTTGTTAATTCTGTTCAAGACTTGCCAGTTTTGATTTACGTACCGTTTACATAGAGACGTTGTTAATACTGTTAAGCCCATACTGTATTTTACTTTTGTATATACATTTATTAGTACTACACTTTTTCGTGGTATTGCTTGATTAACGCGGTTAGCCATAAGTTCACACGATGTGATCATTTGTCTTCCTGTATGTCTCCTCCTTCCCTCCTCCTCTCCAATCTCCTCCGCCTCATCCTCGTCCCTCTCCTTTTCTTTCTCTTCTTCTGTCACTATTCTTCTTCACACTATCCGACTCCTGCCCCCTGCTCCCTCTCTCCTTCTCCTGCTCTTCGCCCCTTCCTCCTCCTTCTGCTCCTACTCTGCTCGTCCCCTGCCCTTCATCTGACTCTCCGTCTCCCCTCCTTCCCCCTCCTCATTCTTTTCCTCATCTCCTCCTCCTGCTCACTCCCTGCTCCTCCTTCTCCCTATTCTACCCTCCCCTCCTCTCCTGCTCCTCTGCTCCTCCATGCTCCTCCTTTGCCTCTCCGTCCCCCTTCTCCCCTCCTGCTATCCTCCTTTGCTCCTCTTCCTGCTCCTCCTCCTGCTCCTCCTGCCCCTCCTTTGCTCCCCGTCCCCCTTCCCCCCTCCTTCTCCTCTCCTCATCTGCCTCTCCGTCCCTATTCTCCTCCTGCTATCCTCCTCTGCTCCCCTTCCTGCTCCTCTTCCTGCTCCTCCTGCCCCTCTGCCCCTCTTCTCCCCTTCTCCCCTCCTCTCCTCCTGCTATTGTCCTCTGCTCTTCTTCCTGCTCCTCCTTTACCTCCCCTACCCATTCTCCCTCTTCTCCTCTCCTCCTCCTCCTCTTCTCCCGTCCAGGGCTGTGTACGTTCGAGGCAGACTCCTGCGACCTGACCCAGGACGGCAGTGATGACTTTGACTGGGTCCGTGTGCAGGCCAGTGCCCTGGTCGCCTTCGGTCCCCACGGTGACAAGTCCACGGGCACGTCCAACGGTAAGGCCAACCCCTGTCCTCCCATTTAAACGCGAGGAAATGTTCGGTTAGTTAACTAATTGGTTGATTGGTTGATGGGTTAAAACATTGATGGTTGATAGGCATACGGGTTGATATATTGAATCATTGTCAGTTGATAGGCTTACAGGTCGATCGGTTGAATAATTGACAGTTGATAGGCATATGAGATGATCGGTTGAATCATTGACAGTTGATAGGCATACGGGTTGATATATTGAATCATTGACAGTTGATAGGCATATATACGGGCTGATATATTGAATCATTGACAGTTGATAGGCATACGGGTTGATCAGTTGAATCATTGACAGTTGATAGGCATACTGGTTGATCGGTTGAACCATTGGCAGTTGATAGGCATACGGGTTGATCGGTTGAATCATTGACAGTTGATAGGCATATGAGTTGATCGGTTGAATCATTGACAGTTGATAGGCATACGGGTTGATATATTGAATCATTGAAAGTTGATAGGCATATATACGCGTTGATATAGTGAATCATTGACAGTTGATAGGCATACAGGTTGATCGGTTGTATCATTGGCAGTCGATAGGCATATGGGTTGATCGGTTGAATCATTGGCAGTTGATAGGCATACGGATTGATCGGTTGAATCATTGGCAGTTGATAGGCATACGGGTTGATCGGTTGAATCATTGGCAGTTGATAGGCATACGGGTTGATCGGTTGAACCATTGACAGTTGATAGGCATACGGGTTGATAGGTTGAATCATTGGCAGTTGATAGGCATACGGGTTGATCGGTTGAACCATTGACAGTTGATAGGCATACGGGTTGATAGGTTGAATCATTGGCAGTTGATAGGCATACGGGTTGATCGGTTGAACCATTGGCAGTTGATAGGGATACGGGTTGATCGGTTGAATCATTGACAGTTGATAGGGATACGGGTTGATAGGTTGAATCATTGACAGTTGATAGGCACATGGGTTGATCGGTTGAACCATTGACAGTTGATAGGCATATGGGTTGATCGGTTGAACCATTGACAGTTGATAGGCATATGGGTTGATGGTTGAACCATTGGCAGTTGATAGGGATACGGGTTGATCGGTTGAATCATTGACAGTTGATAGGGATACGGGTTGATCGGTTGAATCATTGACAGTTGATAGGGATACGGGTTGATCGGTTGAACCATTGACAGTTGATAGGCATACAGGTTGATCGGTTGAATCATTAGCAGTTGATAGGCATACGGGTTGATCGCTTGAATCATTCCTTGGCTGACTGGTTGACTTTCAGGCTACCTCATGTACCTGGACCCCACCAAGGGCAATCCTAACGACCGTGCTGTCATGTACAGCGGCGTGTTCCAGCCCAACCCGTTCGGCGAGTGCGCCACCTTCTGGTACCACATGCACGGCATCAACGCTGGTGCCCTGACGGTGCTGGACGACAACAAGAAGGCGCTCTTCGCCAAGGCCGGGGACCAGGGAAACATGTGGCGCTTCGGCTCCGCCTCCGTTGGTCCCATGGCGACCACGTACCGCGTAAGTGGTGGCTGGGGTAACTGGTCCCCGTCTCGAACCCAACCGCACGCCGTTCCTTTGCGTTAACCACTGGTCCAAAGTCTACGGCTGTTTACGAAATAAAGGTCGCCGCACACGAGAGCTATCTGCTGAGCAAAATGTCTCTCGAGGTCGTTAGCTCAGCACGTAGCTCACCGCGTGCGCTGAACTTTTGATGAGATTTCTGCCTCAAGAGGCCGTGAGACCAATATCTATCCTGTTTGATTTTGGCAACCGCGTGAATAGGGAGTGCGCTGTCATTGGCCAGTTGCTATGTTTGTTTTTTTGGCTCAGCACTTGGCTCAAGTCACCGCACACGATGAGTTTTAACCCACGAGAGGCGAAAAAAAGATCAAACATGATAGATATTGGTCTCACGGCCTCTTGAGGCAGAAATCTCAGCAAAAGTTCAGCGCACACGGTGAGCTACGCGAGCTATAAACGACCTCGAGAGAATCGAATTGAATCGAATCGAATCGAATCGAATCGAATCGAAATGAAATGAAATACACATTTTTGATGTTGTATACTGCTTACTGACTAAAATTACCGAAATGCGAAATAAAACCTGTGACTGAGGTTTCGATCCTAGCAGGACCTTTCCCTCTCTGCCTCTGAGAAATGTCCTGCTAGGATCGAAACGTCAGTCCCTCCTAGTATTGGTTAATGTGTGTGCATTTGGGGACCTTAGGCCTCTTGTCAAAAAGATCATCGGTTGGGTATCAGATGATTTGACCCGTCCGATGTCGTTTCCACCGGATAGCCATCGTGATTTTTTACACCTCAGAGTCCAGTACAATCGGCTTTCTACCGGGGGAAATTGTATCGGTCGGATGAATTCAACCGGCACTCAACCGATGATATTTTTGACTCAAGACGGCTCGGTCTAGTTTTTTTGTATCTGGTTCGAGTTCCGACACCTCTGTGACTTTTGCCCCAGTAAACATTTTTTTTTTCATCTCGCCTTTCAGATCGCCTTCCAAGGGGAGTTGGGGACGGGGCAGAACGGCCACATAGCCCTGGACGACCTGGACTTCCGCGACGGTCCCTGCGACCCTCAAGGTAGGCACGAACGGCCGTCCGGTCGACCTCACTACGGTCTCCTCCTTAGGCTTGCTTCCCCATTCTACTTCTCTTTGTCCTCCTCTTCACATCCTCCGTCTCCTTCTGCCCCTGTTGCGAGGTGATCCTGTGAAAGATGACGTTTCGTGTTTCAGCAAATTTTGGCGCTTGAAAAAGTGGCTGTATGAAAGTGGCTCTGAGCTATCCAGCCCCTAGATGGCGCCCTTCCCTAATAGTCGACTAGTCTTTGCCGGGGTGGGGGCGCCAGTCAGAAGCAATTCAACCATTAACTGCCGTATATCTCCAGGGATCATAGCCCCTGAGCTATCCAGCCTCTAGATGGTGGCCTTCCCCAAATAGTCAACTAGTCTTTGCCGGGGTGGAGGTGCCAGTCAGAAGCAATTTAACCATTAACTGCCATTATATCGCCAGGGATCACGGCCCCTGAGCTATCCAGCCCCAAGATGGCGCCCTTCCCTAATAGTCAACTAGTCTTTGCCGGGGTGGGGGCGCCAGTCAGAAGCAATTCAACCATTAACTGCCGTACATCTCCAGGGATCACAGCCCCTGAGCTATCCAGCTCTTAGATGGTGGCCTTCCCAAATAGTCAACTAGCCAGTCAGGAGTAATTAACCAGGAGTAATTAACCAGGAGTAATAAACCATTAGCCAAAAACCATTTGTCAAAAATTGAGTGGGCCTGACATTTCGATCCTAGCAGGACCTTTCTCAAAGGCAGAGTGACAAGGACAAAACAGATACTGTACACGAAGGAAGGGGCCGGGGAGAGAGTGAATAGGACACGGATGAGAAACAAAGGACAAAGAGTAAATCTGGTTGGGCGAGATCAAAGGGAAGGGCAAGGAGTAGGGTAGGGATTGGTGAGAAGAGGGGGAAAGATGACAGCGAGAAGTGTGGAGGAGTGAACACAAAAGAACACATTTTGTTGTTGTTGACGAATGGAAAACCTTATTAGACACTATGAACATCTAAACCGCGAAAAGGGGGTGAAAATGTCATTTTGCCGTGAAACTAAAAAGTCACTGTGATTTCACGGTGCATTTTATAGTGAATTCACCTTGAAAATAATCGCTTCTGACCTGATAAAGATATCTTCAGGTCACTAAAGAGACCGTGGAAAAACCGTGAATATCTAGGGTGGCAAGCTCCAGCCTTGAGGGATGGCTTATTCAATTACCAGTAGGGACCACCAGCCCCCATAGAGGTACAGTATGGTGTCCTGTATGGTAACTGTCTCTCCCAGATTGCCATAATTGCCTCTAGCCATTTACCACCAGGAATGTGGCCTGGGAGACCACTGGTGAAAACACCGTGAAAATGACTTGCCTATCTGTGTGCCATGAAATAGGGGTGAAAACACGGTGAATTTTCCTCTCACGGCTAAATGACATTTTCACCCTATTTTCACGGTTTAGAAGTTCATAGTGAGAGCTTATGCCATTTTTTTGGTAAAATTTGTGATTTTCCTGCAACAGGTCAGTGCGACTTTGAGGCTAACATGTGCGGCTGGACCAACGAGCTCCAGAAGGACGACTTCGACTGGGTTCGAACCCGGGGCCAGGACTCCAGCCACTTCCTGGCTCCGCCCCAGGACCACACCACGCAGTCCGACCAAGGTACGGGCCCTCTCCCCTTCCCCTCCGATTCTCCACCATCCCTTACCAATTGAGACCCCTACCTCTCGAGGTATTAACATTGAGCTTTCGGTCATATTTTTGCAGATTGAAGGATTGGTTAAGTGGTTTGGTTAGAAAAGTATGTGCCGTACTCACAAATCCAGTCTTAGGACCGTAGTTTCTTGCCTGGTCCCAGTAACCTCACCTTGACCCAAACCCAGGGCGGATTAACTCTTTGGTTGATTACTGTGTTCTGCCATTTGGTAACCAGCCTCAGGACCATGGTTTCTTCTCTGGTCCCAGTAGCCTCATCTTGACCCAAACCCAGAGCTGGTTGACCGACTGGTTGACTACTGTGGTCTGCCATTTTGGTAACCAGCCTCATGACCGTGGTTTCTTCCCTGGTCCCAGTAGCCTCATCTTCACCCAATCTCAGGCCGGTTTACCCATTGGTTGACTAACTGTGGTCTTCCATTTGGTAACCAGCCTCACAACCATGGTTCTGAATTCTTCCCCGGTCACAGTAGCCTCATCTTGACCCAAACCCAGGCTGGTCCACACATTGGTTAACTAACTGTGGTCTGCCATTTGGTAACCAGCCTCAGGACCATGGTTTCTTCCCTGGTCCCAGTAGCCTCATCTTGACCCAAACCCAGGCTGGTTGACCCATTGGTTGACTACTGTGGTCTGCCATTTGGTAACCGGCCTCAGGACCGTGGTTTCTTCCCTGATCCCTGTAGCCTCATCTTGACCCAAAGCCAGGGCTGGTAGACCCATTGGTTGACTACTGTGGTCTGCCATTTGGTAACCGGCCTCAGGACCGTGGTTTCTTCCCTGGTCCCAGTAGCCTCATCTTGACCCAAACTCAGGGCTGGTTGACTCAATGGTTGACTACTGTGGTCTGCCATTTGGTAACCAGCCTCAGGATCATGGTTTCTTCCCTAGACACAGTAGCCTCATCTTGACCCAAACCCAAGCCGGTTTACCCATTAATTGACTACGGTGGTCTACCGTTTGGTAACCAGCCTCAGGACTATGGTTTCTTCCCTGGTCCCAGTAGCCTCATCTTGACCCAAACCCAAGCTGGTCCACCCATTGGTTGACTACTGTGGTCTGCCATTTGGTAACCAGCCTCACGACCATGGTTCTGAATTCTTCCCCCGGTCACAGTAGCCTTATCTTGACCCAAACCCAGGCTGGTAGACCCATTGGTTAACTGTGGTCTGCCTCAGGACCATGTTTTTTGCCTTGTCCATTAGTTGACTACACTGGTCTGGTACCCACCTTTATCCATGTGTCCAGGCTACTACATGCTAGTGGAGAGCAGTCTATACCCCAGTGGTAAGGAGGCCTGGTTGCTAAGTGAACACCTACCGTCTGCCGCGGACGGCTGCATGACCCTATGGCTCTACATGCACGGCACCGGTGAGTCAGCACCATAGACATATACATGCATATAACCAATAGACGGTCGATAGCGGGTGCCAGACTGAAATGTCATTGAGGCTGCCGTCTTAAAAAGTTTGAATATCAAAAGTTAGAGGGCCTGGGATCGATTTCACCAAACTCGTCGTAACTTACGATCAATCGCAAGACGATGAGCGATGCACAGAAACCATACGGTGTATCACAACTAACGATGGGTTATCCATCGTAAGTTGAGTTACGATGCATCGTACGGCTTTGTGAAATCCAGCCCTGACGTTTCGATCATAGCAGGACCTTTCTCAAAGGCAAAGTGACAAGGATAAGTTGAAGTTGAAGTAAAGAGGATAGGATGGGATGGGATGGGATGGGATGGGATGGGATGGGATTATTGGGATGGGTAGGATTGCATGGGATGGGATGGGATGGGATGGGGTGGGATGGGATGGGATGGGATGGGGTGAGATGGAATGGGATGGGGTGGGATGGGATGGGGTGAGATGGGATGTGATGGGATGGGATTGGATGGAATGGGATGGGATGGGATGGAATGGAATGGATTGGGATTGGATGGGATGGGATGGGATGGGATGGGATGGAATGGAATGGAATGGAATGGAATGGGATGGGATGGGATGGGATGGGATGGGATGGGATGGGATGGGATGGGATGGGATGGGATGGGATGGCATGGGATGGGATGGGATGGGATGTCATAGGATTGGATGGCCTGGGATAGAATGGGGGTTGGATGGGATGGGATGGGATGGGATGGAATGGGATGGGATGGGATGGGATGGGATGGGATGGGATGGGATGGGATGGGATGGGACGGGATGGGATGGGATGGGATGGGATGGGATGGGATGGGATGGCATGGCATGGCATGGCATGGCATGGCATGGCATGGGATGGGATGGGATGGAATGGAATGGAATGGAATGGGATGGGATGGGATGGGATGGGATGGGATGGGATGGGATGGGATGGGATGGGATGGCATGGCATGGCATGGCATGGCATGGCATGGCATGGCATGGCATGGCATGGCATGGCATGGCATGGCATGGCATGGCATGGCATGGCATGGCATGGCATGGCATGGGATGGGATGGGATGGGATGGGATGGGATGGGATGGGATGGGATGGGATGGGATGGGATGGGATGGGTGGGACTATGGATGATGGAACGAAATCAAATGACACTCTGGAAATGATTTATGAATCTAAAACCAAATTAAGCTTCTCATATCCATTCGTACATCCCCCGTCGTCTGAATCACTCCGATACACAAATCTGAACTTTGACTTCTCACCCCCTCCAATGCCCCAGGGTCGGGCGACTTCAAGGTCCTGATGATGGACCCGCTTTCGCTGAACACCCAGGAAGTCTACACGACCAGCGGCGACCGCGGTAACTTCTGGCACGAGGTCCAGGTAGCCGCAGACAGCGGGCTGGAGCACCAGATCCTGCTCAAGGCCGTTGAGGGCGCCAACAACAACGCCACGGTGGCCGTGGACGACCTGTCCATCGCGGCCGTCGCCTGCAAAGGTAATCGGCCACAGATAAGATACTGTAGCTAAGGGTTGAATTCCTTCTGACTGGCACCATCAGCCCATTAGGGAGTGCAACCATCTAAAGGCTGGATAGCTCAGATGGAAGAGCACCGGAACGTTAATCCAGAGGTCTCGGGTTCAAGTCCCGTTCAAATCCAGTCAAAGTTTTCTTTTGCCAATTTTTCACTTTATTTTGTTATAACTCTTTAATGTCATTCAATGAGGGTTTTGCCCTTCCCCGACTTGTAGTCAGCACTGCATGCTCAGTGCTTTGCCCCGATTGCCTGGTGATTTGCGTCGGTGAGAATGTCATTCAATGAGGGCTTTGCCCTTCCTCGACGTGTAGTCAGCACTGTATGCTCAGTGCTTTGCCCGATTGCCTGTTGATTTGCGTCGGTGAGAATGTCATTCAATGAGGGTTTTGCCCTTCCCCGACGTGTAGTCAGCACTGTATGTTCAGTGCTTTGCCCGATTGCCTGGTGATTTGCATCTATGAGAATGTCATTCAATGAGGGTTTTGCCCTTCCCCGACGTATAGTCAGCACTGTATGCTCAGTGCTTTGCCCGATTGCCTGGTGATTTGCGTCGGTTAGAATGTCATTCAATGAGGGTTTGCCCTTCCCCGACGTGTGGTCAGCACTGTATGCTCAGTGCTTTGCCCCGATTGCCTGGTGATTTGCGTCGGTGAGAATGTCATTCAATGAGGGTTTGCCCTTCACGACGTGTAGTCAGCACTGTATGCTCAGTGCTTTGCCCCGATTGCCTGGTGATTTGCGTCAGTGAGAATGTCATTCAATGAGGGTTTTGCCCTTCCCCGACGTGTGGTCAGCACTGTATGCTCAATGCTTTGCCCCGATTGCCTGGTGATTTGCGTCGGTGAGAATGTCATTCAATGAGGGTTTTGCCCTTCCCTGACGTGTGGTCAGCACTGTATGCTCAGTGCTTTGCCCCGATTGCCTGGTGATTTGCGTCGGTGAGAATGCCATTCAATGAGGGTTTTGCCCTTCCCCGACGTGTAGTCAGCACTGTGCTCAGTGCTTTGCCCGATTGCCTGGTGATTTGCGTCGGTGAGAATGCCATTCAATGAGGGTTTTGGCCTAACCATCAATGGTTGTTCAATGGGCAGGTTCGTCCCAGTACGACTGTGACTTCGAGGACGACATGTGCAGCTACACGCAGGCCACGGACGACGACTTCGACTGGGTGCGCGACACGCAGACTCCGTCGTACAACACGGGGCCCAGTACCGATCACACGCTGGGCAACGGTGAGTGAACCGATACGACGAACGGCTTGCATATCAGGCGATCTACCCTTGCTCGAATGTGAGAAGCAATGAGTGCTCAGTGCTTTATCCGATTACCTGGTCGAGGAGATATATAAGAGGACCGACATATGACGCTTAACCACCGTCGTTCAGCCATGCTGGTACCCCGTAAATTGTGTGGGGACTATACAAGGACGTGTTTTGTAAACCAGCGTAGGTTAGGCTTACGGCGCTACAGTTTGGGTTATGGTTACGGATAAAGTTAGAGTTCGGGTTGGGTTAGCGTTACTGATAGAGTTAGGATTAGGATTAGGATTAGGGTTAGGTTCAGGATTAGGGTTGTTAGGGTTAGGATTAGGATAAGGGTTAGGGTTGTTTCGTGCTTGTGCCTGTAACTACCCGAGAAATGAATGAATGAATGAATGAATGAATGAATGAATGCGGGAGGCCTCAGCAAAACCTGGCTTCGCGCATGCGCACTTATAGCTTAGCCACGGTGGTTAAGTGTCATACGTCGTGACGCTTATTATGCCTCGGTGGAGAGCTGGTCGAGGTCGTGTGGCGGATTCGAATGTTTGTATAGCGGCTGGTACCGCGTTGCATCATAGATAATTATATCACGATGGTTTGCGTCGAAGAGAATCTAATTCAATGAGCGTTTTCCTTGATCGAAACACTAACTGCTCAGTGCTTTGTCCGATTGCCTGATGAAACAACTTCAGTCAGTTCGGGCGAGATTTGAACTCGCGACTCCCGATTTCTAGTCCAGACGTCTTACACTATGAACATCTAAACCGTGAAAAAGGTGTGAAAAGCTCATTTCGCCGTGAAACTAAAAAATCAATGTGATTTCACGGTGCATTTTACAGTGAATTTACCGTGAAAATAATCTGACCTGATAAGGACATCTTCAGGTTACTAAAGAGACGGTGAAACCCCCCCCCCCCCGTGAATATCAAGGGTGGCAAGCTCCAGCCTTGGGAATCCAATTACCAGTAGGGACCACCAGCCCCCATAGAGGTAGGTCTACTGTATTGTGTCCTTAGATCTAGCCATTTGCCACCAGGAAAGTGGCCTTGGAGACCACTGGTGAAAACACCGTGAAGATGACTTGGCTAACTGTATGCCATGAAATAGGGGTGAAAACAAAGTGAATTATCTTTTCACGGCTAAATGACATTTTCACCCCATTTTCATCACTTAGATGTTCATAGTGTTAACTACTTGACCACCGAGCTGGTCTAAATTCGTGTGGCGGATTCGAATGATGTATAGTGGCGGTCACATTATAATCACATGATGTTATGATATCTATTATCTCAGTTTACAATTAAAGGCCCAATACTACATTGCGAAGATCGGAAAACATCGATGTCCACAGATTTCCTTCTAATTTACACAGTTTGTAGATGGTCATGATAGAATCCTCATGTTGCAAATTTACGGTCTGGGATGCTGTACTTTTCAAGAAATCTTCACTCAAACATCGACAAATAGATTATTACTTGCAAGTAATAAACTATTTCTTACACTACAGAATAGTGAAAAAGAAAACGATTTTTTTTTTTTTTTTTTTTTTTTACCTTTTTCTACTTTCTCAGATCACCATTTAAGCTAAAACCTTCGCAGGATTGCTTTTTGTGGGATGTTTATTAATTGTTTAACACAAACTGTGCCAATCTTTTGACCTTTACCAATGTTGTATAGGGCCTTTAAATGAAAGTGTGGGTGTGATCTTTGGAGATAGAGGTACCTCCCGTTTTCTATGAGCGACCGTCATCAGCTTCCATAAAAAAAAAATCAACCGCAGCGTACAATTGGTTAGCAATTTTTGTTTTTCTGCCACCCGCCAGGTCTTGGGTACTTCATCTACATCGAGGCGTCCTACCCACGGCTCGCCGGCGAGAAAGCACGACTGGAGAGCGCCCCCATCCAGCCCCAGCAGGCCGGCCGCTGCCTGGACTTCTGGTACCACATGTACGGCGACCACATTAGCCAGCTCAACGTCTACGCCAAGACCAGCGCAGGCTTCGGCCAGGCCGTGGTCACGCGGACGGGCACCAGGGACGACAAGTGGTACCGGGCGCAGGCCAACGTGGCCTCGCCCACCATCCCGTTCCAGGTACCAAACCCACTGACGCTATACCGGTCCCTTTACACTATGAACATATAAACTGTTGATTCTTGCCTGGTCGCAGTAGCCTCATCTTGACCCAAACCCAGGGCTGGTAGACCCATTGGTTGACTACTGTGGTCTGCCGTTTTGTAACCAGCCTCAGGACCATGGTTTCTTCCCTGGTCCCAGTAGCCTCATCTTGACCCAAACCCGGGCTGGTTGACCCATTGGTTGACTAACTGTCGTCTGCCATTTGGTAACCAGCCTCAGGACCATGGTTTCTTCCCTGGTCCCAGTATCCTCATCTTGACCAAAACCCAGGGCTGGTCCACCATTGCTTGACTAACTGTGGTCTGCCATTTGGTAACCAGCCTCAGGACCGTGGTTTCTTCCCTGGTCCCAGTAGCCTCATCTTGACCCAAAACCCAGGGCTGATCCACCATTGGTTGACTAACTGTGGTCTGCAATTTGGTAACCAGCCTCAGGACCATGGTTTCTTCCCTGGTCCCAGTAGCCTCATCTTGACCCAAAACCCAGGGCTGGTCCACCATTGGTTGACTTACTGTGGTCTGCCATTTGGTAACCAGCCTCAGGACCATGGTTTCTTCCCTTGTCCCAGTAGCCTCATCTTGACCCAAACCCGGGCTGGTTGACCCATTGGTTGACTAACTGTGGTCTGCCATTTGGTAACCAGCCTCGGGACCATGGTTTCTTCCCTGGTCCCAGTAGCCTCATCTTGACCCAAACCCGGGCTGGTCCACTATTGGTTGACTAACTGTGGTCTGCCATTTGGTAACCAGCCTCGGGACCATGGTTTCTTCCCTGGGTCCCAGTAGCCTCATCTTGACCCAAACCCAGGGCTGGTCCACCATTGGTTGACTAACTGTGGTCTGCCATTTGGTAACCAGCCTCAGGACCATGGTTTCTTCCCTGGTCCCAGTAGCCTCATCTTGACCCAAACCCAGGCTGGTCCACCATTGGTTGACTAACTGTGGTCTGCCATTTGGTAACCAGCCTCAGGACCATGGTTTCTTCCCTGGTCCCAGTAGCCTCATCTTGACCCAAACCCGGGCTGGTCCACCATTGGTTGACTAACTGTGGGCTGCAATTTGGTAACCAGCCTCAGGACCATGGTTTCCTCCCTGGTCACAGTAGCCTCATCTTGACCCAAACCCAGGCTGGTTGACCCATTGGTTGACTACTGTGGTCTGCTATTTGGTAACCAGCCTCAGGACCATGGTTTCTTCCCTGGTCCCAGTAGCCTCATCTTGACCCAAACCCAGGCTGGTTGACCCATTGGTTGACTACTGTCGCTATGAACATCTAAACCGTGAACAAGGGATGAACATGCCATTACACCGTGAGACTAAAACGTCACTGTGATTTCACAGTGAATTTTTACAGTCAATTCACCGTGAAAATAATTGCCTCTCTGACCTGATAAGGACTTCTTCAGGACACTAAAGAGAGAGAAAAGTATATAAAAAAAGGAGTCCTGAACTCCACTGCGAAAAAAAAAAAAAAAAAGACCGTGAAAAAACCGTGAATATCTACGGTGGCAAGCTCCAGCCTTGAGGGATGGCTAATTCAATTATTACCAGTAAGGACCACCAGCCCCCATAGAGGTACTGTATGGTCTTCTTGTACCGGTAACTGTCACTCCCAGATACTTCTAAATTGCCTCTAGCCATTTACCACCAGGAATGTGGCCTTGGAGACCACTGGTGAAAAAACCCGTGAAAATGACTTGGCTAACTGTGTGCCTGCAAAATAATAGGTTTTAAAAACAGTGAATTTTCTGTTCAGGTTTAAATGACATTTTCAGCCCATTTTCACGGTTTAGATGTTCATGGTGAATTTTTATACTCGGATTTGTACTCAATTCACAATGATCAATTTACAAAGATGTTGCAGACTCAATTTACCGAAATGCAAATCTCAAAATTTATTGGTCCTGACGTTTCGATCCTAGCAGGACCTTTCTCAAAGGCACGCGGAGTGTCTCTGCCTGCCTTTGAGAAAGGTCCTGCTAGGATCGAAACTTAACTGAAAGTCACAATGGAACAAATAAAATACCAACATAAATGTCATACAATATAAATGAGTTTAGTTTAGTTTATTTTTTAAACATTTTCACAGCATCAATAAATTATAAGCACATATGACAGAATGTACATCAGAATGAATTAATTTTTTTTATTTTTTTTTAGTTTCCTTCGTTTCTTTTTTTAAAGTTTGAATTTTTAGTTGACATTACTTTTCCCCTTTTTTTCTGGCAGTATGTCTTCGAGGGTGTGGTGGGGACCAGCTTCGAAGGGGACCAGGCCATTGATGACATCCGGGTCTATGACGGACCGTGTGAAGGTAGGCGTTCCTCAAGCCTTAATTTCTTTGGACAGCAACATTAGCAACAGCAGCAACAACAGCAGCAACAACAGAAGCAGCAGTTGCAACAGCAACTACAACAGCAGCAGCAACAGAAGTGGTAACAAATGCAACAGCAACAGCAGCAGCAGTTGCAACAGCAACATCAATAGCAGCTGTAGCGAACATAATTATTCGCTATACGGATTCATCACTTGTTCGTGCTCAAATACTCTTTCACCTATTCAAGGCCACATTCTCGGTGGTAAATGGCTGCAATGCACAAGCCTATGGCGTACAATTACACAGACTAGACCACAACTGCCTGGCAGATGAGTTGTGTGGTGATTTGGCTAGAGCAGGTCAGATGAGGATGAAATGTTCAGAATGAATTCACAATCATTTCTTGATTGTATTACAGTTCAGATTTCCCCAGCACATTTCTAGGCATCTTTTTCTAAAGTCCTATTAATGTTGCTGTGCGTGCTCTTTGCCTGTTGTATTTTGTTTTTGTTAGATTTTTGAATTCCTTTCAGCACTGTTAGTCATTCTTGACCGTAGTTGTCGGGATTGGGTTTTGTATAAATAAAAAAAATAAAAAAAGGGTCCATGAAATCGCTGTGAATTTGGTTATTCATGGCAACGTGTCATATTCACCCAATTTTCACGGTTTAGATTTTCACAGTGTCTCTCGTTACCAACATTGATTCGTTTGGTTCTCGTTTTGCATCAGCCACTGAGTTCTGCGAGTTCCAGGACTACGTCCTTTGCGGCTACACCCAGGACTACTCGGACGACTTCGACTGGACACGAATCAAGGGTGCCACTCCCTCCTACTACACCGGCCCCACGGCCGACTTCTCCTACGGCACGGCAGAGGGTGAGTGCGGGCTCCGGTGAGGGCGCTGCGTGCGGCCAGATCGGGTTTATTGTGGCCGGTGTGACAGTCTGAAACGGGTGGCGTGATCAAATGAGCCGGTAACTCAGACAAGATTTGAAGGTTTGCATGGTGGAAGTACCAAGTGGAAGGTTTGTAGTGACAATATGTAGCACATATCTTATGAGGAGTGTGGCAATTAAAAAGAGGTTTCACCGACAAACATCCAAATTCAATTTGGAATGTTTGGTAATGCGGTATCTCCATCGGGCACTTTTCTTTGTAGCTTGCGGCGAAATCGACCAGCACTAGGAACCGTACAGTCGATCCAAGGCCCTGCATAAACTCAGGCTCCGGCTTTGTCTCCGGTTCTTTCATCCATTTCAAACGCAAGGCATGCAAGCAGGAAGCCTTTGACAGCATTTTGTGAATGTCTTACTGAGTTTTGAAAAGGAATTCGAAGAGAACTCCAACTTGTATTTCAGCATTTGGATAACTGAGACAAAGCCGGAGCCGAAGCCTAAGCCGGCGTGACAGTCTAAAATGGGTGGTATGATCGAATGGGTGGGCTGTCATATATGGGCAATCAGGTTAGCGTAAAGGGCGCCCGCACGCGTTCAGTTCACCCACCCATCTTAGCACGTCGCCTATTTCGCCTATTTCAGCAGGTTGTCGCTACGTGCTCAGATGGGTGGTGACGTCACCCACCCATTTCAGCACGACCACCCACTTGAGACCGTGACACCGGGACCGATCATAATTATTGACTGCGGTCAATCTAATGAAAGGCCGTGTAAGAAACGGGCGTCAAAGAGCTAGGTCTAGGTCCTTCCCCTATTGGAAATACACGGAGATGCAAAGACGATAGCCCTATAGCCGTAGCTCTGGAAGCCCGTTTCGGACACGACCTATGCTGACTAGATCGACTCGTCAGTGAATAATTTCGGCTTGGTAAATACATCGACTTAAGTCGGTCTAAACTTAGTTCGTCTTGCTGACTACAAGTAGGTCGACTAAAGTCGGTCTATAGTAAGTTTGGCTAGGTAACTAGATCAACTAAAGTCGGCCTGAAGTAAGTTCGACTTTGAGACTAGGTCGACTAAAGTCAGTCGAAAGGAAGTTCGTCTTGGTAACTTGATCGATTAAAGTCGACCTAAAGTAAGTTCGTCTTGGTAACTAGATCGATTAAAGTCGACCTGAAGTAAGTTCGACTTTGAGACTAGGTCGAGTAAAGTCAGTCTAAAGGAAGTTCGTCTTGGAGACTAGATCGACTAAAGTCGGCCTGAAGTAAGTTCGGCTTGGCGACTAGGTCGACTAGAGTCGGCCTGAGGTAAGTTCGTCTTGGCGACTAGATCGACTTTGATCTGAAGTAAGTTCGACTTGGCGACTAGGTCGACTAAAGTCAGTCTAAAGTATGTCGTCTTGGTGACTAGATCGACTACAGTCAGTGTAAAGTAAGTTCGACTTGGCGGCAAGAGTCGACTTTTGCAGGAGTCGACCGTGTCTACTAAATTATAGATGTTCGTGTGTTATAACTACAGTCGACTCCCGTTATAACAAGCTCGGTTATAATGACAACTCGGTTATAACGAGCATAGTAATAAGTCCCGATCAATCTGTACACATTTCTATGTAGATGTATATCAACACCAATAGAGCTAGCCGTAGCGTAGCCATAGCCACAACTGCATCTCTTCTTTCCAGGCTACTACATGTACATAGAGTGCAGCCCTCCCAGGCCCGGAGACGTAGCCAGACTGATCGGACCGCCCACCGTCCCCGACCCTAGCACCACGGACAAATGCGTCACCTTCTACTACCACATGTACGGTGCGGACATGGGCACGCTCAGAGTGCGGGTAGGTGTTCCAGTCACTTCATCTTCGACCACACATTCTTTATGGACCGTCCAGTTCGTTTTGGAACTCATGCTTATGTGGAGGGCGCCCTCTACACTGTAAAAACGAACTGCACCTCATGCACTTCTGCAATGGCACATATTTGTGACCCGGTGTCATGCCAAATAGTGTCCCCTGCCAAATAGTGTCCACTCATTAGCATACTGATCGCTGATTGGTCCAATACGTATGACATTCAACCACCGTGGTTGGGGTATGGTTGCGCACTACACACGCATTGTGTATGGTTGCTGGCCTAACACACGCAACGTTGGGCACTTTGGTACCGTTGGACCCTAACTGTAACCGTAACGCTTACCCTAAACCAAACTACCCTAATCCTAACCCTAATCCTAATCCCAATCCTAATTCTAATCCAAACCCTAACCCTAACGACCCTAATCCTAGTCCTAACGCTAACCAATCAGCGATCAGTATGCTAATGAGCGGACAGTATTTGGCAGGGACACTTTTTGGCAGGACACCGGCACGGCGACATGAGGCATATCCCACCAAAACACTTTTCGAGTAAACAACGCCTGAAGTCAAAGTATCTTCTCAATTCGATAAAAAAAAAACCAATATTTTTTTTTTTTGTATTTTCGGAAAGTTAATGTATTGGAGGATATTATGTCCAAAGGATTTTTCCGAAATACGTCTTTAAATGTTTAAAAAACCCGAGGATTTCGGGGGAGTGTTTGTGTACTGTTTTCATGAAAATGTAAAGTACCTGCCTTTTTAAATGGCCGTTTTCGATGAGTTAGACTGGTGCTTCTATATTGTGTCTGGTACCGAATGATTGAGCGAAGTCCCCTTGTACTATTTACAACAAAGTTCACACGGAAATAATTTTGATGTCATTTGAAAGCTAATGGTATACTCTTTCACATCATTAAAAAATCTGAAAATCTCAAAAGTGGGGTTTTTTTCTCATTATGCTGTGCCGGGTCACATTTGTCCCAGAATCATGAACACTTACTGTACTTCATGCACATGAAATACTGTAGCTCAAGCACATGTGGCATTGTAATCACTTGAGCAAAAGTCGGATGAGGTGCATGAAGTGTTTCATGTACAAAAACATCTCCCCATTTACTGTACCTCAAGCACATGGAGTGAAAGTGAGCATCACCTCGTCCGCATGTATCGTGCATCGCGTGCCTCAACGTACTTCATCCATGTGCATGATGTGAGCACCGTTTTTACAGTGTAGTCTGTAGTAGGACTATCGTCACTATCGCGTTAGAGTATCAAAACGCCGTGGAAGATCTAAACGCGTTTTCAGACGACCCTGAAAAAAAATGACATGGCTTGAGAAAAATATCTCACGCATGAGAAATCTTACAGAAATGCCATCGTGTGTGATCTCATTCGATATTAATGAATCTATCCCTGATCCCCCATCTCGTCCCGACAGATGCGCGATATCAACTACCAGTACACCACTCTCTTCACCACGTCCGGAGACCACGGGGACCAGTGGCTCTATGGCTCGGCTACGTTCTCCAGCACCAACGTCTACCAGGTAAATAGCGCCTCATTTAATTTGCAGGACAAACCCTCGTTTAATTTGCAGGACAAACCACTTATTGAATTTTCGGGACAAACCACTTATTGAATTTGTAGGACAAACCACTCATTGAATTTGTAGGACAAACCACTTATTGAATTTGTAGGACAAACCACTCATTGAATTTGTAGGACAAACCACTTATTGAATTTGTAGGACAAACCACTCATTGAATTTGTAGGACAAACCACTCATTGAATTTGTAGGACAAACCACTTATTGAATTATTTTGTAGGACAAACCACTCATTGAATTTTACAGGACAAACCAATCATTGAATTTGTAGTACAAACCTCTCATTGAATTTGCAGGACAAACCCCTCATTGAATTTGCACGACAAACCCTCATTGAAATTGCCACAGGGAAAAATCCTCGCTAATTTTGCAGGGCAAAATCTAAACCTTCGTTGAAATTGGGTGAATATGTCATGTTGCCATGAAAAAACCAAATTCACAGTGATTTCATGGACCCTTTTGAATTGAATTCACCCTGAACATTTCACCTCATCTGACCTGCTCTAGCCAAATCACCACACAACTCATCTGCCAGGCAGTTGTGGTCTAGTCTGTGTAATTGTACACCATAGGCTTGTGCATTGCAGCCATTTACCACCGAGAACTTGACCCTGAATACACCACTGGGTGAAACTACCGTGAAAAGCTGGTGAAGAGCATTTGAGTACGAAAATGTCGTGAAACTGCAGTGAGTTTTCTGTTCACGGCAACATGACATTGTCCACGCTATTTTCACGGTTTTCATCAGTGTCACCGTTTTCTTATTCGAGGTGGTCTTCGAGGCGGAGGCCGGGGCGGGCTACACCGGCGACCTCGCCATCGACCACCTGGGCTACAAGGCCGGCAAGTGCCCCGAGATGGGCACCTGCGACTTCGAGGAGAGCACCTGCGCCTGGCTGAACGGCCAGGACGACGTCTTCGACTGGCTGCGCCTGGGCGAGGACACCTGGAGCTCCTACACGGGACCCAGCGAGGACCACACCTGCGGGTCCAGCTGCTCTCCCGGCCAAGGTGCGGGGGAGTTTTGAAGGAGGGGAAGGGGGTGCACCTTCAGCAATGGGTGCACCTACAGCAGGGGCACCTACAGCCATAGGTGCACATACAGCAGGGGCACCTACAGCAATGGTGCACCTACAGCAGGGGGCACACACAGCAGGGGTTGCACCTACATCGGGGGCTCCTAAAGTAAAGGGGCACCTACAGCCGGGGGCACCTACAAAAACATTAGGGACCTGTATAGTTCCATATTCATTCCTTTTCCTCTCTCTCCTTCCCTTTCTCACCCTCTTCCTCCTCTTTTTACTCTTCCTCCCCTGTTTCTCCCATACCTCTTACTCCGTTCTTACTCTCTCTCTTTCTTCTCATTATCAATTGCCTCTTTGTCTAATCTTCCTCCTCTCTCTCCTCTCTCTGCTCTTTCTCCTCTTTCTTCTCTTCCCCCTCTTCCCCCTCTTCATCCTTTCCCTACTCGTTCTCCTCTCCCTTCTTATTCTGCTTTGTCTCCTCTACCTTCTCTTCCTTCTCCGTCCTCTTATTTTTCCTCCTCATCCTCTCCCTCCTCTTCCTCATCTCCCTCCTATTCCTCCCCTTCCTTCTCTTCCTCCTCTTCCTTCTCTTCCTCCTCTTCCTCCTCTTCCTTCTCTTCCTCCTCTTCCTCCTCTTCCTCCTCTTCCTTCTCTTCCTTCTCTTCCTCCTCTTCCTTCTCTTCCTCCTATTCCTCCCCTTCCTTCTCTTCCTCCTCTTCCTTCTCTTCCTCCTCTTCCTCCTCTTCCTTCTCTTCCTCCTCTTCACCCTCTTCCTCCTCTTCCTCCTCTTCCTCCTCTCCCTCCTCTTCCTCCTTTTCCTCTTCTCCCTCCTCTTCCCCTCATATTCCTCCTCTTTCTGCCCTTTCTCCTCTTTCTGCCGTTCCTCCTCTTCCTGCTCTTCCTCCTCTTCCTCCTCTATCGGCCCTTCCTCCTCTTCCTGCTCTTCCTCCTCTTCCTGCTCTTCCTCCTCTTCCTCATCTATCTCCTCTCCCTTCTCATCCTACTTCATC
Organism: Luidia sarsii; assembly: GCA_949987565.1. Taxonomy (NCBI): domain Eukaryota; kingdom Metazoa; phylum Echinodermata; class Asteroidea; order Paxillosida; family Luidiidae; genus Luidia; species Luidia sarsii. Next base: position 7,726,101 of record OX465122.1, read on the forward strand.
ATCATCATTCGACTGCTACGGTCTAGGGCCAGAGAACCAGAGAAGTCTGGTAGCAACATCTCATTCTGTATCTCCAAAGAGGTGATGGACATACTGCAATTGTATGTACAAACCACAAATCCTCTCCTTCCTCGACCCCAAACTCGACCTCCCCCTCTCCAGGCTACTTCATGTACATCGAGACCAGCTCCCCGCGGCAGGCCGGCGACTTCGCCTTCCTAGAGAGCCAGGTCTTCCCCGCCTCCCCGCCCACCGGCTCCTGCATGACCTTCTGGTACCACATGTTCGGCGCCGACATCGGCGAGCTGCTGGTCTTCGCCCGCGGCGTGGGGACCGTCAGCCTGGACGAGTCGCTCTGGTACCTGCAGAAGGAGCAGAGCCTCAACTCCACCGACTGGAGGATCGGCCACGTCGGCATGTACTACAACTTCGACCACCAGGTGCGTAGGGGCCTGAGGCGCTTTTTAAGGCATTTTTCTTTCGCCTTCAGCTATCGGGAGGGCCTCACGGGACATTTGGTATTCCTTAAGGAGTCTTTAGAACTGTGTGCACACCTGAGGTCAGAATATCCTTTAAGGGACCTTTGGAATTCCCTTAAGGCGCTTTTGGGACTGCAAGCAGGCAATGTCAGCAGACACCTTAAGGGACCTTAATGGACCTCAAGGGACCTCAAGGGACCATAAGGACCCTTTGAATTCCTTAAGGAGTCTTTAGAACTGTGCACACCTCAGGTCAGCAGATGCCTTTGGAGTTGCTTAAGGCGACATTGTAACTGTGCACGTACAGCAACCAGGCAAATCATCAGGGAAACGTCGTTGTTCCTTAAGGCGCTTTTGGAACTGCATGCATTGACAGCTATCAGGTAAATCAATGACCTTTGGAAATCCTTAAGGATTTTTGGAACTACATACAGGCGATATCGGCTGACACCTTAAGAGACCTTTGTAGTTCCTTAAGACACCTTTGGAAGTGTACACACCTACACTGTACAGCTACCAGATCAGTTGTAGCTTTTTGTAGTTCCTAAGGCGCCTATGGAATCGCAAACGCCTACGGCTGGCAGGTACAACACAAGGGACTTCCATAGGTGCTACTCCATTAGTAGCGCACCGGACGTCATTGGACATCACCCGCGCAATCTTCACCGATCTCGTCACTATGTCAACCATCTTCTCTGTTTTCTTTTTTTTACTCTGCAGATTGTCTTCGAGGGCGTGACCGGGTCCGGTTACCAAGGTGATATCGCCATTGATGACATCACCTTTACCCACACAGGATACTGTCCATGTGAGTATGTTCTTGTATGTGAAAAGAGCGTTCCCTTAACTCGAGCTCCAAGTAACACAAGAAATTTCAAGGGAAGATCGTTTTTTAGATACTTGATATTGGAGATTAATGTTTTTGAGCTTTCTTGTTTAATAGATTTCAAAGTCTTTTGTAATAAATTGCATGAGTGTCGACCCTCTACATCTAGTTTTCCCTCGTCTTCTCCCATTTATTTCTCCACGACCTCTTCCTCCTTATCTCCCTTCTTCTCCCCTCTCATTGTCTTCCTCTATCCTTTCTTCTCTCCCCTTCCCCCTCTCATCCACCTCTTCAACTCCTCTCCCTCCTCTCCTTCCCGCTACTCATCATCGTCTTCGTCTTCCACAACTTCCCTGTCCTCTCTCTCCTCCTCACCTCCCCTCTGTTTCCTCTTCATCGCTCTCCTCCTCCCTCTCCTTCCCTTCGATCCCCATCCCCTTATTACCACCACTCCATCTCCAACTCATCTTCCTCCCCCTCTCTTTCTCCTGTCCTCCTTTCCCTCTCTTCCCCCCTCATCATCCCTTTCCTCCCCTTTCTTTACCCCTCCTTCCCACTATTCCATCTTCATCTCCTCCTTTTTTTTCTCCCCTACCATTTCTTCCCTTCCCCTCCTCTCCGTCCTCTCTACTTCCTTCTACTATCCTTTCCCCCTCATCAATGCCTTCTTCCCTTTCGCCTTGCCTGCCTTCCTTCATGCCTCCCTCCCGCCTTTTCTCTCTGCCTATCTGCCTGCCTGCCTGCCTGCCTCCCTGCCCCCTGCCTCCCTGCCTCCCTGCCTCCCTGCCTCCCTGCCTCCCTGCCTCCCTGCCTCCCTACCTCCCTGCCCCCCTGCCTCCCTACCTCCCTTCATCCCTCACTCCCTCCCTACTCCCGCTGTCCTTCACTCCTTCTACTTCCTTTTCCTCTCCTCCTCCCTCCCTCCCTTCATCCCTTCACTCCTTCTACTTCCTTTTCCTCTCCTCCTCCCTCCCTCCCTTCATCCCTCCACCCCTACCTCCTCTCTCTGTTCTTCCCTCCTTCTACTGACTCCTTTCCTTTCCTCTCCTCCCTCCCTCCCCCATCTCTCCCTCCCTTCTCCCCTCCACCCAAATCTCCAGTCTTCCCGCCGACGGCCGACCCGGACAACGTGTCCCGCAACGTCTCCTGCGACTTTGACTCCAACATGTGCCGCTGGGTGCAGGACAAGAACGACGACCTGGACTGGCTGCGCAACTCGGGCTCGACCCCCAACTGGGACACGGGCCCCAACGCCGACCACACCACGGGTCAAGGTCAGTACCAACAGAGGACGGAGTGAGGATGAGGGAGGGAGGGATGAAGTCCAACCAGGATCCTTTAAGAGCGTCTTAGATCCCTTCTATCTCTAGTTCTAGCCTTGGTTCTCTTCCAAATTCATCATCGATCATCTTTAAGCTACGGAGCAGACGACTACAAATGTTCTCCAACTGCCGCGGTCTTGGGTCACAGAAGCATTTTCGTCTGGTAGCAGCATCCATTCAGCTTCTTCCAAGAGGTGTTGGACATACTGCATTACCATGTGCTCTCGCACCTACTGAGTACACATAGAGTTTCTCGTGGTGCCTAGTTAGTAGTTACACTCCTAGAGTTTGGTATACCTTTGAACTATCCAGGCTTCTATATGTACTTAGGCGCATTGTCGTAGCATCTAGTTACACTCTTAGACTTTGGTATACCTTTGAACCCCCAGGCCTCTATATCTACTTAGGTTCCTTGTCGTAGTATCTAGTTACACTCCTAGAGTTTGGCATACATTTGAACTCTCCAGGCTTCTATATCTGCTTAGGTGCTTTGTCCTAGCATCTAGTTACACTCTTAGACTTTGTTATACCTTTGAACCCTCCAGGCCTCTATATCTACTTAGGTGCCTTTAATTGTCGTAGTATCTAGTTACACTCCTAGAGTTTGGTATACGTTTGAACTCTCCAGGCTTCTATATCTATTTAGGTGCCTTGTCGTAGTATCTAGTAACACTCCAAGACTTTGGTATACCTTTAAACCCTCCAGGCTACTACATCTACCTGGAAGCCTACAACTCGCACCTACTGAGTACAAAAAGAGTTTCCCGTGGTGCTTAGTTAGAAGTGACACTCCTAGAGTTTGGTATACCTAAATTTGAACTCCCCAGGCCTCTATATCTACTTAGGCGCCTTGTCGTAATATCAGGACGCCTACAGCTCGCACCTACTGAGTACACATAGAGTTTCTAGTGGTGCCTAGTTAGTAGTTACACTCCTAGAGTTTGGTATACCTTTGAACCCTCCAGGCTTCTATATCTACTTAGGTGCATTGTCGTAGTATCTAGTTACACTCCTTTGTTATACCTTTGAACTCTCCAGGCTTCTCTATCTACTTAGGTGCCTTGTCGTAGTATCTAGTTACACTCCTTTGGTATACCTTTGGACTCTCCAGGCTTCTCTATCTACTTAGGTGCCTTGTCGTAGTATCTATAGTTAAACTTCTTTGGTATACCTTTGGACCCTCCAGGCTTCTATATCTACTTAGGTGCCTTGTCGTAGTATCTATAGTTAAACTCCTTTGGTATACATTTGGACCCTCCAGGCTTCTATATCTACTTAGGTGCCTTGTCGTAGTATCTATAGTTACACTCCTTTGGTATACCTTTAAACCCTCCAGGCTACTACATCTACCTGGAAGCCTACAACTCGCACCTACTGAGTACAAAAAGAGTTTCCCGTGGTGCTTAGTTAGAAGTTACACTCCTAGAGTTTGGTATACCTAAATTTGAACTCCCCAGGCCTGTCTATCTACTTAGGCGCCTTGTCGTAATATCAGGACGCCTACAGCTCGCACCTACTGAGTACACATAGAGTTTCTAGTGGTGCCTAGTTAGTAGTTACACTCCTAGAGTTTGGTATACCTTTGAATTCTCCAGGCTTATCTATCTACTTAGGTGCTTTGTCGTAGTATCTAGTTACACTCCTTTGGCATACCTTTGGACCCTCCAGGCTTCTATATCTACTTAGGTGCCTTGTCGTAGTATCTAGTTACACTCATTTGGTATACCTTTGAACTCTCCAGGCTTCTATATCTACTTAGGTGCCTTGTCGTAGTATCTAGTTACACTCCTTTGGTATACCTTTGAACTCCCCAGGCTTCTCTATCTACTTAGGTGCCTTGTCGTAGTATCTAGTTACACTCCTTTGGTATACCTTTGAACTCTCCAGGCTTCTCTATCTACTTAGGTGCCTTGTCGTAGTATCTAGTTACACTCCTTTGGTATACTTTTGAACCCTCCAGGCTTCTATATCTACTTAGGTGCCTTGTCGTAGTATCTAGTTACACTCCTTTGGTATACCTTTGAACCCTCCAGGCTTCTCTATCTACTTAGGTGCCTTGTCGTAGTATCTAGTTACACTCCTTTTGTATACCTTTGTACTCTCCAGGCTTCTCTATCTACTTAGGTGCATTGTCGTAGTATCTAGTTACACTCCTTTGGTATACCTTTGAACTCTCCAGGCTTCTCTATCTACTTAGGTGCCTTGTCGTAGTATCTAGTTACACTCCTTTGGTATACCTTTGAACTCTCCAGGCTTCTATATCTACTTAGGTGCCTTGTCGTAGTATCTATAGTTACACTCCTTTGGTATACCTTTGAACTCCCCAGGCTTCTCTATCTTCTTAGGTGCCTTGTCGTAGTATCTAGTTACACTCCTTTGGTATACCTTTGAACCCTCCAGGCTTCTATATCTACTTAGGTGCCTTGTCGTAGTATCTAGTTACACTCCTTTGGTATACCTTTGGACCCTCCAGGCTTCTCTATCTACTTAGGTGCCTTGTCGTAGTATCTAGTTACACTCCTTTGGTATACCTTTGTACTCTCCAGGCTTCTATATCTACTTAGGTGCCTTGTCGTAGTATCTAGTTACACTCCTTTGGTATACCTTTGAACTCTCCAGGCTTCTATATCTACTTAGGTGCCTTGTCGTAGTATCTAGTTACACTCCTTTGGTATACCTTTGGACCCTCCAGGCTTCTCTATCTACTTAGGTGCCTTGTCGTAGCCTTGTCGTAGTATCTAGTTACACTCCTTTGGTATACCTTTGAACTCTCCAGGCTTCTCTATATACTTAGGTGCCTTGTCGTAGTATCTATAGTTACACTCCTTTGGTATACATTTGAACCCTCCAGGCTACTACATCTACCTGGAAGCCTACAACTCGCACCTACTGAGTACAAAAAGAGTTTCCCGTGGTGCTTAGTTAGAAGTTACACTCCTAGAGTTTGGTATACCTAAATTTGAACTCCCCAGGCCTCTATATCTACTTAGGCGCCTTGTCGTAATATCAGGACGCCTACAGCTCGCACCTACTGAGTACACATAGAGTTTCTAGTGGTGCCTAGTTAGTAGTTACACTCCTAGAGTTTGGTCACTTTGAATTCTCCAGGCTTCTCTATCTACTTAGGTGCATTGTCGTAGTATCTAGTTACACTCCTTTGGTATACCTTTGAACTCTCCAGGCTTCTCTATCTACTTAGGTGCCTTGTCGTAGTATCTAGTTACACTCCTTTGGTATACCTTTGAACTCTCCAGGCTTCTATATCTACTTAGGTGCCTTGTCGTAGTATCTATAGTTACACTCCTTTGGTATACCTTTGAACCCTCCAGGCTTCTCTATCTACTTAGGTGCCTTGTCGTAGTATCTAGTTACACTCCTTTGGTATACCTTTGAACTCCCCAGGCTTCTCTATCTTCTTAGGTGCCTTGTCGTAGTATCTAGTTACACTCCTTTGGTATACCTTTGAACTCCCCAGGCTTCTCTATCTTCTTAGGTGCCTTGTCGTAGTATCTAGTTACACTCCTTTGGTATACCTTTGAACCCTCCAGGCTTCTATATCTACTTAGGTGCCTTGTCGTAGTATCTAGTTACACTCCTTTGGTATACCTTTGGACCCTCCAGGCTTCTCTATCTACTTAGGTGCCTTGTCGTAGTATCTAGTTACACTCCTTTGGTATACCTTTGTACTCTCCAGGCTTCTATATCTACTTAGGTGCCTTGTCGTAGTATCTAGTTACACTCCTTTGGTATACCTTTGAACTCTCCAGGCTTCTATATCTACTTAGGTGACTTGTCGTAGTATCTAGTTACACTCCTTTGGTATACCTTTGGACCCTCCAGGCTTCTCTATCTACTTAGGTGCCTTGTCGTAGCCTTGTCGTACTATCTAGTTACACTCCTTTGGTATACCTTTGAACTCTCCAGGCTTCTCTATATACTTAGGTGCCTTGTCGTAGTATCTATAGTTACACTCCTTTGGTATACATTTGAACCCTCCAGGCTACTACATCTACCTGGAAGCCTACAACTCGCACCTACTGAGTACAAAAAGAGTTTCCCGTGGTGCTTAGTTAGAAGTTACACTCCTAGAGTTTGGTATACCTAAATTTGAACTCCCCAGGCCTCTATATCTACTTAGGCGCCTTGTCGTAATATCAGGACGCCTACAGCTCGCACCTACTGAGTACACATAGAGTTTCTAGTGGTGCCTAGTTAGTAGTTACACTCCTAGAGTTTGGTCACTTTGAATTCTCCAGGCTTCTCTATCTACTTAGGTGCATTGTCGTAGTATCTAGTTACACTCCTTTGGTATACCTTTGAACTCTCCAGGCTTCTATATCTACTTAGGTGCCTTGTCGTAGTATATAGTTACACTCCTTTGGTATACCTTTGAACTCTCCAGGCTTCTCTATCTACTTAGGTGCCTTGTCGTAGTATCTAGTTACACTCCTTTGGTATACCTTTGAACTCTCCAGGCTTCTATATCTACTTAGGTGCCTTGTCGTAGTATATAGTTACACTCCTTTGGTATACCTTTGAACTCTCCAGGCTTCTATATCTACTTAAGTGCATTGTCGTAGTATCTAGTTACACTCCTTTGGTATACCTTTGAACTCTCCAGGCTTCTATGTATACTTAGGTGCCTTGTCGTAGTATCTAGTTACACTCCTTTGGTATACCTTTGAACTATCCAGGCTTCTATGTATACTTAGGTGCCTTGTCGTAGTATCTATAGTTACACTCCTTTGGTATACCTTTGAACTCTCCAGGCTTCTATATCTACTTAGGTGCCTTGTCGTAGTATCTAGTTACACTCCTTTGGTATACATTTGAACCCTCCAGGCTACTACATCTACCTGGAAGCCTACAACTCGCACCAACTGAGTACAAAAAGAGTTTCCCGTGGTGCTTAGTTAGAAGTTACACTCCTAGAGTTTGGTATACCTAAATTTGAACTCCCCAGGCCTCTCTATCTACTTAGACGCCTTGTCGTAATATCAGGACGCCTACAGCTCGCACCTACTGAGTACACATAGAGTTTCTAGTGGTGCCTAGTTAGTAGTTACACTCCTAGAGTTTGGTATACCTTTGAATTCTCCAGGCTTCTCTATCTACTTAGGTGCGTTGTCGTAGTATCTAGTTACACTCCTTTGGTATACCTTTGAACCCACCAGGCTTCTCTATCTACTTAGGTGCATTGTCGTAGTATCTAGTTACACTCCTTTGGTATACCTTTGAACCCACCAGGCTTCTATATCTACTTAGGTGCCTTGTCGTAGTATCTATAGTTACACTCCTTTGGTATACCTTTGCACTACCCAGGCTACTACATCTACCTGGACGCCTACAGCTCGTACTACGGCACCGAGGTGGGCCGCATCTCGTCGCGCACCCTGGGCCCCACCTCCCTGGCCGGTAACTGCCTGACCTTCTGGTACCACATGGCCGGCAGCCTGATGGGCACCCTGGACCTGTACCTGAACGACCAGGCCGCCGGCTCCTCCGTCCGGCTCTGGTCCCGCTCCGGCGACCAGTCGGGCGACTGGCTGACGTTCCAGAGGACCATCAAGAGCGCCAACCAGTTCACGGTCAGTTGGCATTAGGTGCCTTTTCATGAGAAAGGTCCTGGCTAGGATCGAAACGTCAGTGCCCTCCTATTTTTTTATGTTCGTTTGGGGGTCATTTTTAGCCAGTAAGCAGTTTGGTCAGGCTCTGCCTCTGCCTCTGGCTGTGGCTCGGACTGGGGCTGTGGCTCTGGCTCTGGCTCAGGCTCAGGCTCTGGCTCTGGCTCTGGCTCTGACTCTGACTCTGACTCTGGCTGTAACTGTGGCTCTGGCTCAGGGTGTGTCAGGCTCAGACTCTGGCTCTGGCTCTGGCTCTGGCTCTGGCTCTGGCTCTGGCTCTGGCTCTGGCTCTGGCTCTGGCTCTGGCTCTGGCTCTGGCTCTGGCTCTGGCTCTGGCTCTGGCTCTGGCTCTGGCTCTGGCTCTGGCTCTGGCTCTGGCTCTGGCTCTGGCTCTGGCTCTGGCTCTGGCTCTGGCTCTGGCTCTGGCTCTGGCTCTGGCTCTGGCACAGTGTCAGTGTCAGGCTCTGGCTCTGGCTCTGGCACAGGGTCAGTGTCAGGCTCGGGCTCGGTTGTCATGACGAGGACGACGCACTCTGTCTGGTTGTCTTACTATTTGTTACAGAGCTGTTTGATCTGTAAATGCGCTTCCATTGTTATTAATTAGTCATACCTCTGTGGCTGGTACTCGGCAGATATCGTTTGCAGGGACGGCCGCCTCCTACTGGAGCAGCGACATGGCACTAGATGACATCGTCCTGGACGAGGGCGCCTGTCCACCACCAAGTAAGATCCTGTCTCCCCATAGACATATAATTATAACCCATGGATGGACAATAGCGGGCGCCAGACTAAAATGGCATGGAGGCTGGTCATATACATTTGTAACTTGTAGACGGACAGGTAACGTATGACACTTAATAAAATAATTGTTAAATAATTAGGTCGTAGTATATTTGATATACCGGGTTTATACCCGGTACGAGGGAATGTTGGACCACCTTATTCACCTCGATTTTGTGTCGATCTTCCCCGTTGTCGATCGACAGAGTGGTGCGACTTTGAGGTCGACATGTGCGACTGGCAGCAGGACGGGAACGACGACTTCGACTGGTCCCTGAAGAGGGGCGACGAGGTGCACCCTGGGGGCGCTGCGCTGCCCGACAAGACCTTCGAGACGGCGCTAGGTAAAGGACACAGCCAAGTCAAGTGAAGCTTGAGTGCATTTTGGGTGCCATGTCTATTCAACTCAACAGCAGTACCTCTATTACAACTATCACTACCACCGACGACCTCAACTAGTACAGCAACATGAAGATAGAACATTAATAACAGCAACCATTACAACAGCACCGACCACAAAAATCATGCCAACCACAAGAACCATAGCAACTACATCAATCACAGCAACCACAACAACCACAACAACCACAACAACCACTATAACCATAGCAACCACATAAACCACATAAACCACATCAACCACATCAACCACATCAACCAAATCAACCACATCAACCACATCAACCACATCAACCACATCAACCACTTCAACCACTTCAACCACTTCAACCACAGCAACCACATCAACCACATCAACCACACCAACCACACCAACCACATCAACCACATCAACCACATCAACCACATCAACCACATCAACCACATCAACCACATCAACCACATCAACCACATCAACCACATCAACCACATCAACCACATCAACCACATCAACCACATCAACCACATCAACCACATCAACCACATCAACCACATCAACCACATCAACCACATCAACCACATCAACCACATCAACCACATCAACTACATCAACTACATCAACTACATCAACCACATCAACCATAGCTACCACAACCACATAATTATTCTGCCTTCCCTTGTCCACCGGCCAGGTCACTTCGCTTACCTCAGCCAGTCGTCGCCCCAGAAGCAAGGCGACCAGGCCGTGCTCTTCAACTTCCACTACCCGGCCACGTCGCCTGGCGAGTGCATGCAGTTCTGGTACCACCTGCACGGCGCCGGCTCGGGCTCGCTGGCCGTGTACGAGTACACGGGCACGCTGGGTACCAACCTGTGGCAGCGGTCTGGCGAGCAGGGCGACCTGTGGCACAAGGGCTCCGTCACGCTCAAGAGCGACTCCTCCTTCTTCGTGAGTCAATCGGTCATTGGGAGAGTGTGGGGATAAGACTTGAAGGTTTTCATGATGGTAATACTAAGTGGAAGGTTTCCGTGGTGGAAATACTAAGTGGAAGGTTTTGCTGTGACACCATGTAGCACTTCTCTTTCAAGAAGGAGTGTGGCACTGAGAAGAGCTGGTAACTCAGATAAGACTTGAAGGTTTGCATGATGGAAAAACCAAATGGAAGGTTTGCGTTGACACCATGTAGCACTTCTCTTTCGAGAAGGATTGTGGCCCTGAGAAGAGCTGGTAACTCAGATAAGACTTGAAGGTTTGCATGGTGGAAATACTAAGTGGAAGGTTTGCATGGTAGAAATACTAAGTGGAAGGTTTGCTGTGACACCATGTAGCACTTCTCTTTCAAGAAGGAGTGTGGCTCTGAGAAGAGCCGGTAACTCAGATAAGACTTGAAGGTTTGCATAGTGGAAATACTAAGTGGAAGGTTTGCATAGTGGAAATACTAAGTGGAAGGTTTGCATGGTGGAAATACTAAGTGAAAGGTCTGCGGTGACACCATGTAGCACTTCTCTTTCAAGAAGGAGTGTGGCTCTGAGAAGAGCCGGTAACTCAGATAAGACTTGAAGGTTTGCATAGTGGAAATACTAAGTGGAAGGTTTGCATGGTGGAAATACTAAGTGAAAGGTCTGCGGTGACACCATGTAGCACTTCTCTTTCAAGAAGGAGTGTGGCTCTGAAAAAGAGCCGGCAACTCAGATAAGACTTGAAGGTTTGCATAGTGGAAATACTAAGTGGAAGGTTTGCATGGTGGAAATACTAAGTGAAAGGTCTGCGGTGACACCATGTAGCACTTCTCTTTCAAGAAGGAGTGGGGCTCTGTAAAGAGCCGGCAACTCAGATACGACTTGAAGGTTTGCATGATGGAAAAACCAAGTGGAAGGTTTGCGGTGACACCATGTAGCACTTCTCTTTCAAGAAGGAGTGTGGCTCTGAGAAGAGCCGGTAACTCAGATAAGACTTGAAGGTTTGCATAGTGGAAATACTAAGTGGAAGGTTTGCATGGTGGAAATACTAAGTGGAAGGTTTGCGGTGACACCATGTAGCACTTCTCTTTCAAGAAGGAGTGTGGCTCTGAGAAGAGCCGGTAACTCAGATAAGACTTGAAGGTTTGCATGATGGAAAAACCAAGTGGAAGGTTTGCGGTGACACCATGTAGCACTTCACTTTCGAGAAGGATTGTGGCTCTGAGAAGAGCTGGTAACTCAGATAAGACTTGAAGGTTTGCATGTTGGAAATACCAAGTGGAAGGTTTGCAGTGACACTATGTAGCACTTCTCTTTCAAGAAGGAGTGTGTGGCTCTGAAAAGAGCCGGTAACTCAGATAAGACTTGAAGGTTTGCATGGTGGAAATACTAAGTGGAAGGTTTGCGGTGACACCATGTAGCACTTCTCTTTTGAGAAGGAGTGTGGCTCTGAAAAAGAGCCGGCAACTCAGATACGACTTGAAGGTTTGCATGGTGGAAATACCAAGTGGAAGGTTTGCGGTGACACCATGTAGCACTTCACTTTCGAGAAGGATTGTGGTCCTGAGAAGAGCTGGTAACTCAGATAAGACTTGAAGGTTTGCATGGTGGAAATACTAAGTGGAAGGTTTGCATGGTAGAAATACTAAGTGGAAGGTTTGCGATGACACCATGTAGCACTTCTCTTTCAAGAAGGAGTGTGGCTCTGAGAAGAACCGGAAACTCAGATAAGACTTGAAGGTTTGCATGGTGGAAATACTAAGTGGAAGGTCTGCGGTGACACCATGAAGTACTTCGCATTTAAGGATTGTGGCTCTGAAAAGAGCCGGTAGCTCAACGTTTCGGGTAGTGTGTATTCTGGCCGTCGTCAGGAGAAGTCAGGAAATCTCCTGAAGACGGGCAGAGTACAAAGTACCCGAAACGTTGCGTTACCGGCTCTTCTCGGAGCCACACTCCTTGAAAAACCTTGCACATAGTGTAGGGATGTGATGGTTGCAAAGGTCTTATGATAACTGTGAATTCAATGATGAGTTGATCGAAGGTACCACCGACTGACCAGATTCTCGCCCTTTCTTTGCTCTTCCCTGGTAGCCGGCGTTCGTCGGTACCGTCGGCACACCCAATGGCGGAGGCGACATCGCCATTGACGAGATCGACAGGAGACACGGTGCCTGCCTACCACCAGGTATGATCATGGAGGAATAGTCTGGTGCCTGGCATAAGGACATAAGTCCGTTCTGTGGCTTTCTTCTTCTTTTTTCCTACTCCAGTCCCTCCCCTCCCCCTCTCCATCTTCCATCTCCTCCCGATCCTCTTTATCTTCTCCTCATCTTCTCCTCCTCTTCCTCCTCCTCCTGATTATTTTTATATTCTCAACCCAATCTTCCACCACCTCCTCCTCTTCTCCCCCTCCTACTCCTCTTTTTCTTCCTCATCCTTCTCCTCCTCCGCCTCCTCTTCCTCCTCCTACTCTTCCTCCTCCTCTTCCTCGTCTTCCTCTTCCTCTCCCTCATCCTCGCCCTCTTCCCCCCTTCCCCATCCTCTTCCTCCTCTTCTTCCTCCTCTTCCTCCTCCTCTTCCCCATCCTCCTCTCCTCCTCCTCCTCTTCCTCCTCCTACTCTTCCTCCTCCTCTTCCTCGTCTTCCTCTTCCTCTTCCTCATCCTCGCCCTCTTCCCCCCTTCCCCATCCTCTTCCTCCTCTTCTTCCTCCTCTTCCTCCTCCTCTTCCCCATCCTCCTCTTCCTCCTCCTCTTCCTCCTCTTCCTCCCTAGCCCTCCTCCTCCTTCTCCTCCCCTCCTACTTCCCATCTTCCACCACCACCACCTCCCCCACCTCCTTCTCCCCCATCTTCTACCACATCATCCTTCCACCTCTTTCTCATCCCTTTCTCCTCCTTCTCCTCCTCCCCGTCCTCCTCCTCTTCGGCCATAGACAAAGCACCTTTTTTCCAGTTTTGAGCGGATTACCTAGTCTCTTTCCATTTCGCTGGCTCCGTGCAGGTTTCTGCGACTTCGAGCAGGACATGTGCAACTGGTACAACGAGAAGGCGGACGACCAGGTGGACTTCGACCGCGCCAGCGGCTCCACGCCCAGCTACGAGACCGGCCCTTCCTTCGACCACACCTACGGCACCGACTTCGGTAGGATCGCTTAGGATGGGGTGGCCGGGGTGTTGCTGTAAAGGGTCAAAGCTCAAATGTCATGGGCCAAAGGTCGCGAATCTAGTTGGGACTGTATGCGTACTGTTTAGCATTCGGTACCATATTCACTGTGCTAACACTACGTACCGGTACTATTCCAGTGTACTTGTTTGTGGCCTTTATTCTTTCAGGAGATCGGCAAATGTTTTTTTTTTTCAGATTTCTTGATAACCGCCTTTTCAAGATATTTTGTACCGGGAGTCACACAATAAAAAAAGAAAGTAGAGAGAGAGAAAGAGAGACAGAGAGAGAGAGAGAGAAAAAGAGTTGGAGAAAGAGTGAGAATGGGAGAGAGGTAGAGAGAAAGAGGTGGAGAAAGAGGAAAAAAAGAAAGAACGTGAAAGAGGAAGAGATAGGGAAAGAAAGAGAAAGCAAGAGAGAGGGCGAGTGGGAGTGAGAGAGAGAGGAAGGGAGAGAGAAACAGGGAGGGAGAGAGATAATACTTGTACACGGTGTCCCCGCAAATAATACCCCAAAAGTGCATTGACATTATCTTTCCACGCTTTCGTTGACTTCAATCCCAGGCTACTACATGTTCTTGGAGACGTCCGGACCGAACAAGGGCGAGCAAGCCTGGCTGATGAGCGAGATCTTCCCATCGTCTAATGCCGACTGCCTGACCCTCTGGTTTCACATGTACGGGCGAGGTAAGGGCTTCATACTCACAGAATTGGAGTTTTCCGTCTTGAAAGTAAATTAGCACCCATGAATATACACATGTTATGGCACAGGAACAATATTTTGTGCCGACAAATTGGAATTTTGGTCTTGAAAGTAATTAGTACTCATTTATTAGACATTGCATCTATACATGTTAGGACAATGTTAAAATTAAGACTGAAAGATTGGATTTTTGGAGTTGAAATTAATTGGCACTTATTAATATACATTGAATCTATACATGTTAGGGCAATGTTGAAATTAGGACCGAAAGATCGGATTTTTGGTCTTGAAAGTAAATTGGCACTCATTACCTATACCCATTGAGTCTATACATGTTAGGGCAATGGACAAATAAGGAGCGAAACATTTGATTGTGGGTCTTGAAAGTAACTAATACTCATTAATAGAAATTTTGAATCTATCCATTTTAGGGCACAGGAAACATTTGAATGCAAAAATTTGATTTTTGGCCTTGGAAAGTAATTAGTGCTCATTAATAGACATAATGAATCCATACATGTTAGGGCACAGGAAAAAAATAGGAGCAAACAATTGAATTTTTGGTATTGAATGTAATTAGTACTAATTAATATACATATATGTTAGGGCATAGGAAAGATTAGGAGCGAAAAAAAAAATTGTCTTGAAAGTTATTGGCACTCATTAATATACATATTGAATATAGTCATGTTAGAGCACAGGAAAAATTAGGACCGAAAATTGGATTTTTGGTCTTGAAAGTAATTAGTGCTCATTAATATACATTGAATTTATACATGTTAAGGCACAAGAATAATTAGGTCCGAAAAATTGGATTTTTGGTCTTGAAAGTAATTGGCACTCATTAATTATACACATTGAGTCTATACATGTTAGGGCAATGGACAAAAAGGGAGCGAAACATTTGATTGTTGGTCTTGAAAGTAACTAATACTCATTAATAGAAATTTTGAATCTATCCATTTTAGGGCACAGGAAACATTTGAATGCAAAAATTTGATTTTTGGCCTTGGAAAGTAATTAGTGCTCATTAATAGACATAATGAATCCATACATGTTAGGGCACAGGAAAAAAATAGGAGCAAACAATTGAATTTTTGGTATTGAATGTAATTAGTACTAATTAATATACATATATGTTAGGGCATAGGAAAGATTAGGAGCGAAAAAAAAAATTGTCTTGAAAGTTATTGGCACTCATTAATATACATATTGAATATAGTCATGTTAGAGCACAGGAAAAATTAGGACCGAAAATTGGATTTTTGGTCTTGAAAGTAATTAGTGCTCATTAATATACACATTGAATCTATACATGTTAAGGCACAAGAATAATTAGGTCCGAAAAATTGGATTTTTGGTCTTGAAAGTAATTGGCACTCATTAAAAGACATATTGAATCTATAGGGCAATGTTGAAATATTGGATTGTTGGTCTTGAAAGTAACTGGTACTCATTAATAGACACATTCAATCTATACATGTTAGGGCATTGGAAAGATTAGAACCAAAACATTCTATAAGAAATCAATTTGTTTTTGTTAACGTGAGAGGGCATTCCAAGGCCTATATTTTGGTTATATCCGTGACCTAATCTGACCCTTACAATTCCAGAAGTTATATTTCCGAAATTGGGTAAAAATAACACCTTTCGATTGGTTTGTCTGTTGCTTCGCAGGGGTGGATCGATTGACCGTGTCCCAGCAAGACCCGGTCAGCAAGGCCCAGACCCTGCGGATGACCGTGGCCGGAGACCAGGGCAACGCCTGGCACGAGCTGCTGGTGAACCTGGCCAGCCCCGGCGCCGACTACCAGGTGGTCATCGCTGGCGTGGTGGGCAACAACTACACCAGCGATATCGCCCTGGACGACCTGCACTGGACCGACGGCGCCTGCGGAGGTCAGTCCAGGCGGTCGGTCGATGGGTGGTCAGTTTGTCAGTTGGTTGGTTGGTCAGTCTGTTGGGTGGTCAGTTTGTCAGTTGGTTGGTTGGTCGGTCTGTTGGGTGGTCAGTTTGTCAGTTGGTTGGTTGGTCAGTCTGTTGGGTGGTCAGTTTGTCGGTTGGTTGGTCGGTTGTTCTTTTGGCTGACCGGTTTGTTGGTAAGCCAGTCGGTCGGTCTGTTGGGTGGTCAGTTTGTTTGTTTGTCGGTTGGTGGGTCTGTTGGGTGGTCAGTTTGTTGGTTGGTTGGCCGGTTGGTCTGTTGGTTGACTGGTTTGTTGGTAAGCCAGTAGGTGGGTCTGTTGGGTGGTCAGTTTGTTTGTCGGTTGGTTGGTCGGTCTGTTGGGTGGTCAGTTTGTTTGTCGGTTGGTTGGTCGGTCTGTTGGGTGGTCAGTTTGTTTGTCGGTTGGTTGGTCGGTCTGTTGGGTGGTCAGTTTGTTTGTCGGTTGGTTGGTCGGTCTGTTGGGTGGTCAGTTTGTTTGTCGGTTGGTTGGTCGGTCTGTTGGGTGGTCAGTTTGTTTGTTGGTTGGTTGGTCGGTCTGTTGGGCGGTCAGTTTGTTCGTTGGTTGGTTGGTCGGTCTGTTGGGTGGTCAGTTTGTTTGTTGGTTGGTTGGTGGGTCTGTTGGGTGGTCAGTTTGTTTGTTGGTTGGTTGGTGGGTCTGTTGGGTGGTCAGTTTGTTTGTTGGTTGGTTGGTCGGTCTGTTGGGTGGTCAGTTTGTTTGTCGGTTAGTTGGTGGGTCTGTTGGGTGGTCAGTTTGTTTGTCGGTAAGTTGGTGGGTATGTTGGGTGGTCAGTTTGTTCGTTGGTTTGTTGGTCGGTCTGTTGGGTGGTCAGTTTGTTCGTTGGTTGGTTGGTCGGTCTGTTGGGTGGTCAGTTTGTTCGTTGGTTTGTTGGTCAGTCTGTTGGGTGGTCAGTTTGTTTGTAGCTTGGTTGGTCGGTCTGTTGGATGGTCAGTTTGTTCGTTGGTTGGTTGGTCGGTCTGTTGGGTGGTCAGTTTGTTCGTTGGTTTGTTGGTCAGTCTGTTGGGTGGTCAGTTTGTTTGTAGCTTGGTTGGTCGGTCTGTTGGATGGTCAGTTTGTCGTTTGGTTGGTCGGTTGGTCGGTTGGTGTGTTGGTTGACTGGTTTGTTGGTCGGGCAGTCTCTCGTTATTGTTGGTTGGTTGGTTTGTTGGTCCGTTGATTGGTCTGTTTGTTGGTCGCTCTGTTGGTTGTTGGTTTGTTTGTTGATTGATTATTTGGTTTGTTGGTTGATTGGCTTGCATGGTCGGTCAGTCAGTTGATCTGTTGGATGGTTGGTTCATTGTTTGGTCAGTTTGTTGGTCGGTCGATCTGTTGGTTGTCTGTTTGTTGATGGGTTGATTGCTTGGTTTGTTGGTCGGTCAGCTATTTGGTCAGCTATTTGGTCTATTTGGTCTGCTGGTTGGTCTGTTGGTTGGTCGGTTGATTGGTCGGTTGATTGTTTGGTTTGTTAGTCGGTCAGCTATTTCGTCTGGTTGTTGGTATATTGGTTGGTCTGTTTGTTGGTCGGTTTGGTTTGTTGGTCGGTTAGCCAGTTGGTCTGTTGGCTGGTCGGTCTGTTGATTGTTTGGTTTCTTGGTCGGTCAGCTATTTGGTCTGTTGGTTGGTCGGTTGATTGTTTGGTTTGTTGGTCGGTCAGCCAGTTGGTCTGTTGGTTGGTCGGTTTGTTGGTCAGTTGTCGGTTGGTCTGTTTGTTGGGTGGTCGGTCGGTCTGTTGGTTGGTTACTTTTGTTATTTGAGTCTTTGCCTTTAAATACGCTATTTTTTAAATCTCAACTGAAACCTGTCTATTCGTCCTTCCTTGTCTGTCTGTCTGTTGGTTTTGGGCGCCTTTTAGCGCCCAGGATTCAGGACTGCGACTTTGAGCTGGACCTGTGCAGCTACACGCAGGCCACGGACGACGACTTCGACTGGTCCCGGCAGCGCAGCTCCACCGGCTCCTCGCAGACGGGTCCGCCCAACGACCACACCCTGGACAACGGTGAGGGCGCCCTCCTCTCCTGCAGCGGCTCTCAAAATATCCATAGGCCGTTTACGAAATGAAGGCGTAGGCCGTTTCCGAACACGTTGACGGTCAGCGTCTATTAGAAACGACGTCAGGATACCGTAATGCCATGGGGGACCCGACTAGCATCAAAGTATGGGTGAAAGTAAAGAGCACTGCCACCATAGACATATATAACCTATAGACGGTCAGCATCTATTAAAAATGACGCCAGGATACCGTAATGCCATGGGGGACCTGACTAGCGTCAAATTATGGGTGGAAGTTAAGAGCACTGCAACCATAGACATAATTATATAACATATAGTCGGTCAGCAGAAGAAAAAAGAGAAAAGGTTCTTGTTGACTATTTGGGAAGGCCGCCATCTAAGGGCTGGATAGCTCAGTTTTCAAATTTTTAAATTTCATTTGTGCACAAACGAATGGAGTCTTTATCCGTCTGTTGTTTTGGTTTTTTTTTTTGGGGGGGGCATTTTTCAAATTTGAAATTTAATTTTGTGCATAAACGAATGGTGTCTTTATCTGTCTGGTTTTTATGGTGGGCCATTTTTCAAATTTGAAATTTAATTTTGGGCATAAACGAATGGAGTATTAATCTGTCTGGTTTTTATGGGGGGGACATTTTTCAAATTTGAAATTTATTTTTTGGCACAAACGAATAGTCTTTATCTTTTTTTTTTTTTTTTTTTTTGGGGGGGGTATTTTTCAAATTTTCAAATTTAATTTTGTGCACAATTGAATGGAGTATTTATCTGTCTGGTTTTGGGGGTATTTTTTTCTTCTTTGGGAATGGTGACTGGTCAGAGCTGGGATACTACGTGTACATCGAGGACTCCTACCAGAACCTAGGCCAGAAGGCCCGGCTCCTCAGCCCATTGGTCAACGCCTCGCACGTCTCCTGCGTGGCCTTCTACTACCACATGTACGGCTCGGACATCCAGACCCTAAACGTGTACGCCCTGCCACAGAACGGCTTGCTGGGCAAGCCACTCTGGACGCACACGGGCACCATGGACGACGAGTGGTACCTGGGACAGATCGAGACGGCCTTCGGGTCCCCCTACCATGTAAGTATGAAGGGGGAGTCTGGGTGCCAGACTAATGATTGAAGTCTGGGTGCTAGACCAAGTGTGGACGTTTGGGAGCTAGACCAATTGTGTTCACGTCTGGAGTGCTGGGAAGTATGGGTACCAGACCGTTTGAAAGTCTGGCTTCCAGCCCTTGTTTTCATGATTTAGGGAGTCAGGGTGCAAGACGGTTAGGAAGTCTGGATACAAGACGGTTAGGGAGTCTGGGTACTAGACGGTTAGGGAGTCTGAATACTAGACGGTTAGGGAGTCTGGGTACTATACTAGACGGTTAAGGAGTCTGTGTACTAGACGGTAATGGAGTCTGGGTACTAGACAGTTAGGGAGTCTGGGTACTAGACGGTTAGGGAGTCTGGGTACTAGAAAGTTAGGGAGTCTGTGTTCTAGACGGTTAGGGAGACTGTGTACTAGACGGTTAGGGAGTCTGGTTACTATACTATATGGTTAAGGAGTCTGGGTACTAAACGGTAAGGGAGTCTGGGTACTAGACGGTAAGAGAGTCTGGTACTAGACGGTTAGGGAGTCTGGTTACTATACTATATGGTTAAGGAGTCTGGGTACTAAACGGTAAGGGAGTCTGGGTACTAGACGGTAAGAGAGTCTGGTACTAGACGGTTAGGGAGTCTGGGTACTATACTACACGGCAGTGGAGTCTAGGTACTAGACGGTTATGGAGTCTGTACACTTGAGTCTATGGCCTCCAAGGATTAGGTTCGGGCTGATGCTTCATCTCCATCTGAAAAAAACCTGACAATCCAGGTAGTGGCTTGTCACCAAATTATAAGGCTTCTTGGCATAAGTACCAGAAGTATTCACTACGAAAATGCTGCCAAACGTTCGTTTCTAGAGGCCTGTGGCAATGTAACGGGTAAGAGAATAATATGGCCGAAGCCTAAGCCCGAGCCTAAGCCTTCAACTCGTGAACGGTCATGGAGGTATTCGCAACTCACGTTCCAAGTGTGTGTGTTTGTGCTGGTGCTTCTGCAGATTGTCTACGAGGGCATAGCCAGCAACGGTTTCCAAGGAGATATCGCCCTTGACGACCTGGCGGTCACCGACGGTCCCTGCAAAGGTTAGTCGCCGTTTCATCTCCCCGTACCCCTGATCGTTCCCCCATCTCTCCGCCTTTCTGGCCCACTCTTCCCTCCTTCAGCCTCTCTCTGGAATTCCCTTCCTGGTTCATGTTTTCCCGCCTGCCTACTATCTTGCCCCTTTTTAACAGGGATGTCAATTCCTATCTCCAGCCTTCATGAATCCCTCTCTATCTCCTTCCTTCCTTAGCCCTTAACCTTGAGTAGCTCTATAGCCTTGTTTTGGTCGATTTTGCAGTACAAGCTATGCCATCTCCATTTGGGGTTTTATTATCTGCCTCTCTGTCTCCACCCCTGTCTGTGTGTTTGTCTTTGTCGCTGCCTGTCCTACCGTCTCTCTCTATCTCCAACCCTGCCCCATTGTGTCTCCGTCTCTTAGCCCTTCCCTCCGTCTCGTTGTCTCTGTGTCTCTATAATCTATCTCTGTTTCTACTTGTGTCTCGTTTTGTGTCCATGTCGTTCTCTCTCGCTACCTCTCTGTCACCTTGTCAATCTACATCTATGTCTCACTGTCACTCCCTCTCATTGCCCCTTTTGTTTTTGCCTAAGTTGTAAATAAAGGTTTGTTGCAAAATTCAAAAATCAACTCCCTCTCTGTGTCTCTCTGTCTCTCTGTCTCTGTCTCTCTCTGACTCTATCTCTATCTCTTACTTGAAGATGTGGAGTGAGGTACAGCTGAGTGAAAGTAGAATCATGCATATGTCTCTATCTCTGCTTATCTGTCTGTCTTTCCGTCTCTCTCTCTCTCTCTCTCTCTGTCTCTGTCCCAGGCACCACCAAGTGCACCTTCGAGGGTAGCGGCGCCTGTGGCTACATCCAGGACACCACGGACGACTTCGACTGGGCGGTCAACTCCGGACCGACGCCCACCCAGAACACTGGCCCCTCTGTGGACGCCACGCTGGGCACCAGCTACGGTACGACTAGGAAGGGCAACGGCCATGGGGCAAGAGCTACGGCTATGGCTATTGCCTAAAGCTATGTCTAGAACTATGGTTATGGCTATGGCAACGGCTACTGCTATGGTTATGGCTATGGCTAATGGCTATGGCCATGTCCATGGATATTGCTTTAACTATGGCTATGACTATGGGTGTTGCTTTAACTGTGGCTATGGCTATGGTAAATAGCTTTTGCTATGGTTATGGCTATGGTTATGGTTATGGCTACGGCTATGGCTATGGCTATGGCTAATGCTACGGCTATGGCTATGGCTACGGCTACGGCTACGGCTATGGCTACGGTTACGGCTACGGCTACGGCTACGGCTACGGCCATGGCTACGTTACGGCTACGGCTACGGCTTTGACTATTATTGGGGCTCTTCCATTTTGCAAGCCCTTTGCTGTAAACTCACTAAAATGTTCCATTTCCATCATTCTGACCACCGTCAGGAAAAAAATTCTTTTATAAATTTCATATTTGCCTTTTTTTGGCCACCGTAATACTCCTAAAAAGAAATTACTAAATATTTCTTTTTTACTCCTACTAGCCACCGTACACTCGGAAAAATTAAGATATTAGATATTTTGTTTTTGCGTCATTATGGCCACCGTACACTCCTGAATATTAATTATTAGATACTTTTTATTTTCCTTCTTCTTGACACCGTACAATCTTTAAAAATAACCAAAAACAGAGGGCCTGACGTTTCGATCCTAGCAGGACCTTTGAGAAAGGTCCTGCTAGGATCGAAACGTCAGGCCCTCTTATTTTTGAGATGTATGTATTGCAGGTAATTTTAGTCAGTGAGCAGTTCGCAACAGTTTTTGTATTAACTTTATCTTTATTATAGACAATTGCCTTCTATGGGCCACCGTACATCCTGAAAGGAATTTTTAAAATACTTTTTCTATTTGTCTCTTTCTGGCCACCGTACGCAGGTAAATACCTGTACGCAGAGGCTACCGGGCAGAAGAAGGGAGACAAGGCAAATATCATCACGCCATTCTACACGCCCGAGACAGGCGTCACGAACACGTGCTGGAAGTTCTACTTCCACATGTACGGCGCCGACATGACCTCGCTCTCCATAGGGGTAGGTATATTAGCAGGACCTGTATGACCATGTATGACCTTTCTCAAAAGCCTTTGTGAAAGGTCCTGCTAGGATCGAAACGTCAGGTCCACTAAATTCTAAGTGTTGGGTATCACTTCAATCTCCCTGATCATTCGATATCAGATAATTATGAGTGTACTGTGCATAGAATCCCTTGGTCACCGCAGTAATGCTGTCCGTCTAAGCCGTGAGAAAATGTGGATGAAGCGTCTTCGGACTATTCAACCACATGGTCTCAACATCCAGGAGGGTAATGACTAACACCATGCAGCTTTCTGATAATCCTTCTGTGTTCACTCCTTCACACTTCTCTCTTTTATCTTTCCCCCTCTTCTCACTAATCCCTACCATGCTCCTTGCCCTTCCCTTTGATCTCTCCCTACCAGCTTCACTCTTTCTCCTTTTTTTCTCATCCGTGTCCTATTCACTCTCGTCCCCCTTCCTTCGTGTACATGTATCTGTTTTGTCCTTGTCACTCTTACTTTGAGAAAGGTCCTGCTAGGATCGAAACGTCAGGTCCACTAAATTTTAAGATATAAAACAATAATAGTTCAATGACAAGAAATACTGGTACAGAGCTAGTAAAACAAAGAAAACCTCAAAAATTATTTGGTTTTACAAATTAAGAATATATTGAAAATTTAGAGAGCTTTTGTGAAATTTGAAATCTTTGCTTAGGGGTAGGTATAACGTATTTACACTGTGAAAATCCCAAACTGTGAATATCTTAACTGTAAACATTGGGTGAATATGTCATGATGCCGCTAAAAAAAAGAAAAACAATTCGGTCACCCTTTTGACGTGAATTCACCCTGAACATTTCACCTCATTTGATGACCTGCTCTAGCCAAATCGCCCCACAACTCATCTGCCAGGCAGTTGTGGTCTAGTCTGTGTAATTATACACCATAGGCTTGTGCATTGCAGCCATTTACCACCAAGAATGTGTGGCACTGACAGTTGAAATCACCGCACTTTGAGCAAGTGGTAAAACTGTAGCGAATTTTCTTTTCACGGCAACATGACATTTTCCACGCTATTTTCACGGTTTGGATGTTCACAGTGTGATCGTTCGCCGTGTTAACCTCCCGTTTAGCCGTGTGGATGCCGGTGCGAAGGTTAAATATGGGTCCCCATTAAACCATGGTATATTCTTAGTGAGAGAAAGTGAAGTTTCTGTAGACGTTTCTGCCTTTTGGGAAAGGTCCTGCCTTCTGCCTTTTGGGAAAGGTCCTGCCTTTTGGGAAAGGTCCTGCCTTCTGCCTTTTGGGAAAGGTCCTGCCTTCTGCCTTTTGGGAAAGGTCCTGCCTTTTGGGAAAGGTCCTGCCTTCTGCCTTTTGGGAAAGGTCCTGCCTTCTGCGTTTTGGGAAAGGTCCTGCCTTTTGGGAAAGGTCCTGCCTTCTGCCTTTTGGGAAAGGTCCTGCCTTCTGCCTTTTGGGAAAGGTCCTGCCTTTTGGGAAAGGTCCTGCCTTCTGCCTTTTGGGAAAGGTCCTGCCTTCTGCGTTTTGGGAAAGGTCCTGCCTTTTGGGAAAGGTCCTGCCTTCTGCCTTTTGGGAAAGGTCCTGCCTTCTGCCTTTTAGGAAAGGTCCTGCCTTTTGGGAAAGGTCCTGCCTTTTGGGAAAGGTCCTGCCTTCTGCGTTTTGGGAAAGGTCCTGCCTTTTGGGAAAGGTCCTGCCTTCTGCCTTTTGGGAAAGGTCCTGCCTTCTGCCTTTTGGGAAAGGTCCTGCCTTCTGCCTTTTGGGAAAGGTCCTGCCTTTTGGGAAAGGTCCTGCCTTTTGGGAAAGGTCCTGCCTTTTGGGAAAGGTCCTGCCTTTTGGGAAAGGTCCTGCCTTCTGCGTTTTGGGAAAGGTCCTGCCTTCTGCCTTTTGGGAAAGGTCCTGCCTTCTGCGTTTTGGGAAAGGTCCTGCCTTTTGGGAAAGGTCCTGCCTTTTGGGAAAGGTCCTGGCTTTTGAGAAAGGTGCTGCCTTTTGGGAAAGGTCCTGCCTTTTGGGAAAGGTCCTGCCTTTTGGGAAAGGTCCTGCCTTTTGGGAAAGGTCCTGCCTTTTGGGAAAGGTCTTGCCTTTTGGGAAAGGTCCTGCCTTTTGGGAAAGGTCCTGCCTTTTGGGAAAGGTCCTGCCTTTTGGGAAAGGTCCTGCCTTCTGCGTTTTGGGAAAGGTCCTGCCTTTTGGGAAAGGTCCTGCCTTTTGGGAAAGGTCCTGCCTTTTGGGAAAGGTCCTGCCTTTTGGGAAAGGTCCTGCCTTTTGGGAAAGGTCCTGCCTTTTGGGAAAGGTCCTGCCTTTTGGGAAAGGTCCTGCCTTTTGGGAAAGGTCTTGCCTTTTGGGAAAGGTCCTGCCTTCTGAGAAAGGTGCTGCCTTTCGAGAAAGCTCCTTCCAGAAATTTCCTGGCTTTTGGGAAAAGTCCCGGCTTGCTTAGAAAGGTTCTGCCCTCTGAGAAAGGTCCTGCCTTTTTTAGGAAGGTCCTGCCTTTTTTAGGAAAGGTCGATCCTGCCTTTTGGGAAAGGTCCTGCCTTTTGTAAAAGGTCCTGCCTTTTGTAAAAGGTCCTGCCTTTTGTAAAAGGTCCTGCCTTTTGTAAAAGGTCCAAAATATAATTACATTTACATTTTAATACAAGTACAACAATAATAGTTAAATGACAACAAATACTGGTACAGAGCTAGTAAAACGAAAAAGAAATCCTCAAAAATTATTTAGTTTTACAAAAAGAGATTATTCTAAGACATATTTCAAAATTGAGTGGGCCTGACGAAACAGATACATGTAAGACATATTTGTTAATAAATTGGGTTTTGTATGTAGAATTAGCGTTTGCATCTTGAAGAAAATGTTGAAAAATTTAGAGAGCTTTTGTGAAATTTGAAATCTTTGCTTTGATCGGTGAGTGGGTTTGGTTCTTTTGACCTCTGACACGCCACTGTCTCGATCCTCCGTCGCAGGTCAACGGTCAGGGGGCTTATTGGATCGCCGTCGGCAACTTCGGCGACTACTGGAACTTTGGCCTGATCAACGTGCAGCGGACCAAGCCCTACCAGATGACCTTCACGGCCGAGGTAGGGGGCGACCTCGCCGACATCGCCATCGACGACATCGACCACAAGCCCCAGGCCTGCCAGCTGGGAGGTAGGCACAACCTCGTACCCAAGTCACGCCACGTGCGCATCGTTTAAAGCCTGTCTCTCTGTCCATCTCTCTGTCCATCTGTCTACCTCTCTGTCTCTCTGTCTCTCTGTCTCTCTGTCTTTCTGTCTTTCTGTCTCTCTGTCTCTCTTATCTCTCTGTCTCTCTGTCTCCCTGTCTCTCTGTCTCGTTATCTCCTCGAAAGATACTAATCAGTTTCTGCGTTTTTTCCCTCAGTTGTAAATAAAGGTTTTCTTAAAAATCAAACATCTTTATCTCTCTATCACTCTGTCTCTCTGTCTCTCTTCCTCTCTATCTCTCTGTCTCTCTGTCTATATCTCTGCCTCTCTGTCTATATCTCTGTCTCTCTGTCTCTTTCCCTGTTTCCCTGTCTATCTCCGTGTCTCTCAGTCTATCTCTCTGTTTCTCTGTATATCTCCCTGTTTGTCTTTTATCTCTTTCTATACCTTTATACCCATTTCTCTCTATATCTATCTTTGACCATAATATTATGATCTCTGTCTATATCATCCGTGTCTGTATCTCTGTCTAACTCTCCCTCTCTCTGTCTATATATCTATATCTCTCTGTCTTTATCTTTGTCTATATCTCTACATCTCTCTGTCTATCTATATCTATATTCGACCATACGATCGACCTCTGTCTATCTCCCTGTCTGCATCTCTGTCTAACTGTCTCTCTATCTCCCTGTCTATCTATATCTGTCTATCTCTCTTTGACTATAATATCTCTGTCTATCTCCCAGGTGATATCTCTTTGACTAGTCTCTGTCTATCTCTATCTTTATGTGACTTTTTGTCTACCTATCTCTGTCTCTCTTTATCTTTGCCTGTCTGTCTGTCTGTCTGTCTCTACGTCTATCTCTGTCTATCTCCCTGTCCGTCTCTGTTCTATTTTCTTTCATTGTCTCTGTGTCTTTGTCTATCTCTGTCTATCGTTTAGTCTATCTCTTTGTCTGTCTCTATGTATATCTTAAAATTTAGTGGGCCTGACGTTTCGATCCTAGCAGGTCCTTTCTCAAAGGCAGAGTGACAAGGACAACACAGCTACATGTACACGAAGGAAGGGGGACGAGAGTGAATAGGACACGGATGAGAAACAAATGCCAAAGAGTAAAGCTGGTAGGGAGAGATCAAAGGGAAGGGCAAGCAGCATGGTAGGGATAAGTGAGAAGAGGGGGAAAGATAAAAGAGAGAAGTGTGAAGGAGTGAACACAAAAGAAGGATTATCAGAAAGCTGCATGGTGTTAGTCATTACCCTCCTGGATGTTGAGACCATGTGGTTGAATAGTCTGAAGACGCTTCATCCACATTTTCTCACGCCTAAGACGGACAGCATTACTACGGTGACCAAGGGATTCTATGCCAAGTACACTCATATCTGATATCGAATGATCAGGAAATTGAAGTGATACCCAACAGGGGTGTCCATTTTACCCGTTTTGATCTATATATATCTCTTTGTCTATCTCTTTGTCTATCACTATGCACCTCTATGACTATCTCTCTGTCTATCTCTTTCTGTCTATCTCTCTCTCTTTAATTTTCATTGTCAATGCCTCTTTGTTTCTCTGCAGGCAACTGTGACTTTGAGTACGACATGTGCTCGTGGAAGCACTCCTTTGCCGGCAACATCCAATGGCTGCGAGCCAAAGGCGGGACAGACAGCTACTTCACCGGGCCCGAAGTCGACCACACCAAGGGAGACTCATCTGGTGAGCACCGTTTGCCCGACTCTTCCGTCTTGTAGTTTGATGGCTTTTTTTGACTAGTTTTTAAGTTTGCAAATTTAGAGGTCTCGGGTTCAAGTCCCGGTCCGATCAAAATATTTTTTAAGGGGGCCATATTTCAAATTTGTGACCCGGCACAACGACATGAGGAAAATCCCACCAAAACACTTTTTGAGTAAACAACGCCTGAAGTTAAAGTATCTTCACAATTCAATTACAAATCAATTTTTTGTCGGAAATTCTAAATATATTTAGAGGATATTATATTTTGATATCATTTGACAGCTAATGGTATACTCTTTCACATCATTAGAAAACCTCAAATCTCAAAAGTGGGGTTATTCCTCATTATGCTGTGCCGGGTCACATTTGAAATTTAATTTTCTGAACAAACGAATGGAGTCTTTATCTGTCTGGTTTTTTGGGGGGCATTAATTTGTTCAAATTTGAAATTTAATTTTCTGAACAAACGAATGGAGTCTTTATCTGTCTGGTTTTTTGGGGGGGCATTCATTTTTTCAAATTTGAAATTTAATTTTGTGAACAAACGAATGGAGTCTTTACACTATGAACATTTAAACCGAGAAAATGGGGTAAAAAATGTCATTCAGCCGTGAAAAGAAAATTCACCGTGTTTTCACCCCTATTTCATGACACACAGTTAGCCAAGTCATTTTCACGGTGCTTTCACCAGTGGTCTCCAAGACCACATTCCTGGTGGTAAATTCCTAATTTGCTTTAAGAAAGGTTGGCAGCCATTCACTTTTTTATTGTCTCAAAATTTAGTGATCCTAGCAGGACCTTTCTCTACCTTTCTCCGCCTTTGAGGAATTCATGTGTATCTCCAAGACAAAAATCGAAATCTGTTTAAAAAAAGAGGAATAATTCCTCCAAATTAGAAATTTGAGATTTGCATTTTGGTAATGTTAGTTAGTAAGCAGTTTGCAACAATTTAGTATATCTCTTTTTATTGTCTTAAAACTTAGTGGGCCTGACGTTTCGATCCTAGCAGGACCTTTCTCAAAGGCAGAGTGACAAGGACAAAACAGATGTACATGGAGGAAGGGGGGGTGAATAGGACACTGATGAGAAACAAAGGACAAAGAGTGAAGCTGGTAGGGAGAGATCAAAGGGAAGGGCAAGCGGTGGGGTAGGGATTAGTGAGAGGAGGGGGAAAGATCAAAGAGAAGGGCAAGGAGTAGGGTAGGGATTAGTGACAAGAGGGGGAAAGATCAAAGAGAGAAGTGTGAAGGACTGAACACAAACAAGGATTATCGGAAAGCTGCATGGTGTTAGTCTTTTTTATTGTGTTAATTTGACAGGCTACTATATGTACTTGGAGACTAGCTCGCCCCACCAAGGTGGTGACCATGCCATCCTGGAGAGCCCGTGGTACAGCCCGACCAGCGGCGGGGCACCAGGGAAATGCTTCAACTTCTGGTACCACATGTTCGGCAGCCACATCGGCGAGTTGACCATCTACAAGGTAGGAGCGGACAACTGTGAACATCCAAACCGTGAAAATAGCGTGGACAAATGTCAGGTTATTTTATTTCAAAATTTAGTGTGCCTGACGTTTCGATCCTCGTAGGACCTTTCTCAAAGGCCTATGAGAAAGGTCCTGCTAGGATCGAAACGTCAGGCTCACTACATTTTGAGATCTGCATTTTGGGAATTTTATTCAGTAAGCAGTTTGCCACATTTTGGTATATCACTTGTCATGTTATCTATTTTATTCAAAGGCACCCCGGTCTTACCAAATTCCAGAAAAGACACTGACCAGCTTTGCCTCTGTAACCTCAAAGCGATGGGTAACAGTGTCTCTGTAACCCAAAAGCGTTTGGGTAACAGTGTCTCTGTAACCCAAAAGCGTTTGGGTAACAGTGTCTCTGTAACCCAAAAGCGTTTGGGTAACAGTGTCTCTGTAACCCAAAAGCGTTTGGGTAACAGTGTCTCTGTAACCCAAAAGCGTTTGGGTAACAGTGTCTCTGTAACCCAAAAGCGTTTGGGTAACAGTGTCTCTGTAACCCAAACGCGTTTGGGTAACAGTGTCTCTGTAACCCAAAAGCGTTTGGGTAACAGTGTCTCTGTAACCCAAACAGATTTTGGGTAACAGTGTCTCTGTAATCCCGAAAGCTTTTGGGTAACAGTGTCTCTGATACCCAAAAACCTTATGGGTGACAGTGTCTCTGTAAACCCCGCAAAATTGGGTAACAGTGTCTCTGTAACAGTGTCTATCTTACCCCAAAAGCTTTTGGGTAACCAAAAAAGCTTTTGGGTAACGGTGTCTATGTTACCCCTAAAGCTTTTGGGTAACAGTGTCTCTGTAACCCCCAAAGCTTTTGTTTAACAGTGTCTGTATTACCCAAAAAGCTTTTGTTTAACAGTGTCTGTATTACCCCAAAAGCTTTTGGAAAAACAGTGTCTCTGTAACCCAAAACGCTGTTGGGTAACAGTGTCTCTGTTACACAAAAGCTTTTGGACTGGGACCCAGACGTCAACTTGTGTCTGGTTACCTTGGCCTATCTCCAGGTGGAGTTTCAGGGCGGGTACTACGGCAGGACCGCCGTGTGGAGTCTGTTCAACCAGCAGAGCAAGGACGAGAAGGACTGGAAGAACGGCCAGGTCGCCTTCACCAGCACCGACCACTACATGGTGCGTCATCCCCTCTCCATATTTTTTTCCGTACCACATATTCGCTATGGGCCCATTACGTTTGTGCACAAATCGCTCAGATTGTTCACACACGTTGTATTCGCTGTGCAGAAAGCCTTATTGGCTGTGCAGAAAGCCTATCCCTAGCTTTAACTTCAACTGGTATAGTCCCCTCCCCCTTGTCCCCACCCCGTCTAATTGTTTGTGAACAAACATGTGGGCCCATAGCGAATATGTGGTACGGAAAAAATATCGCCATCCAATCGTCCAGAAAACAAGGGGCCCCTTTAGTGGCAACAGAGGGCGCCCTTCAGCTTGGGAGGGAGGATTTAGTCACTACTGTAGTCTTTAGATAGCTGGTTTCGTTGCTAGATTGATCTAATTTATCACTGGGCCCCTTTTGTGACAACAGAGGGCGCCCTTCAGCAGTGAGGGAGGATTTAGTCACTGCGTTAGTATTTAGATAGCTGGTATCGCTTCTAGACACAACTGAATTATCACTAGGCCCTTTTGTGACAACAGAGGGCGCCATTCAGCACCCCAGGCAGGGAGGGAGGTTTCAGTCACCACTGTAGTCATTAGATAGCTGGTATCGCAGCTAGCTAGATGCATCTGATTTATCACTGGGCCCCTTGTCTGACAAGAGAGGGCGCCCCTTGTTTGACAAC
>OX465122.1:7756917-7806917 GCA_949987565.1 Luidia sarsii
CTCACCCCTGTCGATCCCCACCTCTCCTCTCCCCCTCAGGTTTCTACATGTACATCGAGACGAGCTCACCGCGCGTTCAGGGTGAGACGGCCGAGTTCATCTCGCCGTTGGTGGCGGGCAACGACGCCCCCTACTGCTTCTACTTCTGGTACCACATGTTCGGAGGCGACATCGGCGAACTCCAACTCTTCACCAGGTAGGCAAGGCCGCACACACCTCCAGCGATCTTCGACTGATGTAGCAATACATTTTGTGGAAAAAAAAAAACGGCAAAGAAAACTTTGACTTGATCGAGACTTGAACACGAGACCTCTGGTTTTGCATATTCCTGTGCTCTTTCCATCTGAGCTAACCAGCTCTTAGATGTTTGGCCTTCCCAAACATTCAACTATAATTTCCCGGGTTGTGGTGCCAGTCAGATCGTCTTAGCCTTCTAAGTTTTTCCGAATAAGCCTTGACCGTACCGATGCTCAACCACCCACCGAGCTATCCAGCCCTTATGTGGGCAGCTTCTGTGATCGAAATGTCGAGCCCTGAAATCACCCGAGATTTCTTCAAAGTTTTTCCCGCACTTTCTTCGCCTAGGGTGGGCGGCACGGATCAAGTGGTCTGGCTCAAGAGGAAAGACAAGGCAACCAGTGGCTCCAGGGAACATCGTAACATCAACCTCAAAAACTTCCAGGTATAAAATCTGCTCATGCCTTCCCTACTGCTTGCCCTTCCCTTTGATCTCACCCTGGTCTGTCTACCAGCTTTCCTCCTTTGATCTCTTCCCTACTGCATGCCCTTCCCTTTTGATCTCACCCTGGTCTGTCTACCAGCTTTCCTCCTTTGATCCCTTCCTTACTGCTTGCCCTTCCCTTTGATTTCACCTGGTCTGTCTACCAGCTTTCCTCCTTTGATCCCTTCCCTACTCTTTGCCCTTCCCTTTGATCTTACCCTGGTCTGTCTATCAGCTTTCCACCTTTGATCCCTTCCCTACTGCTTGTCCTTTCCTTTGATCTCACCCTCGTCTATCTACCAGTTTTCCACCTTTGATCCCTTCCCTACTGCTTGTCCTCTCCTTTGATCTCACCCTGGTCTGTCTACCAGCTTTCTTTCTTTGATCCCTTCCCTACTGCGTGCCCTCCCCTTTGATCCACTCTGGTTTGTCTACCAGCTTCCCTCCTTTGATCCCTTCCCTACTGCATGCCATTCCCTTTAATATCACCCTGGTCTGTCTAACAGCTTTCCACCTTTGATCCACCCATAGTGCTTGCCCTTCCCTTTTGATCTCACCCTGGTTAGCGCATTCCACATCCGTACTCCAGTAGGTTTTGTGAATAGAAAATAAAACCCAAACTGGTTTGTGCACAGCGTGATGTACGGCCGAACGCATTCGTTTGTACACAACAGCCCAATAGGAGAGCGACCCCAAAATGAGTGTTTTCTGTCATGTGGTCCTTGCAGGTCGTTCTCAGGGGAATTCGGGGAACTGGTTTCGAGGGCGACATCGCCATCGATGACGTATCGTTGGTCAAGGGACAGTGCCCTCCTGAGAGTAAGTGACCGTTCCTTATCCTCCTCATAGCGCCCTCAAGCGGCAGAATCTTGCCATTTTTCAAAGCTATTTTTCATGAACACTATCGGACAGTTGGGCTGTAATGGACTAATAATGATACAAGTCAATAATTTGACCAATGCTACTGTATGTAAGATGCGTATTTGGTATTGCCAAATATTTTACAGTTTAGTTTTGTGTAGTAGTAGACAATAATGTAAGTTTAGGCCCGTAGAGATTTGCACATTTTTCAGGTAAACCAACTAATGCATTTGAAAATAGTAGAATTGAAAAAAAATGTCAAATTGATAAGAAAACAGTGCATAATATGTCATTGTTTTCAGTAATACCAAATAATGCTTTGGAAAAAGATGTTAAAATTAATGCGAAAATTTAATTTTATTGATGAGAAATCAATGCAGTTCAAGGCATACTGTTTAGTTAAGCCAAATTATGTGCTGAAAACGAGGGAGAAATGCAAGAAAATATGTACAATTTTCGAGAACAGTGTATTGCATGGCATAGTTTTCACTCAAACCAAATCAACAATGCACTGAAAAAAGCCAAAAAAGTGTGAAATTGACGAGAACACAGCGTACTTTCTTGGCTCACTTGTCGTGTTTTTTTGCAGGGTACTGCGATTTCGACGTGGACCTGTGCGGCTTCACCCAGTCGACCACCGACCAGCTGGACTGGACACGCGACTTTGGCGCCAACACGGTGCCTGGCAACGCGCCCTCTACCGACCACTCTTCGGGAACCAGCTACGGTAAGAGCCGGAGCCAGTAGCTTAGATCCTTAGGCCAGAAATTGGTTGAATTGGCGGAGGCCAATAATTGTCGTGATGCGGGCCTCCTAAATACTGTCGTGCTCAAGTGGGGATTCAGGCTTCCATACGCTGACTGTGCAGTCACTGCGGGGTTAGGTCTCTTGTCAAAAAGATCATCGGTTGAGTGCCGGTTGAATTCATCCGACCGATACAATTTCCTCCGGTAGAAAGCCGATTGTACTGGCCCTGGGAGTGAAAAACACGATGGCTATCCAGTGGAAACGACATCAGACGGGTCACATCATCTGATACCCAACCGATGATCTTTTTGACAAGATGCCTTAGGGTTAGTGACGAGGGGCGGAGCCGAAAGAGGCAGGAGGGGAGGGAGGAGGGGAGAGGGTGGGCCAGTTGGGCGTGTCGGAGCCAGTAGCTTAGATCCTAGGCTAGAAATTGGTTGAATCGGCAGAGACCAATAATATTGTCGTAAGGCGGGCATCCTTAAAGGTCTACAGAAATAGGATTTTAAAAAGAGCTAATTAATTCACTCCTTTAGGTAAGGTTCACACTATTTTATAATCAATACAGGCTTCATTTTTATTTATTTTTTTAGCGCCTTATTTCGCCCCGAAACATTGAAAAAAAAGTCCACGTTCGCCCCGCCCACAAAAATTCCCCCTGTGAGCATGTGACGTCATATACAGACCAAAAGCAGCCGAGCGAGGCGATCGAAATGCTGAGACAATAAAGTGCACTACTGCGCATGTGACAGTGCGGTATTTACGGCTGATAGACAATAGAGACAATGCAGGTCATGACCTCAAGGCTGACCACAAATTCTGTATGAGACGTATAGTACGTTGGCCCTTAAAGTGGGGGCAAAATTGTTGGACCTTAATGTAGCGTTTTTTTTGCTAAATTTATAATTTTTGGTATCAAAAATGATAACCACTTTGGGTTTTATATCAATACCGATTTATTCAACACCGAGTTAATTTTGATTTCTGTATACCTTTAAAAACGTTCTCGAGTGAGGATTGTGGCTTCAATTCGCTTATATTTTTTTTAGGGTGGAGTATCCTCTACAGAGACTTAATTAATATAATATTATCATCTGATGATTATTTCATTTTCATGTCATTTTTCAACTCAAACGTCAAGCTTTTCTGCTTGTTGCTTTACCGTGTATGTTATTATATTAACTTAATCTATCTCTCCAGGGAGCCAGTACAAGACAAGCCTTGCTTCTTACGGGCTCCCCGAATATCAATATCTTTGCTTTGATAGACTAATTTTTTTGTTGATATGTTATGTAAATTTTTGAAACTGCTTTGATCATTGATATTCGAATAAAGTCAAGTCCAAAAAAAATAAAAAAAAATAAAAATAAAATAAAGAGAATTTGAAATGGTCTCACCATACACCTTCCACTTGCTACAGTCCTCTCTTCTCCCCGAAACAGGCTACTTTATGTACGTGGATCCGGCCCAGACGCACGGGCCCACCGACGCGGCGTCCCTGCTCAGCCCCACCTACGACGCCGCGGCCGCCGGCGACTGCGTGCAGTTCTGGTACCAGCTGACGGGAAGCCCGGACGGCCAGCTCAGGGTGGTCCACCAGGGCCTGGGCACCGCCTGGTCCAAGGCCGGCGACCAGGGCGCATTCTGGCGCCTGGGCTACGTCACCGTGAAGTCATCGTCCAAGAAAATACAGGTGCGGGGGGTCGGGAGGTGTATCCAATAACAGCTCAAAAAAGAAAAGAAATCGTTGCCCTGTTTAAAAAAAATACCACCTGGTATAAATGACTTCAGATATGAAATTATGTACAAGAGAAATAACAATTGTTTTGCCCACCGTCCAAGAAAATACAGGTGCGGGGGGATGGAAGGTGTATCCACTAATACCTCAAAAAAAAAAATCTTGCCCTGAATAAAAAAAATACCACCTGGTATAAATGACTTCAGATATGAAATTATGTACAAGAGAAATGACAATTGTTTTGCCCATCCTATGTATTCGTATGTATGCTGCATTTTCGCGAAACAAATGAAGCAGTTACGATTGGCGAATTGAGCTGAAATTTACACAGGTGTGCCATCTCATGCATTATGTTGGATCAGACAACGTATGGATGCTATTCTTTGACCTCGACCGATAATGTGTAGGGGCTTTAAGATAGATCGACTGATATGCAGTTCTGTAAGATGGATTTAAGTGATAAAATGTCTGTTGCAGAGTTGATATTGGAAATCTGTGGCTTTTTTTACCCTTGAAGGTGTCCATTGAGGGCGTGCCGGGGGCTGGTAACAGTGGTATTGTCTCCATTGACGATCTGCAAGTCATCACGGAACCCTGCCCTGCTCCAGGTAATAAAAACGCCGCTCCCTTTCATTTCCATAACATTTGTTTATTGTTGACCGCAATTTGAAATGGGAATTTGAAATGGGAATTTGAAATGGGAATTTGAAATGGGAATTTGAAATGAAAATTCAATGAAAATTCAATGAAAATTCAATGAAAATTCAATGAAAATTCAATGAAAATTCAATGAAAATTCAATGAAAATTCAATGAAAATTCAATGAAAATTCAATGAAAATTCAATGAAAATTCAATGAAAATTCAATGAAAATTCAATGAAAATTCAATGAAAATTCAATGAAAATTCAATGAAAATTCAATGAAAATTCAATGAAAATTCAATGAAAATTCAATGAAAATTCAATGAAAATTCAATGAAAATTCAATGAAAATTCAATGAAAATTCAATGAAAATTCAATGAAAATTCAATGAAAATTCAATGAAAATTCAATGAAAATTCAATGAAAATTCAATGAAAATTCAATGAAAATTCAATGAAAATTCAATGAAAATTCAATGAAAATTCAATTGAATCCAATTAAATCCAATCAAAATTCAATCAAAATTCAATCAAAATTCAATCAAAATTCAATCAAAATCCAATCAAAATCCAATCAAAATCCAATCAAATCCAATCAATATACCCGTCGACTTGCAGGAAGCTGCGATTTCGAGAAGGGACTGTGCAGCTGGCTGAATGCAGACAAGGACGACTTCGACTGGTCCAGGACTGACGGCAGCACGCCCAGCTCCACCACGGGACCCAAGTTCGACCACACCACCGGCACCGCGGCAGGTTAGCTAGACGCCCCCTCCCCTCCTGAGACTGGTGTTCATCGCAGAATCAATATTCCAACCCCGAGTCCTAGGCCGTTTTCGAGATGTAGACCCAGGCTTGGGCTCGGGCTTCGTCTCTGCCCGACAAAACCTGAAACCTGTGGTTTGTTTCCGAATTCGAAGGTTTGTTGGCTTGATAGTCATAGGATATTTCCCAAGAAACTGGGGCCAAACGCTTGTTTTTAGATGCCTGTGATATTATAACGAGTAAGATAGATATGATCGAAGCCTAAGTGTTACATGGTGTTTAGGCAAACCTTCCACGCGAAGCCATACTCATTTCGGAACGATTTCTGTCCTCTGTCTTCCAGGCTTCTACATGTACATCGAGTCCTCCTACTACTACAGGAACGACAAGGCGGATATGATCAGCGAACACTTCGATCCCGTCCCTCAGGCCTGCTTCCAGTTCTGGTACCACATGCTGGGCAACGGTAAGGGTCAAAGGTCAAAGGGGCAGAGATGGGGGTAACGAAGCCAGACGGGAAAATTCCTAACCCCGCTGTTGTAGGTGCGTTCGTAAAGTGTGTTCGTCTGTTGTAAGTGCGTTCGTCTATTGTAAGTACGTTCGTAAAGTGCGTTCGTGTGCTGTAAATGCGTTCGTTTGTTGTATGTGCGTTCGTCTTTTGCAAATGCGTTCGTCTTTTGTAAGTGCGTTTGTCGGTTGTAAGTGCGTTCGTCTGTTGTAAGTGCGTTTGTCTTTTGAAAAAGCGTTCGTCTGTTGTAAGTGCGTTCGTTTATTGTACGTGCGTTCGTTTATTGTAAGTCCGTTCGTAAAGTGCGTTCGTGTGTTGTAAATGCGTTCGTGTGTTGTAAGTGCGTTCGTTTATTGTAAGTCCGTTCGTCTGTTGTAAGTGCGTTTGTCTATTGTAAATGCGTTAGTCTGTTGTAAGTGCGTTCGTGTGATGCAAACACTTCCAATTGCCAACATTCGTTGTCTGGTCCCCCGACTCCCCCAGGCATCGGCGAGCTTGTCATCTACCTGACTGACGCCATCACGGGCGTGGAGACGGAGCGCCTGACCATCAGCGGTAACCAGGGCGACGAGTGGCACCCGGCCCAGGTGGACCTGAGCAGCACCAACGTCTTCTACGTCACCGTCCGCGGGGTCATAGGTCACAACTACACCAGTGACGTCGCCATCGACGATCTGAACTACATTCCCGGCTCCCAGTGTATCCGTGAGTGCTCAAAGTTCATTGCCAAATCCAGTCTGTACTGCACAGCAAGGCACCCAATGTTATCAATGGATAACTATGGACATTTGAAGTTTGGTCATTTAAGTTCTTAAACAGTTAAGTGGATGGTTTGCGGTGACACCATGTAGCACTTCCCTTTCAAGAAGGAGCGTGGCTCTTTGAAGAGCCGGCAACCCAAAGTTTCGGGTAGTGTGTACTCTGGCCAGGATACTGTATTGTACATTGTATTGTACTGTGAGACTCCTGACGACAGGCTGAGTATACACTACCCGAAACGTTGAGTTACCGGCTCTTCTCAGAGCCACCGGCTCTTCTCAGAGCCACACTCCTTCTTCAAAGGGAAGTGCTACATGGTGTCACCGCAAACCTTCCACTTAGTATTTCAACCATGCAAACCTTCAAGTCTTATCTGAGTTACCGGCTCTTTTTAGAGCCACACTCCTTCTCGAAAGAGAAGTGCTACATTGTGTCACCGCAAACCTTGCACTTAGTATTTCCACCATGCAAACCTTCACGTCTTATCCGAGTTACCGGCTTTTCTCAGAGCCACACTCCTTCTTGAAAGAGAAGTGCTACATGGTTTCACCGTAAACCTTCCACTTGCTATTTCCACCATTCAAACCTTCAAAATCTGAGTTACCGGCTCTTCTCAGAGCCACACTCCAGCTTCATGAACATGAAGTGCTACATGGTGTCACCGCAAACCTTCCACTTAGTATTTCCACCGTGCAAACCTTCAAGTCTTATCTGCGCTACCGGCTCTTTTCAGAGCCACACTCTTTCTCGAAAAAGTAGTGCTACATGGTGTCACCACAAACCTTCCACTTAGTATTTCCACCGTGCAAACCTTCATGTCGTATCTGAGTTACCGGCTCTTCTCAGAGCCACACTTCTTCTCGAAAGAGAAGTGCTACATGGTGTCACCGCCAAACCTTCCCCTTAGTATTTCCACCATGCAAACCTTCAGGTCGCATCTGAGTTACCGGCTCTCTCAGAGCCACATCCTCCGATTCTTCTTAAAAAAAGTACACGGTGTCACCGCAAACCTTCAACTGATGGTATTTCCACCATGCAAACCTTCAAGTCTATCAATAAACAGTTGCAACATATCTGGTGCTTGTTTCTCCTGAAATAAATACTAATTGTCGTCATTTTTGGCTTGCAGGGAACCACCTGAACTGCACCTTCGAGAAGGACACGTGCAGTTACATCCAGGTGCCCTCTCCCGACGACGACTTCAATTGGAACCGGAAGAAGGGCGCCACCTCCTCGGACAACACCGGTCCCGGCTACGACCACACCTACGGCGACAAGAACGGTGAGTGCCGGGCCGAGCCCTGGGCACGAGGTTGTCAGGAGGACGCTGCCCAAGCTGAAGCCAGCAGAAAGTCCGCCCTTCTGCCAGTTTTTTTGTTTCTTCTGGACAAAGGCTTTGTTCTTGGTTTTTTTCTTCTCCAAAACCAGGATTAGGCTTGCCTTTTTTCATTTTTATTCTTCAAAATTGTTCATAATTCTTCATTTTTCCCCAAATTGTTCATAATTCTTATTTTTTTTTCTTCAAAATTGTTCATAATTCATTTTCGCAGTCATTTATTTTTCTTTTGGTTTAATATTTTGTTTTATTTACTCAAAAAGTCCTAGTCAATTTTCAAGTTTTCTCTCAATTTTTTTGTTCAAAAGGTCTCCGTTGGGTTTTCCTTTTAGTTTTTATGTTGGACATGATTGATCTAACTTGAAGTCAAACTGGATTTTTTTGTCTTTGACAAAGGTCCTACTAGGATCGAAACGTCAGGCCCTCAAATTGAAGTCCATAGACTACATAAGTCTCCTCATAGCTGCATTGGTCTAATGGATTGATTTTACTTTGGTGGTTCTCGCGCAGGCTACTACATGTACCTGGAGACCTCGAGCTACGGCGTCTCCAAGGGCGACAAGGCACAGCTCCTGTCTGCCGTCAACGAGCCCACGGGCTACGCAGGCGGGCCCATGTGCCTGACCTGGTGGTACCACATGTTCGGTGACTCCATCAACACGCTCAACGTGTACCTGCGGCAGGGAGGACAGGACGCCCTCTTGTGGACCCGCTACAAGACGCAGGGCAACATGTGGCTGAAGGCCATGTACACGGTGGTCTCGGAGAAATCCTGGCAGGTCAGGTCACCCACCCTCAGCCCGACAATAGAGGGCGCCCTACTGTAATGACATGGAGGCTGCCATCTTAGGCTTCCATCTTAGGCTATTGTCTTCGCATCTCTGTGTATTTCCCACAGGGGGAAGACCTAGACCTAGCTCTAGACGCCCGTTTCGGACACGGCCTTAGAAACATTTATATGATCAGATAACTTATACATACATACAATAGAGGGCGCCAGACTGTAATGACATGGAGGCTGCCATCTCAAACACAGATGTGATTAGATAACCTATAGACGAACGACAGCAGACGCAATACTGAAATCCTGGCAGGCCAGGACTCCGGGGCCCCCCCAACCCTCACCCGACACTAGAGGGCGCCAGACTACATTTAATGCCATGGAGGATGCAATCTTAAACAGAGACATGTATAACCCATAAGAGGACAATAGAGGGCGCCAGACTGTAATGCCATGGAGGCTGCAATCTTAATTACAGACATGCATAACCCATAAGAGGACAATAGAGGGCACCAGACTGTAATGCCATTATTGCTACAATCTTAAACAAAGACACGTGTAACCTGTAAAAGGACTCTAGAGGGCGAAAACTGTAATTTATGGAGGCTGCAATCTTAAACACAGACATGTATAACCGATAAGAGGACAATAGAGGGCGCCAGACTGTAACGCCATGGAGGCTGCCATCTTAAATAAAGACACGTATAACCTGTAAAAGGACAATAGAGGCTGCCGTCTAAAACAAATTGTTGATTAAAG
This sequence comes from Luidia sarsii, assembly GCA_949987565.1. Taxonomy (NCBI): domain Eukaryota; kingdom Metazoa; phylum Echinodermata; class Asteroidea; order Paxillosida; family Luidiidae; genus Luidia; species Luidia sarsii. The sequence goes on from OX465122.1 coordinate 7,766,536, forward strand.
TTTTTCACCCTTTCACGGTGAGGGTAATCTTTCCCCGCATTGTATGATGTACGGTGTCACCACACAGACCTTCCATGGTTGCGTCGTGTTCCATTGCAGGTCATGTGGGAAGGTCTGGCTGGTACTTCCTTCACTGGTGACATCGCGCTGGACGATATTCTCATCTATTACGGCGAATGCCCGCCCACAAGTAAGTCTACCGTACCAACTGGTTCCCCGTCCACGGGAACCATCTTCTTTGCGTAATTGATTGAACAATCTGAACAAAATCAATATTATAAACACCGATGATAGTTGGAATCCAGCAGTCTTCTTACGAGAGGCAGAGTACACATACTCTTTTAAGAGCCACACTCCAAGATCTGAGTTGTCAGAGCCACACTCCTTCTCGAAAGAGAAGTGCTACACGGTGTCACAGCAAACCTTCCACTTAGTATTTCCACCATGCAAACCTTCAAGTCTCATCAGAGTAACCGGCTCTTTTCAGAGCCACACTCCTTCTCGAAAGAGAAGTGCTACACTGTGTCACCGCAAATATTTCACTTAGTATTTCAACCCTGCAAACCTTCAAGATATGACTTACTGGCTCTTTCCAGAGCCACACTCCTTCTCGAAAGAGAAGTGTTGCTCGGTGTCACCGCAAACCTTCCACTTAGAATTTCCACAATGAAATCCTTCAAGTCTTATCTAATCTGAACAAAAATACCTGCCAAATACACTTGCGGCAAAGGAGAAGGAGAATTTTGGGAAGTACCAGGACTTGGCGAGGGAACAGCGTACGTTGTGGGCTGTCGGGGTTAAGGTTGTCACTTTGATAGCGGGTGCCTTTAGCTACATACGCCAACATTCGTTAGACAAGCACCTTGGCCGTCTCGGGTCATCGATAAAAGGTCTGATTAGGTATCTTGTCAAAAAGATCATCTGTTGAGTACTGGTTGAATTCATCCGACCGATAAAATGTCTCCGGTAGAAAGCCGATTGTACTGGACTCTGGGGTGAAACATTCACCATGGCTATCCGGTGGAAACGTCATCAGACGGGTCAAATCATCTGATACCCAACCGATGATCTTTTCGACAAGAGGCCTTACTGGATTGTACTGGATCACTCGGTTGGATTTTAATAGTTGTCCCTCTGTCACCATCTCTCTCATGACAGAGGACTGCGAGTTCGAGACTGGCTGGTGTACCTGGTCACAGGACTACAACGACGACTTTGACTGGGTCATAGCCAGTGGGGACAAACTGCTCGGGACACAGCCGCCAATCGACCACACCATGGGCACTAAGTCCGGTAACCTCCAGTTTTTATCTTTTCCATTTTTTTTAAGTTGTTTCCACGTTATTTTTCTATAATTTCATTCATTTTTATACCGCACATTTCATGTTTACATGTTCAAAATATTGCGCTTTATATGCATATAAATTAACAAACGCTATAAGCCAAGAATGATGATTGAGCTAAACAAGTAAAATTCACATAATTATTGACATATCAAATTTATTAAATACACACAAATAATAGAAAGACAAAACAGTATAATAAGACAGATACCATTATACACACATTAACATAAGTAAGATATTAGTCAACTAGACGTACAGTTGAAACTTTAAACAATAAAATTACTTCATACACTTAAAAGTACAATAAAAAGAGATGAACTAATGTTTTTAATGTATATTATCAAATTTAGTGGGCCTGAAATTTCGATCCTAGCAGGACCTTTCTCAAAGGCAGAGAGAAAGGTCTGCCTTTGAGAAAGGTCCTGCTAGGATCGAAACGTCAGGCCCACTAAATTTCATGATTTGCATTTTGGTAGTTTTAGTCAGTAAGCAGTTTGCAACATTTTTGTATATCACTTAAACAGAATCTTGTTTTTTAGCCGCCCTTCTGCAGGTTTTGAGTTTGAATCCGTGGATTTTTTGTGTTTCTAAAATTCGTCTGTGTGATTAAACAGTATAATTAAATAATGTATACAGATAAAATAAAATTTGATGAAAGATTGTTCCCATAACTCTCTACTTACGAAATTAACAGCTAATCAGCTAATATAATTTTGTTATAAAGAAAAACCAGTGAAAACGATTTATGCCATTGAAATAATGAAACTAATACAAGGAAAGGTATTTGCTAGATCATGGATGTTGTCTAAATTAAAATTGGTGGTTTAATTTATGTTTTGATTTTTTACTCCCTGACGGTTAAAGTGAGGGTTTTAAATTGAAATTTTGCAAAAATAAATAACTTTGAGCTTGAATCAACAGAGTTTTTGTGTCTGAAATTGGTCCGTGATTTTGCAGGCCAGTACGCCCTGGTGACCATGCAGAAGCCGCTAGCCAAGGGTGACATGGGTCGCCTGCTCAGCCCCGTCTACGACGACACGCGCGGCGAGTGCGTGCGCTTCTGGTACCACATGTACGGCAAGGACGTGGGCTCGCTACGCGTCATGTCCAACGACCAGCAGACCAGCAAGGACAGCCCGGCGTCCTGGTCCCAGTCCGGTAAGGCGCAGTGCAGTCCAAGGCGACGTCAGGGTACCGGTGATCTTTGACACGCGGCTGGGAGGGGGGACCCGACTAGTGTCAAAACTATTGGCCTTGCCTACTACGATCCTTTTCCAAAACCCGGCATAGGCTCATACTCCAATATCTACTTTTTTCATCTTTTTTTAAGTACAAGATATGAATGAGATGCCTTTGGCTTTTTTTTTTTAATATTATGGCTGACAACCAAGGCCAAACTTCATCGAGTACTTCATCAATACAACATTGGGAAGATCGGAAAACATCGATGTAAACAATATGTGACCCGACACGATGACATGAGGAATATCCCACCAAAACTCTTTTTGAGTAAACAACGCCTGAAGTTAAAGTATCTTCACAATTCGATTACAAATCAATTTTCTTTTTGGGGTATTTTCGGAAATTTTAATTATTCGGGGATATTATATTTTGATATCATTTGAAGCTAATGGTATACTCTTTCACATCATCAGGAAACCTCAAAATCTCAAAAGTGGGGTTATTCCTCATTAAGCTGTGCCGGGTCACATATTATAAACTGAAATTAATACAAAATAATTGAGAATTGGGTACGAAGGCTTGATCTAGGAGCCAGGGCTTGTGGTGAGATGCATTGGACGGACAAACAAAGAAAAAAAACAACCAAACAAACATGCACACAAAAAGACGGACGGTTGGACAAAGACACAACCTAAACATTCAGCACAAAAATGAGAACTAAGCTATGTTACATACTGGGAAAGAAGAACGTTGTTATAGGCTCGTTCGAATCTATTCATACACTTTTTGGGGGCCTTCTCATCGAGGTAGAATCTCTTACTTTTGCCCAGGTCACCAGGAGAACCGCTGGCGGTTTGCCCAGGCCACCGTCTCGGCGGGCCACCCTTACCGGGTGGTCTTCGAGGCTCAGGTCGGCAGCAACGCCAACGCTGACATAGCCCTGGACGACGTGGACGTCATCCCCGGAACGTGTTCAAGACCGGGTAAGGTCCCAATAATTAATCATTAATAAATATTGATTATAATTATTAAACAATAAAACATGTAAAACAAATTCGAAACTGATTATGAATTAATCATTAAACAAAATAAAATAACAACATCTTTCTTTAAAAAGGTAAAGTCGTGAAAAATTAAATGTGGATTTCACGAATGAGGAAAGAATTTACCCCAAAACAAAATAATTTCATAATTTATGAATTAAATGTTATCAGTTAGAAATAAAAAAGGAGAACATTCCAAAAAGAAGAAAATTCGAAATTCGAAATTCGAAATTCGATTTTCGAAATTCAATTTTACGAAATTTGATTTTCGAAATTCGATTTTCGAAATTCGATTTTCGAAATTTGAGATTCGAAATTCGAAATTCGAAATAAGTTGAGATGCAGTGAATTCCTCATAACACTAGAGGGAGAAGCAGCCGGATTATCGTCATAATAATTGTTCATGATTCCTGGACGGATGCTTGAGGCACTGAATATTATCCTCGTCCCTCCCCGGCGCCCGTTCCCTGCCAGGTTTCTGCGATTTCGAGGACGACATGTGCGGCTGGAGCAACGAGGACTCGCTGGACGGCCTGGACTGGCTGCGGACCAAAGGGGGCACTCCCAGCGCCTACACCGGGCCCAAAAACGACCACACCACCGACTCCATATACGGTATGGATGACAAAATGACAACGACAAGTGACAAATGCCGAAATGACGTCGCCAGGTCACCATTTACAAAAGGGACACCTACTGTACAAGTGGCACATGACAAGAGCACACCTATAGGTGACACATGACAAAAACACACCTATACTTGACACATGACAAAATGAGACCTATAGGTGACACATGACAAAATGACACCTATAGGTGACACATGACAAAATGACACCTACAGGTGATATACAACAAAATGACAACTCTAGGCGACGGATAAAAAATGGCATCTATACATATAGGTGACGCATGACAAAATGGCACCTGTAGGTGACACATGGCATATGGACACCTATAGGTGACAAATGACAAAACGGCACCTATAGGCAACACGTGGCAGATGAACACCGTCAGTGACAATTGACAAATACTTGGTACCTGCTCGACCAGTGTGTACACCAGACCCTCCAACGACCACACGTCCATATGCTGTGCACAAACACGGTAATTCTATCATTACTAGAAGTAGCGTTTCGAATCGTCTTGGTTGAGCCGAAAGTCCCGTTTGTCTACAGGCTACTACGTCTTCGTGGAGATGTCGTACGGGTACTACGGCGCCACGGCGTGGCTGGTAAGCGAGTACCTGGACGCCACCAACGGGGGATGCCTCATCTTCTGGTACCACAAGTACGGCACCCGTAAGTCCACACATTTCCAAAATAGTTCGATCATTATCTATATAGTAAGCCCTTAGGCCTACTCTATCTGAGTTGCCGGCTCTTTTTAGAGCCGCACACACTCCTAAAACAAGAGATGTTATATGGTGTCACCACAACATTTCGAATTGGGACTGGCACCATGCAAAGCTTCAAGTCTTATCTGAGTTACCGGCTCTTTTCAGAGCCACACACTCCTTCTTGAAAGAGAAGTGCTACATGGTGTCAGCGCAAACCTTCAACTTAGTATTTCCACCATGCAAAGCTTCGAGTCTTTTCTGAGTTACCGGCTCTTTTCATAGCCACACACTCCTTCTTGAAAGAGAAGTGCTACATGGTGTCACCGCAAACCTTCCACTTAGTATTTCCACCATGCAAACCTTCAAGTCTTATCTGAGTTACCGGCTCTTTTCAGAGCCACACACTCCTTCTTGAAAGAGAAGTGCTACATGGTGTCACCGCAAACCTTTCACTTAGTATTTCCACCATGCAAACCTTCAAGTCTTATCTGAGTTACCGGCTCTTTTCAGAGCCACACACTTCTTCTTGAAAGAGAAGTGCTACATGGTGTCACCGCAAACCTTCCACTTAGTATTTCCACCAATGCAAACCTTCAAGTCTTATCTGAGTTATCGGCTCTTTTCAGAGCCACACACTCCTTCTTGAAAGAGAAGTGCTACATGGTGTCACCGCAAACCTTCCACTTAGTATTTCCACCATGCAAACCTTCAAGTCTTATCTGAGTTACCGGCTCTTTTCAAACCCAAACACTCCCTAAAAGAAATGTTACATGGTATCACCGTTTACATGCAGTAAACCTCTCTACTTGGTTGATCGATTCCGCGTATTATGATTGGCCAACCCTTTGGAAACTCTTGAGGGCGCACTATTGTGAATTCACTCGTACTATCTGGGAGGGCTCAGACGGAAGGAGCGGTGGTATACGCAAATACCCGAGGTCCCTGCTTCAAGTCCCGGTCCAGCCAAAGTTTATTTCTTTGCCATTTGTTTGTGTCGGTTATTTGTATTCCACGCCCGTAGAGTCTGGCGATTTGAATCTGCACTATCTGGACGATGCTGGCTTCACCACCAAGCAGATGACCATCAGCGGCGACCAGGGCGACGTCTGGAACCAGGGACAGCTGGACATAGCCAGCGACAAGGACTTCAGGGTCAGTCTGGCCTGTGTCACGCCTCTCTCTTTCTGTAGATAAAGAGTTAAAGAGTTAGCGTCTCTTTTCATAGCCACAACACCCCGCATAAGAGATGTGTTACATACATGGTGTCACCGCAAACCTTCCACTTGGTACTTCCACCATGCAATACCTCCAGGTCCTATCTCATTGTATTGTTGTTGACTGCTCTTGTCAGCACCACATACTACTTATAAAAAGAGATATTATGTCACATGGTGTCACCACAAACCTTCTACTCGGTAATTCTACTATGCAAACTGCAAAGTGTTAAGTCTTATCTGAGTTACCGGCTCTTTTCAGAGCAACACTCCTTCCAAAAAAGAGATGTGTTACATGGTGTCACCGCAAACCTTCCACTTGGTACTTCCATCATGCAAACCCTCAAGTCTTATCTGAGTTACCGGCTCTTTTCAGAGCCACGCTACTTCTCAAAAGAGATGTGTTGCATGGTGTCACCGCAAACCTTCCACTTGGTACTTCCACCATGTAAACCTTCAAGTCTTATCTGAGTTACCGGTTCTGTTCAGAGCCACACTCATTCTCAAAAGAGATGTGTTACATAGTATCACTGCAAACCTCCACTTCCACGTATTTCCACCATGCAAACCTTCAAGTCTTATATCAGCCGGCTCTTTTCAGAGCCACACTCCTTCTCAAAAGAGATGTTACATGGTGTCACCGCAAACCTTCCACTTCCTTCTTCCACCATGCAAACCTTACCGGTTCTTTTCAGAACCACACACTCCTTCTCAAAAGAGATCTGCTACATGGTGTTACCACAAACCTTCCGCGTGGTGATTCCACCATGCAAACCTTCAAGTTTTATCTGAGTTACCGTCTCCTTCTCAAAAGAGATGGGCTACATTTACATGGTGTCACCGCAAACCTTTGATTTAGTATTTCAACCATGCAAACCTTCAAGTCTTATCCGAGTTACCAACTCCTTCTCAAAAGAGACGGGCTACATTTACATGGTGTCACCGCAAACCTTTGATTTAGTATTTCCACCATGCAAACCTTCAAGTCTTATCTTAGTTACCGAATCTTCTCAGAGCCACACTCCTTCTCAAAAGAGACATGTTACATGGTGTCACCGCAAACCTTCCACTTGGTACTTCCACCATGCAAACCTTCAAGTCTTATCTGAGTTACCGGTTCTTTTCAGAGCCACACGCTCCTTCTCAAAAGAGGTGTGCTACATGGTGTCACCGCAAACCTTCCACTTGGTATTTTCACCATGCAAACGTTCAAGTCTTATCTGAGTTACCACGGCTCTTTTAAGAGCAACACACTCCTCAAAAGAGAACTGTGTTTGACGAAATGCATCTATTGTTGGTCGGTAGGTGGTGTTCGAGGCTGTCTACAGCGGTTGGCAAGGCGACATCGCCCTGGATGACATCGACATCGAACCGTTGTCCTGCTTCGCTGGTCTCCCGACACCTTCCACGCCTGCACCACGTAAGCCCCACACATAAACACACAATCTGTTTTTCCTTTAAATTGTTTGGCTTATAATTATTTGGAAAAAGCTGCATCCACTTTATGTAACCCCAGAAGCTGTGAACGTCCGTAGCCTGAAAATCTAGTGAAAATATCATGTTCCTGTAAAACAATACATCACAGCAATTCCATTACTTTTTTCATGAAGGAATTTCACCAGATTTTCAAGTTGATTTCATTAGTGGTTCTATTCCAGGTCGCTTTCCTGGTGGTAAATGACTTCAATGCACAAGTCTATGGTACGAGTTTGGTGAACAATTCCACAGACTAGACCACAACTGCCTGGCAGATGAGTTGGGTGGTGATTCGGCTAGAGTACTTGTAAATCGGACCCTATACCACCCTAGATATTCAGGGTTTTTTCTTTCACTGTCTTCCCCACTACCCTAAGATGTCTTCATCATGTCACATAGTTGAAATCTTCAGGATGAATTCACTTTAAAAGGGTCCATGAAATCAACATAAGTTCTGTTTTTCACGGCAACATGATATTATTCACCCCATTCTCAAGATGTAGATTTTCACAGTGAAAGCTATTGTAGGCCGAGTGCAATACTGTTTGCATCCGACTTAAAAGCGGTGACGTGAGAATGAGAGAATTAACGAGGTTCAATGAGGCTTTGCCCTGCTGGACGTTAAAAGCAATGGATGCTCAGTGTCTTACCCGATGCCTGGTGAAAAAAATCATTGTCAGGCAACTCTGGCGGGATTTGACTCCCGCTTTTAAGAGCAGACATATTAATCACTTGACCACCGAGGTGGTCGAGGTCGTGTAGCGTATTCGAATATTGTACAGCGGCGGGTACCGCGTTGCATCATAGATATAACATGATGTTTGTATCAAAGGCTAATGTAATTTAATGAGGGTTTGCCCTGCTCGACGTGATAAGCGCCGAGTGCTCAGAACATATGTGACCCGGCACAACGACATGAGGAATATCCCACCAAAACACTTTTTGAGTAAACAACGCCTGAAGTTAAAGTATCTTCACAATTCGATTACCAATAAAAAAAAAAGTATTAGAGGATATTATATTTAGATATCATTTGGAAGCTAATTGTATACTCTTTCACATCATTAGAAAATCTCAAAATCTCAAAAGTGGGGGTTATTCCTCATTATCCTGTGCCGGGTCACATATATCACTCAATGCTTATCACCGTTATCATGTCATTGAAGTACATTCTCCTTGACGGAAAATATAATGTTATATCTATGATATCCCGTTCGTTTCTTGGCCTGTTTCCTTTCATTTCTCAGCCATGGACTGCACCTTTGAGTCGGGGCTTTGCGGCTACACTCAGATGGGCGATGACAACCTGGACTGGAAACGCCACAAGGGAAGCACCAGCTCCGGCTACACTGGTCCCTCCCACGACCACACCACTGGCAAAGGTATAGACCATGCTCTCCCATCCTCTCTTCTTGTGAAGAAGAAACACAAATCCAACTACTTATTGTTTTAACGATGTCTTACTAAAGTAGTGCAGGAAGTAGCTCCACAAGATTGTTTAAGAATTTGAAATTGTAAAAGTGACTCCCTCTATTTCTCTAAGTCTATCTCTGTACTTTTTATGTCTTTTAATTCCCTATCCCTACTATTATATTCCCCTCCAACTTTCCATCTTACCCTCTCTCTTTCCCTCTCTCCTTATCTCTCTGTATCCCTGTATCTCTGTCTCCCTCTTCTTGATCACGCTCCCTTCTCTCTGCTCTTTCCTTCTTTCACTTTCCTGTCTCCTCTTCCCTCCACTCTTCCCTCTGTCCCCTCTCTCCCTCCTCTCTCTTTCTCTCTCCCTCCATCTCCTCTCTCTTTCTCTCTCCCTCCATCTCCTCTCTCGTTCCTCTCTCCTTCTTATCCCTCCCCTCTCTCCTCTCTCGTGCCTCTCCCTCCCCTCTCTCCTCTCTCTCGTATCTATCCTTCTCTCCCTCCTTTTTTCTATCTCCCTAATCTTTCTCATTCCTCACCCTCCTGTCTCTTTTATTTGCTCTCCCCTCCTCCCGTTCTTTCCCTCTCCCCCACTATTCTCCATCCACTCTCTCCTTCCTTCTCTCCTTCCTTCTCTCCCCTCCCCTCTCCCTTTCTCTCCCCTTCTCTCTCCTCTCCTTCTCCCCTCTCCCCCACTATTCTCCATCCACTCTCTCCTTCCTTCTCTCTTCTCCCCTCTCCCTCCTTTCTCCCTCCTCTCTCTCCTTCTCTCATGTCTCTCCCTCCCCTCTCTCTCCCTCTCTCTCTCTTTCTCTCCTTCTCTCTCCATACTCTCTCTCTTCTTCCCTCTTCCTCCCCTCTCTCCCCTTCTCTCCCCCTCCTCTCTCCTCTCTCCCCTTCTCTCTCCCTCCTCTCTCCTTCCCCCTCTCCCACACCTTTCTCCCCAGGCTACTACGTGTTCCTAGAGGCGTCTAGTCCCCAGGTCAAGGGCGACAAGGCCCGCCTGCGCACACCGGCCCAGAACCCGACCTCGGGCCGCTGCCTCCAGTTCTGGTACCACATGTACGGGCCCTACGTGGACCGGCTCAACGTGTATCTCCGCGACGACCAGAACAAGGACCAGCTCGTCTTCACCAAGTACGGCACGCAGGGCGACCAGTGGCTGCGAGGCCAGAAGGAGATCGCCTGGGACACCTTGTGGTCGGTGAGTGGCAGGGATGATCGGTGTCCCTTTGCGGAAGAGCTTTGGTGAGTGGGGGATGGGGGTCACCTCACCTAGGCGGATCAACCGAGGAGGGTGAGGATGGATGGGAGGGTGAGGAGCGTTGGGAGGCTCGAGAGGTTGATGAGGTTGAGGAGGTTGAGGAGGTTGAGGAGGTTGATGAGGTTGAGGAGGTTGAGGAGGTTGAGGAGGTTGAGGAGTTTTATGAGGTTAACGAGGTTGAGGAGGTTGATGAGGTTGAGGAGGTTGATGAGTTTGATGAGGTTGATGAGGTTGATGAGGTTGAGGAGGTTGAGGAGGTTGGGAGGATGAGGAGGGCGAGAAGGAGGATGGTGAGGACGGTTAGGACGATGATGATTGCGAAGATGATGAGGAAGGTGAGGAGAATGGAGATGAGGAGGAGAATAAGAGACATTGAGTAGGGTTGGGGAGGGGGAGGAGGGTGAAGAGGATGAGGAAGGTGAAAATGGGGCGGAAGGGTGAGGATGGGGAGAGGAGAGGGTAAGGAGAATGAGGGGGTGGCGAGGATGAGAATAGGGACGATGATGATGATGGGAAAGATGAACCTGCTGATGTCTTGGAAGATAATTGAAAACAAATTGATGACAATCTTCTTCTGGCTACCTTTCCTAGATCGTCTTTGAGTCCGTAGTGGGTTCATCTTACCTGGGCGACATTGCCCTGGATGACATTTCCCTGGACGCGGGTCCATGCACGGAATCCTGTAAGTATGCCCCAATTCCTATCCAGCCATTTCAGGACAGCTTTGGCAAGGAAGTATACGGTACGCGTTGTCGAGTAAGGCCTCTTGTCAAAAAGATCATCGGTTGGGTATCAGATGATTTGACCCGTCCGATGTCGTTTCCACCGGATAGCCATCGTGTATTTTCACACCAGAGTCCAGTACAATCTGCTTTCTACCGGGGGAAATTGTATCGGTCGGATGATTTCAACCGGCACTCAACCGATGATCTTTTTGACAAGATACCTACATTCGACGTTGGTACTCAACTTTACTGCGAAAGGACTCTGTTTATGAGCACGAGGAAATACAAGCGCCATGTACATCGTGAATGGTCGATTTCGGGCTGCGCGAGCCGACGGCTGTTCGTTGAACAACCCGGGTGAAGAGGCGGCGTGCGATCCTGTTCCGAGAACGACGTTTTGCGTGTGAAGAACCCTTTGTCCTTTCCCCTAACCCTGTATGGGGGTGTGTGATCGTTTATGTTTCACGGCCTCGTACCCACAGCCGTCTGCGATTTTGAGATCGACCTCTGTGGTTGGACGCACGACCCCACCGGCGACTTCGAGTGGAAGAGAGACCGCGGTGGCACGCCTTCGTCTGGCACCGGACCCTCCAAGGACCACTCAACCGGGACCAAGTATGGTGAGCAGCGCCCTCTTGAGTTAAATTGTGTCCTATTCTGTCGTCTGTGAGACTGGGTCGTCACGGATGATTGTGTAGGCCTACCTAGGAGGATGGAGAGAGCTGGATGGGGAGGATGGGGAGGATGGGGAGGATGGGGAGGATGGGGAGGATGGAGAGAGCTGGATGGGGAGGATGGGGAGGATGGGGAGGATGGGGAGGATGGGGAGGATGGGGAGGATGGAGAGAGCTGGATGGGGAGGATGGGGAGGATGAGGGGGATGGGGAGGATGGGGAAGATTATGATGGGGAGGATAGAAGAAGCATATGAGGATGGGGAGAAGGAGAAGGATGGGGAAGAGGAGGAGGGGGAAGAGGAGGAAGATGATGGTAAGGATGAGGGAGGATGGGAGGAGGGGGAGGATGGGGAGGATGGAGAGAGCTGGGTGGGGAGGATGAGGAGGATGGGGAGGATGGGGTGGATGGGGAGGATGAGGAGGATGAGGAGGATGGGGAGGATGAGGAAGATTATGATGGGGAGGATGGGAGAAGCATATGAGGATGGGGAGAAGGAGAAGGATGGGGAAGAGGAGGAGGGGGAAGAGGAGGAAGATGATGGTAAGGATGAGGGAGGATGGGAGGAGGAGGAGGATGGGGAGGATGGAGAGAGCTGGATGGGGAGGATGAGGAGGATGGGGAGGATGGGGTGGATAGGGAGGATGAGGAGGATGGGGAGGATGGAGAGAGCTGGATGGGGAGGATGGGGAGGATGGGGAGGATTGGGAGGATGGGGAGGATGGGGAGGATCGGATGGGGCGGATGGGGAGGATGGGGAGGATGGGGAGGATGGGGAGGATGGGGAGGATGGGAAGGATGAAGAGGAAGATGAGAGCGAAGAGGATAATGTGGAATATGACGACGATGAGAATGAGGCTACTAAGGATGCTAACGATGATGATATAATCACCACCACCATTCCTCTCACCATCCTCAACGATGATGATGAACTCAGATCATCCAGTACCAAACTGACCTCATTCTCTTCAAAATAACCCCCTCCCCTCAGGATACTACGCCTTCATCGAGACCTCTTTGCCCAGAAAGCCCGGGGACGTGGCCCGCTTGTACAGCCCCGTCTACGACGACACGTACGGCGAGTGCCTGCACATGTGGTACCACATGAACGGCCCGGACATCGGTAGCCTCAGCGTGTACGGGTACGACACCGTGACCAAAGTCACCTCGCCCGCCCTCTTCTCCCTCAAAGGTAAAACAAAATGAGCATCTAAACCGTGAAAATGGGGTGAAAATGTCATTTAGCCGTGAAAAGAAAATTCACCGTGTTTTCACCACTATTTCGTGGCACACAGTTAGCCAAGACATTTTCACGGTGTTTTCACCAGTGGTCTCCAAGACCAGATTCCTGGTGGTAAATGGCTAGAGGCAAGTTAGAAGTATCTGGGAGTGACAGGTACAAGGACACCATACAGTACCTCTATGGGGGCTGGTGGTCCCTACTGGTAATTGAATCAGCCATCTCCCAAGGCTGGGGCTTGACTTTTTAGTTTCACGGCGAAATGACATTTTCACCCATTTTCACGGTTTAGATATTCACAGTGAAAGACACCAAACGTTACTGACAGTGGTGGATTTCACAAAGCCTTTTCGATGCATTGTTGCTCAACTTACGATGGATAACCCATTGTAAATTGAGACCTTTTCCAAAGGGCCTTTTAATTTTGTGCTCTATCCAATGAAAATGACCATTGGTATGTCGACTCTCGAACGCTCTCGTGTACATTTTGATTGCACTCCTGTGAGCTTTACTCGAACGCACCAGATGAGAATGGACAAATCGGTAGACCGATGTCACTCTCACTGTCTTTCTTTCTCCCTCTCCCCTCTCTCTCACTCTCCTCTCTCTACCTCTCACACTCTCTCTTTGCCCTCTCTCTTCCCTTCCCCCAACTCTCCCTCTCTCTCTCCCCTCTCTCCTTTCTCTCTCCTCTCTCTCCTCTCTCTCCTCTCTCTCTCCCCCTCTCTCCCCTCTCTCCTCTCTCTCCTCTCTCTCTCCCATCTCTCTCTCCCTCTCCTCATCTCTCACCCCTCTCTCTATCTTTCTCTCCACCTCTCCATCCCATCTCTCCCTCTCCTCTCTCTCCCTCTCTCTCATTTCCCCCTTCTCCCCTTTCTCCCTATCACATCTCTCACCTTCTCTCTCTCCCCTCTCCCCCCTCTCTCTTTCACCCCTCTCTCCCCTCTCTCTTTCTCTCTCCTCTATCTATCTTCCCTCTCTCTCTCTCTCCCCCTCTCTCTCCCCTCTCTCTTTCACCCTCTCTCTCCCCTCTCTCTTTCTCTCTCCCCCATCTCCTCCTCCTCCTCTCTCTCTGCCTCTCTTTCTCCCCTCCCTCTATCTATCTCCCCCCCTCTCTCTCCCTCTCTCTTTCACCCTCTCTCTCCCCTCTCTCTTTCTCCCCTCCCTCTATCTATCTTCCCCCTCCTCTCTTTCACCCTCTCTCTCCCCTCTCTCTTTCTCCCCTACCTCTATCCATCCTCCCCCTCCTCTGTTTCTCCCCTCTCTCTCTCCCTCTCCTCCACTCCCCTTCTCCCTCTCCATCTCTTCCCTTCTCTCTCTCCCTCTCTTTCTCTTTTTCTCCCCCCTCTCTCTCCCTCCCTCCCCTCTCTCTCTCTTCACCACGACCGACCAGGCAACCAGAAGAACGAGTGGCGCTTCACGCAGATCACCTTCAAGGCGGACCACGACTACCAGATGATCATTGAGGGTATAGTGGGCAAGAACTGGCAGGGAGACATCGCCGTAGACGACCTCCTTGCCACCACCGGCTCCTGTCCACGCGCCGGTAGGCAGACCGATATTCAAGCACGGCTTAGTTTTGGCGATGTCATCAGAACACAGAATACTGGTTGATTCACAATAGTGCGCCCTCAATGGTTAGCCACGCGTTGGCCAATCACGACGAGCGGTGCAATGCGCATCTGGAAAGGATCGACATTTCGCACATTGTGATTGGTCAAGGTGTTGCGAACCTCTTGAGGGCGCACTACTGTGAATCGCCCCGTATTATTGTTCCATTGTTCCATTTAGAGTTTTCTTGGGTGGGATTTTCTTTTAGTTAGATTAGAGCTATCTTGCACAGTGTAGCACTGAAGGTTATTACAAGTGGATGACCACAAGAAAAGGATTGTTCTTTTAAATTCCCCCAGTTAGTTTAATACCTTAATTTTTTTAAACTTAAAGTGACAAAGCTGCATCTACTTTGGTGATCCCCGAGCTGCTGTAGCCAGGTTAACATCATTTTGCATCTGAATGAAAGCAGGGCTGTAATCCCTGGCGATATACGGCAGTTAATGGTTGAATTGCTTCTGACTGGCGCCCCACCCCGGCAAAGACTAGTTGACTATTTGGGAAGGCCACCATCTAAGGGCTGGATAGCTCAGGGGCTGTGATCCCTGGAGATATACGGCAGTTAATGGTTGAATTGCTTCTGACTGGCGCCCTCACCCCGGCAAAGACTAGTTGACTATTTGGGAAGGCCACCATCTAAGGGCTGGATAGCTCAGGGGCTGTGATCCCTGGAGATATACGGCAGTTAATGGTTGAATTGCTTCTGACTGGCGCCCCTACCCCGGCAAAGACTAATTGACTATTTTAGGAGGTCACCATCTAAGGGCTGGATAGCTCAGGTGGTAAGAGCACTGGTACACAAATCCAGAGGTCTGTTAGATCATCCCTGTAAATACTTCGTCCTCGAAATAACCCAGGTTTCTGCGACTTTGAGAATGGCATGTGCGGCTGGTCCAACGACAGATCCAAGGACCAGTGGGACTGGCTCCGGACCAAAGGGGCCACGGCTAGCCTGTACACGGGTCCGAGCACAGACCACACCACCAACTCGGACAGCGGTAGGTGTTCCCCTGATCACCAGTTTCAAGATCAATTTATTCATTTTGGAAAAGCCTCCTATTTATTCATTATTAATTTATTTTATTTCACATTATTTATACACGGTAGCCCATTCAACTGTGGTTGTTTTTTTTTTGGCAAGGGGCCGTGTTTTGTAATACATTTGTAATTTGAAGCAATAAAGTATAAACATATTAAAGTAAAATAATATATACAATACCAAAAGTAAAACCGTAAGGAAACAAGTAAAACAAACAACAATACATCCGACCAAATCAAAACTTAGAAGAACATTCAATGGAAGGTAATAAAAAAAAAAAATGACGGGCAGAGTACACGCTACTCGAGACGTTGAGTTACCGGTTATTTTCAAAGCCACACTCCTTCTTGAAAGAGAAGTGCTACATGGTGTCACCGCAAACCTTCCACTAAGTATTTCCACCATGCAAACCTTCAAGTCATATCTGAGTTACCGGCTTTTTTCAGAGCCACATTCCTTCTTGAAAGAGAAGTGCTACATGGTTTCACCGCAAACCTTCCACTTGGTATTTCCACCATGCAAACCTTCAAGTCTTATCTGAGTTACCGGCTCTTTTCAGAGCCACACTCCTTCCTTCTAGAAAGAGAAGTGCTACATGGTGTCACCGCAAACCTTCCACTTAGTATTTCCACCATGCAAACCTTCAAATCTTATCTGAGTTACCGGCTCTTTTCAGAGTCACACTCCTTCTTGAAAGAGAAGTGCTACATGGTTTCACCGCAAACCTTCCACTTGGTGTTTCCACCATGCAAACCTTCAAGTCTTATCTGAGTTACCCGCTCTTTTCAGAGCCACACTCCTTCTTGAAAGAGAAGTGCTACATGGTGTCACCACAAACCTTCCACTTGGTATTTCCACCATGCAAACCTTCAAGTCTTATCTGAGTTACCGGCTCTTTTCAGAGCCACACTCCTTCTTGAAAGAGAAGTGCTACATGGTGTCATCGCAAAACCTTCCACTTTGTACTTCCACCATGCAAACCTTCAAGTCTTATCTGAGTTACCGGCTCTTTTCAGAGCCACACTTCCTGAATGAAAAGTGATACATGGTGTCACCGCAAACCTTCCACTTAGTTTTTCCACCATGCAAACCTTCAAGTCTTATCTGATTTACCGGCTCTTTTCAAAGCCACACTCCTTCTTGAAAGAGAAGTGCTACATGGTGTCACCGCAAACCTCCCACTTTGGACTTCCACCATGCAAACCTCCAAGTCTTATCTGAGTTATTGGCTCTTTTCAGAGCTACACTCCTTCTTGAAAGAGAAGTGCTACATGGTGTAATCGCAAAACCTTCCACTTAGTATTTCCACCATGCAAACCTTCAAGTCTTATCTGAGTTACCGACTCTTTTCAGAGCCACACTTTTTCTTGAAAGAGAAGAGCTACATGATGTCAACGCAAACCTTCCACTTGGTATTTCCACCGTGCAAACCTTCAAGTCTTATCTGAGCAACCGGCTCTTTTCAGAGCCACACTCCTTCTTGAAAGAGAAGTGCTACATGATGTCACCGCAAAACTTCCACTTTGTACTTCCACCATGCAAACCTTCAAGTCTTATCTGAGTTACCGGCTCTTTTCAGAGCCACACTCCTTCTCGAAATAGAAGAGCTACATGGTTTCACCGCAAACCTTCCACTTGGCACGAAGCAAATATATCGTCTGAATTCACTTAGGCCCTAATATTTTATAGCGCGCGGAGCGTCGCAAGATAGCCTACTCTTGCGAGATCGCACGCATCCGGGTGAAGTACGCACTGGGCGCCATTTTAGTAAGCAAAGTCGCACACATTATCCTCATTTCGTGGTCAGAAAACATCGAAAGTTATCACATTCTGTTCATGCATCCAAATTTGTTTTGTTTTGTTTGTGACTCTCTCGCTTCATTTCCGGAGCACCGAAAGCAGAGGACAGTTTCCTTTGCTTACTAACATGGCGTCCAGTGCGTACTTCACCTTTTTCTCGGAGTAGTCCATCTTGCGCACTTTGCGCGCTATAAGATCTTTGCTTTGCCCTTATGCCGGGTACCCATCGAAGTATGTTGTATAGTGTTACCGATCCAATGATTCGTGCGTGCAATTCCTCTCCTTAAGGCTTCTACATCTACTACGAGACATCCTTCTCGTCCATGAAGAAGAACGACAAGGCCATTCTCGTGAGCCAGCACATGGACTCCACCGCCGGTTCCTGCCTCTCCTTCTGGTTCCACATGTACGGCAAAGGTATGGCGAGCGCCGGTTACCAGCGAAAGTGACCGAGTTCACTCACTGGTGTCTTTTTTCCCCCAAACCCGGCTTAGGCTCAGGCTACGGCTTTGTCTCCATTTCTTTCGAACATTTTAAAGTGCAAGGCGGGATCACAGGGGACCTTTAATTTGTTTTAATGTTACACAGCATTTTGAGAAGCCTCGGTCCAGTCAAAGTTTTCTTTATATATTTTTTTCACCTGTATATATTTTAATCATCCTCATTTCAAAAACAAACAAAAAGTAGGCCTATAGCTCACTAATTCTGATTCCGTATTTTAAATGATAGGATTTTTTTTAGAAATATTGATGTCTTAAATTTTGTGGATCTTCTTTGTTGTTATTTTATTTGTTTGTGTCTTTCATGAAGGGCCACTGTAGTAGGTCTTCATAAATTATTTTCATGTTTCCTTGTAATAATGATATTGGTGTGTATGAGTTTATGGATAAGTAACTTTTTTTATCTTGGTATGTTTTTTTTTCGTTTTTTTTTTTTATATTTGTGACCCTGCACAGCATAATGAGGAATAACCCCACTTTCGGGATTTTGAGGTTTTCTAATGAGGTGGAAGAGTATACCATTAGCTTTCAAATGATATCAAAATATAATATCCTCTAATACTTAAAGTTTCCGAAAATACCCAAAAAAGAAATTTGATTTGTAAACAAATTGTGAAGATACTTTAACTTCAGGCGTTGTTTACTCAAAAAGTGTTTTGGTGGGATATTCCTCATGTCGTTGTGCCGGGTCACATTTGTACTGATGTAAGTGAGGTCCCTATTTGTCCCACATTTATATATTTAACGTTTTATTTCATTTCAATGTTCCTGTACAAAGATTAGTAATATGAAGGGTTTAATTTGAGTAAATGGATCGTCCCTGAAGACACCCCTGCTGGAGAGTGAACTGATCCACAGTACCCCCCCCCCCAGGATATCAGGATGCAGTGGTCAGTGGTCATGTTGTCCAGCATCCTTCAGTGCTGTCACAACATAGACCCTGACCACTGTGTCCTTTATCCTTCTCCTCTCCAGTCCGCCAGAAATCAAAAGAACTAGACCCGGTGTCATGCCAAATAGTGTCCCCTGCCAAATAGTGTCCACTCATTAGCATACTGATCGCTGATTGGTTAGCGTTAGGACTAGGATTAGGGTCGTTAGGGTTAGGGTTTGGATTAGAATTGAGATTGGGATTAGGATTAGGGTTAGGATTAGGGTTTTTTGGGTTAGGGTTAGCGTTACGGTTACAGTTAGGGTCCAACGGTACCAAAGTGCCCAACGTTGCGTGTGTTAGGCCAGCAACCATACACAATGCCTGTGTAGTGCGCAACCATACCCCAACCACGGCGGTTGAATGTCATACGTATTGGACCAATCAGCGATCAGTATGCTAATGAGTGGACACTATTTGGCAGGGGACACTATTTGGCAGGACACCGGCGTAGCAGCACTCACCGCCAACAACCCCACACATCTCACCCCCTTACACTGAGAGCATTTAAAGCAGTGCTGTGCATTGATTGGAGCTTACCCTTATTGAATATTACTATACATAGAATAGCAATACAAAAAATCCATTGATTTTGTCTCGCCCGCGCCCAGGTATCGGCAAGCTGACGGTGTACGTCGAGGACAGCAAGAACGCCAAGAAGAGCATCTGGTCCGAGTCTGGCGACCACGGCAACATCTGGCTGAACAAGCAGATCACCGTGACCAGCAGCGGTGAATTCCAGGTACCAGACCGGGAGGTCCTATGGCCTTTCAATTGTTGAATGGTTATAGCGCGTCATAAAAACAACTCAACATTCAAAGCTTCAACTTCAACAAAGAACCTTTGTTTTCAGCTTACGGTGAAAATACCAAGTGGAAGGTTTGCGGTGAAACCATGTAGCACTTCTCTTTCAAGAAGGAATGTGGCTCTGAAAAAAGCCGGTAACTCAGATATGACTTGAAGGTTTGCATGGTGGAAATACTTAGTGGAAGGTTTGCGGTGACACCATGTAGCACTTCTCTTTCAAGAAGGAGTGTAGCTCTGAAAAGAGCCGGTAACTCAGATAAGATTTGATGGTTTGCATGGTGGAAGTACAAAGTGGAAGGTTGCGGTGACATCATGTAGCACTTCTCTTTCAAGAAGGAGTGTGGCTTTGAAAATAACCGGTAACTCAACGTCTCGGGTAGCGTGTACTCTGACCGTCATTCTTTCCTTTTTTTGATTACCTTCCATTTAATGTTCTTTTAAGTTTTGATTTGGTCTGATGTATTGTTGTTTGTTTTACTTGTTTCCTTACGGTTTTACTTTGGTATTGTATATATTATTTTACTTTAATATTTTTTATACTTTATTGCTTAAAATTACAAATGTATTACAAAACACGGCCTCTTGCCAAAAAACAACTACAGTTTAATGGGCTACCGTGTATAAATAATGTGAAATAAAATAAATTAATAATGAATAAATAGGTCTTGAAACTGGTGATCAGGGGAATACCTACCGCTGTCCGAGTTGGTGGTGTGGTCTGTGCTCGGACCCGTGTACAGGCTGGCCGTGGCCCCTTTGGTCCGGAGCCAGTCCCACTGGTCCTTGGATCTGTCGTTGGACCAGCCGCACATGCCGTTCTCGAAGTCGCAGAAACCTGGGAGGGGGCGGGTCAAAGGTCAGAAGACGGAGCGGACTGAAGGCGGCGGCCGATCTGAGTATACGTCCGC
Source organism: Luidia sarsii (assembly GCA_949987565.1). Lineage (NCBI taxonomy): Eukaryota > Metazoa > Echinodermata > Asteroidea > Paxillosida > Luidiidae > Luidia > Luidia sarsii. The sequence goes on from OX465122.1 coordinate 7,787,051, forward strand.
GGCACACAACGGGCGTTCAACCAGCAGCGACGCAAATTACGCTGGTATCCATTATCAGATAGGCTTTGCACGCGAACGGATACGCCATGCGCTGTTGGCAATCCCAACGCCTGTAAGATAAACTTGAAATGCAGTCTATTTCCGACACCATGCACTGTTCGCAATCTCAACGCTGTGTAAAATAAGTATAATATGTAGTCTAATTCCGACACCATGTGCTGTTCGCAAATCCCAACGCTATGTAAGATAATTTGAAATGAAGTCTATTTTCGACACCATGTGCTGTTCGAAATCTCAATGCTGTGTTAAACAAGTCTGCACCATGTGCTATTCGCAAACCCAGCGAGGACGAAGTATAATTTACAGGGATGACCTAACAACACTTTAATGGGGCCCATGTTGTGGACCTCCTAGTTGGTGGCCCTCGTAAATGGTCTCGCTCTTCTGATTCAGCCCAAGCGACAACTTGAGACAGTAACTCAAACCTAACTAAAAGAAAATCCCACCCAAGAAAGCTCTAAATGGAACAATGGACCAATAATACGGGGCGATTCACAGTAGTGCGCCCTCAAGAGGTTCGCAACACCTTGACCAATCACAATGTGCGAAATGTCGATCCTTTCCAGATGCGCATTGCACCGCTCGTCGTGATTGGCCAACGCGTGGCTAACCATTGAGGGCGCACTATTGTGAATCAACCAGTATTCTCTGATCTGGCCGCATTTTCGCGAAACAAATGAAGCGATTTTCTCGAGACTCGGTTGGCGGATTGAGCTGAAATTTTCACAGGTGTGCTATTTCGTGCATATGTTAGATCAGACAACGTACGATGCTATTCTTTGACCTAGACCGATGCTGTTTAGCTGAAGCCGGTGCCAAAGCCTAAGTCGGGTTTTAGAGCAGTCTCCTTAAGACGACCCGAGTGTACTGTTCGAAACGTCGAGTTCCTCCGGTTCTTTTCAGAACCACACATACTCACAAAAGAGAACTTATGAATGATGTCACCCCTCCTGCTATTATCACCATGAAAAAAACCTTCAGATCTCATTCATTACTTTGTTTAGTTTCCGACAGCGTTGTACAGTATTGTATGGAATATTTTGTTTGTCTTGTTCGGTAGCTTTTACTGGAGGGCACCTACGTTAACGACTACCGAGGCGACATGGCACTGGACGATCTGGACTACGAGCCGGGAGCCTGCGTGTTTGCTCCCACTCTACCGCCGTCCACAGCTGCTCCCCCTACCCACCGTAAGCGTCGCTGGTACCACCAGCACTCCGTGTTTATCGAGCAGGGCAAAGCCTCAATGAATTACATTCCCCTCGACGCAAGCATCATGTCATATCTATCATTCAAAATACGTCTACGGACCGTCCGTGTTTTTTTTTACTACCCGCAGTGCCGAGCAAATACGACTGCGACTTCGAGTCGGGCTGGTGCGAGCCAGAGTGGACGCACTCCAACACGGGCACGTTCAAGTGGAGACGGCAGAAGGGCAGCACCAGCTCCGGAGGCACGGGGCCCACCTACGATCACACCACCACCACGCCCAACGGTAAGACGAACCCGCGGCAGAGAGATAGCTTCCGTTCCTATAGTTACACTGTTGATTTCACAGAGCCTCGCGATGCGTCACTCACTGTCTCTATTGGCGTCACACGTGTCTCTTTTTGGCGTCACTCATGTTTGTATTGGCGTCACCCCTGACACTTTTGACGTCATACCTGTCACTTCTCGCATCACCCCTGTCTGTAATAGCGTCACCCCTCTCACTGTCGGAGTCACCCTGGCCACTAGCCCTGCAACTTTTGGCGCCACTCCTGTCTGTATTGGCGCCACCCTTGTCACTTTTGTCGTCACGCATTGTATTTATTGGCGTCATCTCTGTCTCTTTTGGTGTCACCCCTTGCCACTTTTGACGTTATACTCGGCCACTTTTGACGTTACTCTCGACCACTTTGGACACTACCCTCGGCCACTTTTGACGCTACCCTTGGCCACTCTTGACATAACCCTCGGCCACTTTTGACATTACCTTCGGCCACTTTTGACGCTACCCTCGGCCACTTTTGACGCTACCCTCGGCCACTTTTGATGCTACCCTCGGCCACTTTTGACGTTACCCTCTGCCACGTTTGACGTTAACCTCGGCCACTTTTGACGCTACCCCCGGCCACTTTTGAATTTACCCTCGGCCACTTTTGACGTTACCCTCGGCCACTTTTGACGTTACCCTCGGCCACTTTTAATGCTACCCTTGGCCACTTTTGACATTACCCTCGGCCACTTTTGACGCTACCCTCGGCCACTTTTGACGCTACCCTAGGCGACTTTTGACGCTACCCACGGCCACTTTTGATGCTACCCTTGGCCACTTTTGACATTACCCTTGGCCACTTTTGAATTTACCCACGACCACTTTTGACGTTACCCTCGGCCACTTTTGACGTTACCTTCGGCCACTTTTGACGTTACCATCGGCCACTTTTGACGTTAACCTCGGCCACTTTTGAATTTACCCTCGGCCACTTTTGAATTTACCCTCGGCCACTTTTCACGTTACCCTCGGCCACTTTTGACGTTACCATCGGCCACTTTTGAATTTACCCTCGGCCACTTTTCACGTTACCCTCGGCCACTTTTGACGTTACCCTCGGCCACTTTTGACTTTACCCTCGTTACCCTCGGCCACTTTTCGGCGTCGGTCTCCCCAGGCTACTACATCTACATCGAGGCGACGGGCCAGGCGAAGGGCGCAAAGGCCCACCTGGCCTCGCAGAAGCTGGACTCGGCCAGCGTGGGCAAGTGCATCACCTTCTGGTACCACATGTACGGGCCGGAGATCGACACGCTCAACGTGCTCAAGCGGGTGGGCTCCAAGGACACGGCGGTATGGTCGCGCAAGGGCAACCAGGGACCCGTCTGGATGTACGGCCAGGCCTACTTGAGCGGCTCCTTCGCCGTGAGTTCCCCCTGTTTTTCCCCCCTGTTTTCCTCCCTGTTTTCCCCCCTGTTTTTCTCCCTGTTTTTCCTACTGTTTTTCCCACTGTTCTCCCACTGTTTTCCCACTGTTTTCCCCCTGTTTCCCCCTGTTTTCCCCCTGTTTTCCCTCTGTTTTCCCCCTGTTTTCCCCCTGTGTTTCCCCCTGTTTTTCCCCCTGTGTTTCCCCCTGTTCCCCCCCTGTTTTTCCCCCTGTTTCCCCCCCCCTGTTCCCCCCTCTCCCCCCCCTCTCCACCCCCCCTGTTTTTCCCCCTTTTCCCCCGTATATGCACTCACTACCAGGACCTTTCTCAAAGGCCAAATGGACTTTTAGAGAGGTCCTGCTAGGATCAAAACGTCAGGCCATTCTGCCTTTCAGAAAGGTCCTGCTAGGATCGAAATCTCAGATCATTCTGCCTTTGTGAAAGGTCCTGCTAGGATCGAAATGTCAGCCCATTCTCCCTTTGGGAAAGGTCCTGCTAGGATCGACATTTCAGCCCATTCTCCCTTTGAGAAAGGTCCTGCTATGATCGAAATCTCAGATCATTCTGCCTTTGTGAAAGGTTCTGCAAGGATCGAAACCTCAGATCATTCTGCCTTTCAGAAAGGTCCTGCTATGATCGAAATCTCAGATCATTCTGCCTTTGTGAAAGGTTCTGCTAGGATCGAAATGTCAGGCCATTCTCCCTTTGGGAAAGGTCCTGCTATGATCGAAATCTCAGATGATTCTGCATTTGTGAAAGGTTCTGGTAGGATCGAAATGTCAGGCCATTCTCCCTTTGAGAAAGGTCCTGCTAGGACCATCCGTCTGGATGCACTGCCAGTGCCTGATGTTTCGATCCTAGCAGGACCTTTCTCAAACATTATGATGACCTGATGTTTTTTATTATGGTTTAATTATGCACTACGCACTATACACTGTGCACTATGGATGCTATGCTTTGATGTAGTAAGTCAATGGGAAACAAATCGGTACCTAAAATTTTAAGAAAATTGGTGTCAAAATGTGCCTAATAAGCTGGCCAATTAGTCATAAAGCCTCAGCACGAAGAAACATAATTATCAATGAGAAGCTGTTTAAAAAAAATACAGGGGACGGAATCCGCCCGGCTCTCTGAGGGTTAAACGTTTCCCCTGGTCCTGAATATTCATGAGTGGCATGAATTATTCATGATATTCTGGTGGCTTGGTTCCCTCCGCACAGGTGGTGTTTGAAGGCGTCCGTGGTACTAACTACAGAGGTGACATCTCTCTTGATGACATAGCCTTGCTGAACGGGAACTGCCCGACATTGCGTGAGTCATGCATCAGTGCATCATTCAGTCTACTCTTAAGTTAAACTTGTGTGACCAGTCACAGTTTGTGATTGTACAGTATTGTGGATTGCCCTAGAGTTAAATCTTAACCTTTGGTCTCCTTTGATCTTGAACTTTCCTTTCTAATCAACAGGCCCCGTCACACTTGACTGTGAAGCATGTAGTAATTTTCTCTTTTTTACAGGTTCTTTTTTTTTCTCTCCAAATAACTCAATATATAACCCTCTACGGAAGATTCTAGCTTAATACCCTCACTATAAAAGTCTTGGGGAAAAAAAATTGAAGCCAAATTAAATCACCGATTGTGATGTAGACAGCATCCACTGTCTCGCACAACCACTTGCCGAAAAAAAAGTGGACTTACAGTTTTCCCACAACGCAAAAGTCAAGATTTTGCGGCGCGTATGTGTGGGGCGTATGGAGGAATAGTGAAGTGCTTGTTCTGTACGTGTATAGTGCCTATACTGTCACTGCATACCATCGTCCGGTCGACACAACAATACGCCTCACAAAAATCATGATTTTGGCGAATATTGCAAGTCCATTTTTTTTTAGCAAGTGGTTTTGCCAGAGAGTGTTGTTTCTCTACATAATAATAACAGTGGGTCTATTGTGGATTCAGGGTTTCACCATCCATTTTACGTTAAACGTATTGAACCAAAATCTTTCCACTCTATAATATAATAACTCTACATTGATAGTCTACCATGGTGAGTACATGCTACACGTGTACACGAATTATCAGCTCTTTTCAGAGCCGTGCACACCACGACCCAGAGATTCAAGTTTTGTCATTGCAATGCTTCCACATTGTATACGTCCACTACGCAATGCCTGAAATCTTGCCTGACTTTTTTCTGTTGCTTGGTTCCCTGTCTCCCCTTGGTGCAGTGACCTGCGACTTCGAGCATGGCGACTGCGGCTTCGCCCAGGACAAGACGGACGACTTCGACTGGACGATAGGGTCGGGCGCCACCGCCACGCCGCAGACTGGTCCCCCGTACGACCACACCTACGAGACCGCACAAGGTACGCCAACGCGGGCCCGCACAGTCGACCGGGTACCAGGGACCCAAAGATGGGTTACACACGATAGTGTGCCGTCAAGAGTTTTGCAAACGCAATCACAATGCATATCTATATGTACCACCAGCCCCCATAGAGGTACTGTATTGTGTCCTTGTAACTGTCACTCCCAGATACTTCTAAATTGCCTCTAGCCATTAACCACCAGGAATGTGGCCTTGGAGACCACTGGTGGAAACACCGTGAAAATGACTTGGCTAACTGTGTGCCATGAAATAGGGGTGAAAACACACACAAAAAATCACGGCTAAATGACATTTTCACCCCATTTTCACGGTTTAGATGTCCATAGTGAGATTCGGCGTATTTTGATTGGCCAGCGCGTTGCAAAACTATTGAGGGCGCACTATTGCGAATCGTTGGTATTTCCTAGAGTCCCTTAAATCAAGGCCGAATATAATATTGGTAAGATCTGAAATCATTGATGTCCACAGATTTCCTTCTAATTCACACAGTTTGTAGATGGTCATGATAGAATCCTCATGTTGAAATCTTACGGTCTGGGATGCTGTACTTCTCGAGAAATACTCGCTCAAACATCGACAAATAGTTTATTACTCGCGAATAATAAACTATTTCTTACACTACAGAACGGTGCGAGAACAAAGACTTTTGTTTTGCCTTTTTCTACTTTCTCAGATCACAATTTGAGCTAAAACCTTCACAGGATTGGTTTTTGGGGTTTAACACACAAACTGTGGCAATCTTTTGACGTTTACCGATGTTTGTATAGGCCTTGAAGCGCCAGAACTTGCATAAGCACACAAACTCACGACTCATAGGATCACCACATTGGAATGCAATAAAACCCAACTTGCATCGAATCACAACGTGGTTTGTAAGGCCTCTTGTCAAAAAGATCATCGGTTGGGTATCAGATGGTATGACCCGTCCGATGTCGTTTCCACCGGATAGCCATCGTGTATTTTTCACCCCAGAGTCCAGTACAATCGGCTTTCTACCGGGGGAAAATTTTATCGGTCGGATGAATTCAACCGATGATCTTTTTGACAAGAGACCTAATTATGATGACTCAAGGACGAATTACTATTCATGCTTAAGGGCCTCGATGGAATAACGCCCTGCTTGAGTCTCACCACCTCCGAATAACCCACACACACACACACACACACACACACACACAAACAGGCCACTACTTGTCCCAGAGAATCACTATGAACATCTAAACCGTGAAAATGGGGTAAAAATGTCATTTAGCCGTGAAAAGAAAATTCACCGTGTTTTCACCCCTATTTCATGGCACACAGTATAGCCAAGTCATTTTCACGGTGTTTTCACCAGTGGTCTCCAAGGCCACATTCCTGGTGGTAAATGGCTAGAGGCAATTTAGAAGTATCTGGGAGTGACAGGTACAAGGACATCATACAGTACCTCTATAGGGGCTGGTGGTCCCTACTGGTAATTGAATTAACCATCCCTCAAGGCTGGAGCTTGCCACCCTAGATATTCACGGGTTTTTTCCGGTCTCTTTAATGGCCTGAAGATGTCCTTATCAGGTCAGAGAGGTGATTATTTTCATGGTGAATTCACAGTCAAATGCACCATGAAATCACAGTGACTTTTTAGTTTCACGGCGAAATTACATTTTCACCCCTTTTTCACGGTTTAGATGTTCATATATAAGCAGTAATTTACTTGGAGCCAAACAATTTAATAAAAGGTTGTAATAAACAGCATATATATTGAATTATCAGATACATTAAACGTGTATTCAATAGGAGAGAATTTAAGTATCAAAAATTTGATACAATTGATGCAAACGATATAAGACAATTATTAGTAATTTACGCATTTGATAGAGCATGAACAAGTGGTGAAACTGTTGGATGTTCACAGTCTCTCACCTCCCCTGAATAAAACAGCTCACAAACTCATAGAATCACCACGTTGGAATGCAATTAAAACCAAACTGACATCGAATCACAACGTGGTTTGTAAGGCCTCTTGTCAAAAAGATCATCGGTTGGGTATCAAATGTATGACCCGTCCGATGTCGTTTCCACCGGATAGCCATCGTGTATTTTTCACCCCAGAGTCCAATACAATCGGCTTTCTACCGGGGGACATTTTATCGGTCGGATGAATTCAACCGATGATCTTTTTGACAAGAGACCTAATTATGGTGATTCAAGGAAGAACTATTCATGCTTAAGCGCCTCGATGGTATAACGCCCTGCTTGAGTCTCACCACCTCCGAATACCCCCCCCCCACACACAAAAAACCCCAGGCCACTACATGTACATCGACGTGACCAACCAGAAGAACAACGACCTAGCCCGGATGCGCTCAGAGGAGTACCCGGCAACCTTTGGCTCCTGCACCCGCTTCTGGTACTACATGGTGGGTGTCGACGTCAAGAAGCTCCAGATCTTCGTGGAGACCAACGGCAATAAGGGCTCAGCCGTCTGGACACGCTCCTCCAACGCCTTTGCCTACTGGCTGGCTGGCGAGTTCAGCGTCCAGTCCGCCTACCCTTACCGGGTGAGTGAGAGAGTCCGTCCCTCCCTCCGGGCCGTCTGTCCGTCAGTCCCCGATCCATGCCTGCCTGCCTCCCTCCCTCACTGTCTGCCTGCCTGCCTGCCTCCCTGCCTTCCTCACTTTCTGCTTGCCTCCCTGCCTTCCTGCCTGCCTGCCAGCCTCCCTGCCTCTCTGACTCCCTCCCTCCCTGCCTCCCTGCCTCCCTGTCTCCCTCCCTCTCTGCCTCCCTGCCTCCCTGCATTCCCCCTGCCTCCCTGCCTCCCTGCATTCCTCCCTGCATTCCTCCCTGCATTCCTCCCTGCCTCCCTGCCTCCTTGCATTCCTCTCTGCCTCCCTGCCTCCCTGCATTCCTCCCTGCATTCCTCCCTGCCTCCCTGCCTCCCTGCCTCCTTGCATTTCTCTCTGCCTGCCTGCCTGCCTGCCCGCCTCCGTCCTTCCGTCCCTCACTCTCCTGCCTCCCTCCATGCCTCCCTCCATGCCTCCCTTCATGCCTCCCTCCTTCCTCCTCCCTGCCTCCCTCCTCCCTGCCTCCCTGCCTCCCTGCCTCCCTGCCTCCCTGCCTCCCTGCCTCCCTGCCTCCCTGCCTCCCTGCCTCCCTGCCTCCCTGCCTCCCTGCCTCCCTTCCTCCCTGCCTCCCTGCCTCCCTGCCTCCCTGCCTCCCTGCCTCCCTGACTCCCTGTCTCCCTGCCTTCCTCCCTGCCGCCGGCCTCCCTCCTTGCCTCCCTGCCGCCACGCGTCCCTGCCTCCCTTCCTCCCTGCCTCCTTCCCTCCCTGTCTGCCTGCCCCATCTTTCTCCATCCCTCTCTAAACAGTGTCTCCCTCATGTCCTGCTCGATCTTGCAGCTGGTCTTCGAGGGCCTTGCCGGCAACGGTCCCAAGGGCGACATCGCCGTGGACGACATCGACGTGACGGCCGGCAGCTGCCCGCCGCCTGCCGCCTGCGACTTCGAGGAGGACTACTGCCTCTACACCAACCTGGACAACGACGACTTCGACTGGCTCCGCAACAACGGCAAGACGTCCAGCGGCTACACGGGTCCGGACACCGACCACACGCTGGGCACTAAGTACGGCTACTACGCCTTCATCGAGGCCTCCAAGCCAAAGAAGGAGGGCGACTTCGCCTACCTCATCTCAGAGACGCTGTCCCGACAGGACCGCTGCCTCAGCTTCTGGTACCACCTCTACGGCAACCACATCGGTGAGTGACGTTTATTATACTGGCCGTCCTGATACATTTCACACTATGAACATCTAAACGGTGAAAATGGGATGAAAATGTCATTTAGCCGTGAGAAGAAAATTCACCGTGTTTTCACCCCTATTTCATGGCACACATTTAGCCACCAGTGGTCTCCAAGGCCACATTCCTGGTGGTAAATGGCTACAGACAATTTAGAAGTATCTGGGAGTGACAGGTACAAGGACACCATACAGTACATCTATGGGGACTGGTGGTCCCTACTGGTAATTGAATTAGCCATTCCCCAAGACTGGAGCTTGCCACCGTAGATATTCACGTTTTTTTAACGGTCTCTTTAGTGACCTGAAGATGTCCTGATCAGGTCATAGAAGCGATGAATTCCACGATGGATTCACTGTAAAATGCACCGCGAATTCACAGTGATTTTTTAGTTTCACGGCGAAATGACATTTTCACCCCCTTTTCACGGTGTAGATGTTCATAGTGTCAGTTTGCCTAAAATCAGTCTTGATCCTGGGGCAGTTGCCGATGACGGCAGTTTTGAAGATCGTCAGTCCCCCTTTGGCCCCTTCAGCGTATCACCTATTCGAAACTATTTCCCTCCGCATATTGCCCGCCAGCGTGTCACCTTTACCAAACTATTTCCCTGGCCATCGCCTCCTCAGTGTATCACTGATGCGAAACTTGTTTTTCGGTATATTGACCCAGCAGCTTGACACCTATATTATATCCAATTGTTGTCCTCAATATATTGCACTGCACGCAAGTCACCCATGGCAAACTATTACCCATGATTATACTGTTCTTGTTATATTGCCCTGATGGGCCAGCTAGCGTTTTTTTATATACCATACTGTTTCCCGTCGTATATTGCCCCGTCGCAGGCACGCTGAATGTCTGGCAGCAGACCAATGTTCTTCATCCCAAATACTGGACCAAACTCTGGTCCGAGGATACCCAGCAGGGAAACTTCTGGCTCCATGCTCTGGTCAACGTGCCCAAACCCTCCACAGTCTACGAGGTGAGCCCGCCTAGTACCTCTACCTTTCTGTGGGTGTTTCACTCTGCCAGTCTGTCTGTTAAGGTCTTTTCACTCTCTGTCTGGCTTTCTTGCTTTTACAATAATTTATTTAAAGACAGTGTTATCGAAAGAGTATTTCTATCTCCCACTTTCTTTCCCCTCTATTTCTCTGCATCTGACCCTCTTTTCTTTTCTCTGTTTGTCTGGCAGTGTATCTGTTTGTCGAACTGGTTAAAAATTGTTATCCCATCTGTCTGTCAGTCTGTCGAATTGTTTGTATCCATTCAGTGTATAATTGTACATTCTGAGACATTTTTGTGAGGCAGACAGAGAGACAGACAAAGGCAGAGAGACGGGGAGAGACAGAGTGAGACAGAGAGAGAGACAGAGACAGGCAGAGAGAGAGAGTCAGAGAGAGACAGAGACACACATAGACACACATAGAGAAAGAGAGAGACAGACACCGAAAAACAGAGATACAGATTGACAGAGAGACAGAGAAAGGCAGAGAGATAGAGAGGCAGAATAAGACAGAGAAACTTAGAGGCAGAGAGAGACAGAGATACAGTGGGACATAGGGACGAATTTAGAGAGACCGGGAGAGGAAGGGAAAGACACACAGACAGAGAGGAAGTAGGAGAGACAGATACATAGACAGAGACAAAGAGACAGATTCGGAGACAGGGGAGACATAGAGAGAGAGAGAGAGACGGAGGGATAGATCTAAACAACGATAGACACAGAGACAGAGGTTCAGTTGGGGAGACAGAGAGACAAATATGGAGATATGACAGACATAAGGGCTGTTCCCACTGAACTTTTTAGCGGCCCTGTTAAGTTACCGTGGCTGAGCTCTCGCCCTGTTAGTTTTACATCACGGTAGCGGTAACCTGAGAGGGACGTTAGTTCACCGAGCGTCCCCAAGCCAGGACTTAATTTTGTCATTCCTCCGCTCAGCCTCGGTGGTTTGACAAAATTTAGTCCAGTGGGAACACGGCTTTAGAGAGAGAGAGAGAGGCACAGGGATAGATTTGGACAGAGATAGACGCTGAGAGACAGAGGAGTAAGAGATAGGTAGAGAGAGGCAGCAGAGATCGACTGCTTGGAGACGTAAGACGAGTAGCCAATCGATCACCACGCCGACCAAAATACTCACCACGAGGCCACTGGATGTTTTGTTTCATTCCCCGCCAGGTGGTCTTCCAAGGCGTGGTGGGCTCGGACTACCTGGGCGACATCGCCATCGACGACATCCAGATGTACAACGACCTTTGCACGCCTCCCACCGCTCCCCCTGCCTGCCAGTTCACCTGCAAGAACAAGAAGTGTCTGTACGACAAGGCACTGGTCTGCAACTTTGTGGATGACTGTGGTGACGCTTCCGACGAGGAGAACTGCGGTAGGTTCTAGTGGAGGGACTGGTATTGGTTCAAGAGCTGTTTACTAGTCTACCGGTCTGTGAGAGATTCAGAGAGACAGAGACAGAGAAATAGGGGTACAGGAGAACCATGGTAGGTGTTAGTAGAAGGATTGGTATTGGTGCAAGCATTGTCACGTCGGTGTTTTTTTCTATAATGTCTATCGGTCTATTAGACAGAGAGAGAGAGAGAGAGACATTGACATAAAAGGAACAGAGAAAGACAGAGAAAGACAGAGAATGACAGAGACATACATAAAGAGAGAAAGAGAAAGACATAAATAAAGAGTTACAGAGAGTGATAGAGAAAAAAATGAGGAATGCAAAGAGATAGAGAGGCAGACATATAAATACAGAAAGACGGAGAAAAAAACGAGGAATACAAAGAGAGAGAGAGGCAGACAGATAAATACAGAGAGAGACAGAGAAAGAGAGACAGAGAGACAGAGACGGAAAGACAGACAGAGGGTAGAGCCAGAGAGACAGATGTGCAGAAAGACAGACAGACAGACAGACACACAGACGGACAGAAAGAAAGAGAGCCAGTAAGATAATTTCACAAAGAGACATTGGTCTATTGATATATTGGTGTATAAATGTATCTGTTGGTATTTGTGTACATCGGTGTGTTGGTATATTGGTTTATTGGTACACTGTTCTGTTGGTATATCGGTCTATTGGCGTATTGTTACATTGGTCTTTTGCGTCGGTGAGAATGTAATTCATTGAGGGTTAGTTCTACCGTAACGTCTAGTTAGCACTGTATACTCATCAATGCCTTCCCCCTAAAAGCCTGGTGAACTGTCTGTGAGAATGTCATTCAATGAGGGCTTGCCGAAAACTTTACATCCAATCGGTTTGTTGTTCTCTTTTTTACCCAAGGTAACTGCAAGTTCGAGAGCGGCTCTTGCGGGTGGGCTGATGCCAGTCTAGGCTCGTACAAGTGGGAGATCGGGTCCGGGGCCACGCCCTCGGCCAACACGGGACCCTCCAAGGACCACACCTTCAACAACGCGGCAGGTGCGGCCTCCTTTTGGAATGTAATCTTATTATTTGGGTGTTTTGGGGTGTGGCCTCTTTTGGGCGTGGTCTCTTTCGGGGTGTGGTCATGTTTGGGTGTGGCCTCTTTTGGGTGTAGTCTTTTTTTACAGTGTAGTCTGTCTTGTGTGTGGTCTTTTTGGGTGTGGCCTCTTTTTGCAGTGTGGTCTTGTGTGTTGTCTGTTTTTGGTGTGGTCTTTTCGGGTGTGGGCTGTTCTAAATTGTGACCTCTAAGGGTGTTTTTATTCCTTGGTGTGGCCTGTTTTTGGGTGTGGCCTCTTTAAACGGGGTGTGGTTTCTTCCTCTCGGAGGTCCTGCTAGGATAAAAATGTCAGCCTCCTAGGTTCGCTTAAAAAGTGATTATATGGAGAAATCTGTCGGTGAATTCAAATTCTTACAAATTTCGTTTGTGAAGCCCCCATTTTTTTTTCTCGAATGCCAATCAATGGTTCACAGCGCCTCACCAGATAAATTATGAAGAGTGATGGTAAAATAAAGGTTACAAAATGCTTCATTATGTATGGAGAAATGTATGTACTCGACCTTCGAAAGCTTGAGGACCAGAGCAGGAAATTGTACCAACGAGACATGGTCAGGGAGACTATTCCAAATTCTAACAGCCATGTTGGTAAAACTCCTATCAAGAGATCGTGTCCCTGAAAACAAGAACAATCTGCATCTATTTGGATTGCCAACAGGTCATTACATGTTCGTCAATGCTAACAGCGGCTCCAGCTACAGCCAGGCCAACCTGGAGTCGCCCACACTGAACGAGGCTTCCTCCTCCTGCCTCGTCACCTTCTGGTACCACATGTACGGCAATGGTAGGTGGTTTAACAGCAGTCACAGCCTCTTTGGGACACATAGAACCAGAATATACCCACCATTGGTTCATTGGTACATCGGTGAATCGGTACAATGCTATAGAATATTGGTATATTGGTACCAATGCAGAAGAAGAGAGACGTATTCAGGCCTTCGAGTACAAGTGCATGAGACGTCTGTTGAAGATCTCTTACCGAGAGCACAAGACCAACAAATTCGTCTGGCAGCAGGTTGAGAGCAATGTCGGCACCCAAGAACATCTCCTCTCCACTGTCAAGCGAAGGAAACTAGCCTGGTATGGTCATGTGACTCGGCACAACAGCCTCTGCAAGACCATCATGCAAGGAACCGTCGAGGGTGGGCGCAGGCGTGGTCGTCAACGAAAATCTTGGTCAGACGACGTGAAGTCCTGGACAGACCTGACTATGCCTGAGCTCCTCACAGCAGTGCTCGACAGACCCGCCTGGCAAAAGATGTCAGCCTCTTGCGCTCGGATCCCCCCGACGACTATCCAGTCGAGGGAATGATGATGATGATGATGATATTGGTATTATGGTATGCCGATGTATTGCATAGAGCTCTATAGATACAAAAATGAGCGCGCACTCATTGCGTAACGCGTGCCGACAGGGGGACTGTGGCGTCATTACAATATCGGTGCAAATGCATGGATCTCTATGGGGCAAATTAATCCCAAATTTTAACAAAAGAAAGTAGGACATTAAAATTCGCCAATCCCAATGAGGTATTGATGGCCTTTCCTTTCATTACTGAAAACCATTTCTGTAACATTTTAGTTTCCGGATTCACAACCTTTCGGCTATACCTTTCCCCATTCATATTACGCACGATTGCTACTGACATCCGGGCACTTCAAACTGAAATTGACCTCTTGCATTTTCGCGAAACAAATGAAGTAATTTTTTTTCACGATTTTCTCGAGACTTGTTCGGTGGAGTGAGCTGAAAGTTTCACAGGTGTGCTATTTCATGCATACCGGTATGTTGGATCAAACAACGTATGGATGCTATTCTTTTATCTCGACCAATAGACTATGAACATCTAAACCGTGAAAATGGCTGAAAATGTCATTTAGCCTTGAAAAGAAAATTCACCGTGTTTTCACCCGTATTTCATGGCACACAGTTAGCCAAGTCATGTTCACAGTGTTTTTACCAGTTGTCTCCAAGGCCACATTCCTGGCGGTAAATGGCTAGAGGCAATTTAGAAGTATCTGGGAGTGACATGTACAAGGACACCATACAGTACCTCTATGGGGGCTGGTGGTCCCTACTGGTAATTGAATTAGCCATCCCTCAAGGCTGGAGCTTGCCACCCTAGATTTTCACGTTTTTTCCAGGGTCTTTTTAGTGACCTGAAGATGTCCTTATCAGGTCGGAGAGTCGATTATTTTCACGGTGAATTCACTGTAAAATGCACCGTCTCACGGCCAATTGACATGTTTACCCCTTTTTCACGGTTGAGATGTTCATAGTGGATCGAATTATCAGGTGCAGACCGTAATGTACTGACGAGTGTGTCATTCTTCCTCTAAGAAAGGTCCAGCTATACACGATCTAGACTTCAACAACCACAACCCCACCCCCTTTGATCGCTGATACAAGTACTCTCTACGTTCTAATGCCCACAGACATCGGGTCCTTGGAGATGTACTTAATGAGTGGAGTGACGCAGACAATGCTCATCTACATGGATCAGGATATGGGCGACAACTGGGTGAATGTTCAGTACGGTCTCGGGCGTGTCTCCAAGTCTTTCAAGGTCAGTGATTACTTGGTGTATTTCATGTATTTGTACATTGGTAAACCTGTATATTGGTATATTGGTATATTGGTATATTGGTATATTGGTATATTGGTATATTGGTATATTGGTATATTGGTATATTGGTATATTGGTATATTGGTATATTGGTATATTGGTATATTGGTATATTGGTATGTATATATATATTGGTATAATTATTGGTATATTGGTATATTGGTATATTGATATATTGGTATATTGATATATTGGTATATTTCTATATTGGTATATTTCTATATTGGTATATTTCTATATTGGTATATTGGTATATTGGTATATTGTTGTATTGGTATATTGGTATATATATTGGTATATTGATATATTGGTATATATATATATATTGGTATATTGGTATATATATTGGTATATATATTGGTATATATATTGGTATATTGGTATATTGGTATTTTGGTATATTTGTATATTGGTATATTGGTATATTGGTATATTGGTATATTGGTATATTGGTATATTGGTATATTGGTATATTGGTATATTGGTATATTGGTATATATATATTGGTATATATAATTATTGGTATATTGATATATTGGTATATTGGTCCCTTTAAAGGCGTTACATAAATTGTTTAAATACCCTCTATTTTCATAATTATATCATCCAGTTTCTAGTAATTATAGCATTGTTTCCTTCCTACCTTATAGATTGTCTTCGAGGCCACGCGGTCCTTCACGGTTCTGGGTGATATCGCCCTGGATGACATTGCCTTCGTAGGATGTGGACTTCCTGGTAAGTTACCCTAACTTTTGGAATACACGCCGTATAAGCCGCATCTTTGTATGATGTATAAGCCGCATCTTTGTATGCTGTATAAGCCGCACCTTTGTAATTCCTATCTCCACCCTTCCCTCTCTATCTCCTTCTTTCCTTAGCCCTTAACCTTGAGCGACTTCATAGCCTTGATTTCTGTGATGTCCCTTGGTCTCAATTGACATTGAGCTATCCTTTCTAATCAACCGTTGGTTATGATTATTGACACATAATTAATTATGTGTATTCATTGGCAGAGGGGGTAAATTGCTTCCTATGCATTTTACAGACCTCTCTATCAGAACAGTTCCCATACCAGTAACAGGCAAGTACCCTCCTACCCAGTACTGCAGTACTATTTATAGACAGCATGGGCATATAGGCATATCCAGGCCATGTGTGAGTGCAGCCATGCCTAAACACACAATGTACCTGATACTAGCCAGCTGTATTTTATCGCCCCAGGCAAGGACAGATCGCCCTATCTAGTCTAACGGCATGAAGCGTAAACAGACCCTGGGCCTGTGGATGTCCTTGCAGGGCAGGCCTGAATTTTCTTTTTTTCTGGATCATTTGTTTGTCTTTATTTGGTGGTAAAATTATGGACACCCCATAAGACCAAGGGTTTTAATACAAAAAAAAAATCATTTTCAACATTTTCGATCCACAGCTCCAACTATCTCTCGGTGTTTTTATCGCAGTGGCTGATGTTACGGCAGTCGTCCGTGTGGTTCCCTGACTTGATTGTATTTCGTCAGCATTGCAGGCTGGTTGAACCAGTCTATTAGCTGATAGTCTGGTTCCAAGAGCTAAACATCCTGACAAATACTGTGAAGTCAGGGAACCACACGGACGACTGCCGTAACAACAGCCACTGCGTATTTTTATTGTGTGAGTGTTCGATTAGCACACGACTACCTCTGTTTATTTTGCTATTATTCTGTCTTTCTGTCAAGCCCCTTCGTCTGGTTCCTGCGGGTCAGACCAGTTCACCTGCACGCGGGGCAACTGCGTGGACAACAACCGAGTCTGCGACCTGACCGACGACTGCGGGGACCGTAGCGAAGAGCAGTCGTGCGGTAAGTCCCATAGCCAAGGCAACCGTACTGTAATACCACCGCAAAAAAACGGAGCATTGCCGTATCGTATGGATGAGTAGGCCAAATCCTTACTGAATAATCTCTCCACGATGTCTTCATTCTTCCGCGTTGTTTGTTGTTCCTGTATGTTTCTCAGACAGCTATGTGTAAAACACCAAAAATTGCTGATCAATGTAGGAAACACTAACACGAAGAACTTTGATACCAATCCCAGAAACATATCACTGCAACACCAACCACACTGACAACAAAATGTAGGAAACACTAACACGAAGAACTTTGATACCAATCCCAGAAACATATCACTGCAACACCAACCACACTGACAACAAAGAAAACAACAACATCAACAACGACAACATCAACAACAATAACAACGACAGCAACGACAACAATGAAAACAACAACAACAACATTAACAACGTCAGTAGCAGCAGCAACAACAGGAGAAAAAACCCACCAAAAACAACAACAACAATGACAATAACAACGCCGATTACGACAACAACAACAACAGCAATGACAAACAAACCACCACCACCACCATAAACATCAACATCAGCCGCAAAAAACCCACAAAGGCAAACATTAACAACAAAAACAATAACAACATGTGTAACAGACTTTCAAAGTACATACAGTATCGAGAAGGTCAAAGTCTTGATGAAGGAGTTCTCGATAATGTTTGAATTTACATTCGTCTGCCTTCTCCCTTCTCCCCCCGTGTGTTTCTCGCCCAGACACCTACCGGCCCTGCGACTTCGAGCAGACGGTGTGCGACTGGACGCAGCTGGTGACGGACGAGCTGGACTGGCAGGCAAACCAGGGCATGACCCGCACGCCCTGGACCGGACCGGCTAGGGACCACTCCACCGGACTCTCCACCGGTGAGGGCGCCCTCCATCGCCACCCCGTACCTTTTTTTCAAAGCCCGGCTTAGACCCCTTTTCCAAAGCCCGGCTTAGGCTTCGGCTCCGGCTTCGTCTCAGTTATCCAAATGCTGAAATACAAGTTGGAGTTCTTTGTTGAAGTTGAAGCTTTGGATTCCTTTTCAAAACTCAGTCAAACATTCAAAAATGATGCCAAAGGCTTCCTGTTTTCATGCCTTGTGCTTGAAATGGATGAAAGAATCAGAGACAAAGCCTGATCCTGAGCCTAAGCCGGGCTTTGGAAAAGGGCCATAAATAACATATAGACCGACTCCCATACACAATGCCTATGGAAAGCGACGTCAGGATACTGTAATGGTGACGGCGCCCGAGTAAAATAATGTGAAACCATGGGCGGAAGTAGATGAACAATGTGTACAAACATATGGAGAAATCCCGGAATGATGGATTCAAACCTTCCACTTAGTATTTCCACCATGCACACCTTCCATTCGGTACTTCCACCATGCAAACCTTCCATTTTTATCTGAGTTACCGGTTCCTATTATATAAGGAACCGGAAGAGAAAGAGAAGTGCTACATGGTGTCACCGCAAACCTTCCACTTGGTCTTTCCACCGTGCAAACCTTCAAGTCTTATCTGAGTTACCGGCTCTTTTTAGAGCCACACTCCTTCTTGAAAGAGAAGTGCTACATGGTGTCACCGCAAACCTTCCACTTAGTATTTCCACCATGCAAACCTTCAAGTCTTATCTGAGTTACCGGCTCTTTTCAGAGCCACACTTCTTCTCGAAATAGAAGAGCTACATGGTTTCACCGCAAACCTTCCACTTGGCACGAAGCAAATATATCGTCTGAATTCACTTAGGCCCTAATATTTTATAGCGCGCGAAGCGTCGCAAGATAGCCTGCTCTTGCGAGATCGGACGCATCCGGGTGAAGTACGCACTGGGCGCCATTTTAGTAAGCAAAGTCGCACACATTCTGCCCATTTCGTGGTCACATCATATCGAAAGTTATCACATTCTGTTCACGCATCCAAACTTGTATCTGTTTATTGTTTGACTCTCTCTCTCGCTTCATTAGCCATCCCTCAAGGCTGGAGCTTGCCACCCTAGATTTTCACGTTTTTTCCACAGTCTTTTTAGTGACCTGAAGATGTCCTTATCCCTCCAACCCCCCCCCCCCCAGGCACCTACCTGTACCTTGAGAGCTCCAGTGTGCCCCAGGGCTCGCGGGCCATCCTTGCCAGCTTCAGCATCCAGCAGGACCTGAGCAGCAACTGCAAGATCCGCTTCTACTACCACATGTTCGGCGCCAACATCGGAACGCTCAGCGTGTACCTGTGGGACACCATCAACGGGCCCATGCAACAGATCTGGACCGTCTCCGGCGAACGGGGCGACTTCTACGAGAGGGCCGAGGTGGTGCTGGGATGGAACAAGAACTTCCAGGTGAGAGGTATTTTGCGGTAGGGTGGGGGGGGGTTAGGTGTGCGGGGGTTAGTTGGGTAGGGTCAGAGATGGTTAGAGGTCATATCACTCGCTGAAACTTTGACGGAGCCGTCAGACAGACAGGTAGACAGACAGACAGGTAGACAGGCAGACAGACAGACAGGTAGACAGGTAGACAGACGGACAGACAGGCAGACATGCAGACAGGCAGACAGGCAGACAGGCAGACAGGCAGACAGGCAGACAGGCAGACAGGCAAACAGGAAGACATGCAGACAGGCAGACAGGCAGACATACAGGCAGACATACAGGCAGACAGACAGGCAGGCAGACAGACAGACAGGCAGATAGGCAGACAGGCAGACAGACAGGCAGGCAGACAGGCAGACAGGCAGACAGACAGGCAGACAGGCAGACCGACAGACAGGTAGACAGGTAGA
>OX465122.1:7809417-7894883 GCA_949987565.1 Luidia sarsii
ACCTTCAAGTCTTATCTGAGTTACTGGCTCTTTTCAGAGCCACACTCCTTCTTGAAAGAGAAGTGTTACATGGTATCACCGCAAAACCTTCTACCATGCAAACCTTCAAGTCTTATCTGAGTTACCAGCTCTTTTCATAGCTACACACTCATTCTCGAAAGAGAAGTGCTACATGGTGTCACTGCAAACCTTCCACTTAGTATTTCCACCATGCAAACCTTCAAGAAAAATCTGAGTTACCGGCTCTTTTCAGAGCCACACTCCTTCTTGAAAGAAAAGTTCTACATGGTGTCACCGCAAACCTTCCACTTAGTATTTCCACCATGCAAACCTTCAAGTCTTATCTGAGTTACCAGCTCTTTTCATAGCTACACACTCCTTCTCGAAAGAGAAGTGCTACATGGTGTCACTGCAAACCTTCCACTTAGTATTTCCACCATGCAAACCTTCAAGAAAAATCTGAGTTACCGGCTCTTTTCAGAGCCACACTCCTTCTTGAAAGAAAAGTTCTACATGGTGTCACCGCAAACCTTCCACTTAGTATTTCCACCATGCAAACCTTCAAGTCTTATCTGAGTTACCAGCTCTTTTCAGAGCCACACTCCTTCTTGAAAGAGAAGTGCTACATGGTGTCACTGCAAAACCTTCCACTTAGTATTTTCACCATGCAAACCTTCAAGTCTTATCCGAGTTACCGGCTCTTTTCAGAGCCACACTCCTTCTTGAAAGAGAAGTGCTACATGGTGTAACTGCAAAACCTTCCACTTAGTATTTCCACCATGCAAACCTTCAAGTCTTATCCGAGTTACCGGCTCTTTTCAGAGCCACACTCCTTCTTGAAAGAGAAGTGCTACATGGTGTAACTGCAAAACCTTCCACTTAGTATTTCCACCATGCAAACCTTCCAGTCTTATCTGAGTTACCGGGTCTTTTCAGAGCCACACTCCTTCTTGAAAGAGAAGTGCTACATGGTGTCACCGCAAACCTTCCACTTAGTATTTTCACCATGCAAACCTTCAAGGCTTATCTGAGTTACCAGCTCTTTTCAGAGCCACACTCCTCCTTGAAAGAGAAGTGCTACATGGTGTCACTGCAAACCTTCCACTTAGTATTTCCACCATGCAAACCTTCAAGTCTTATCTTAGTTACCGGCTCTTTTCAGAGCCACACCCCTTCTTGAAAGAAAAGTGCTACATGGTGTCACTGCAAAACCTTCCACTTAGTACTTCCAATATGCAAACTTTCTAATCGTATCTGAGTTACCGGCTCTTAGATTGTGGCCTTTCCGAATAGTCAACTAGTCTTTGCCGGGGTGGGGCGCCAGTCAGAAGCAATTTAACCATTAACTGCCCTATATCTCCAGGGACCGTAGCCCCTGAGCTATCCAGCCATTAGATGGTGGCCTTCCCTAATAGTCAACTAGTCTTTGCCGGGGTGGGGGCACCAGTCAGAAGCAATTCAACCATCAACTGCCCTATATCTCTAGGGATCACAGCCCCTGAGCTATCCAGCCCTTAGATGGTGGCCTTCCCTAAAATAGTCAACCAGTCTTTGCCGGTGGGGGCGCCAGTCAGAAGCAATTCAACCATTAACTGCCGTATATCTCCAGGGATCACACCCCCTTCCTCTCCCTGCTCTCTCCCCCAGATGCGAGATGAACTTCTGGTACCACTTCCAGGGAGGTACGGATCCCGGCTGGCTCCTTGCCTCCGTCTACCAGGGCACCTTCCCCGACTCCACGCTGCTCGTCAACCCGGCCTCGGCCGACCAGTGGCGCTCGGCCAAGCTAACGGTGGGGCCGCGCCAGGCCAACACGTACAAGGTGAGCGGGCGGGTCGCCGTGCAAGCCCTCGGCAGGATGCGGGAACTGCCCTGGGAGCGGACGGTCGGGCCGTGCTGCGCGTCCGACGACCGTGCGCGGCCTTGCCGTCAACTCTTAGGGGGAGTAGGGGGATAAGGAAAGAGTGAGAGAGAAGAGGAGAGAGAAGAGAAGAGAGAGAAGATGATAGAGAAAAGGAGAGAAGGAGAGAGAGAGAAGGAGAGAGAAGGAGAGAGAGAGAGAAGGAGAGAGGAGAGAGAAAATAAAGAGAAGGACAGTGGGAAGAGAGAAAGAGAGAGAGGGAGAAAGGGAGAGAGAGAAGAGAAAGAATTGAGAGAGAGAGAGTGAAGGAGAGAGAAGAAGGGAGATTGAGAGAGATAGAGAGAGAGAGAGAAGGAGAGAGGAGAGAGAAAAGAAAGAGAAGGACAGTGAGAAGGGAGAGAGAGGGGGAGAAAGGAAGAGAGAGAAGAGAAAGAATTGAGAGAGGGAGAGAAGGGGAGAGAAGGAGAGAGATGGAGAGAGATGGAGAGAGAGAGAGATGGAGAGAGATGGAGAGAGAGGGAGAGAGAGAGAGAGAGATGGAGAGAGAGAGAGAGGGAGAGGGAGAGAAGGAGAGAGATGGAGAGAGAGAGGGAGAGAGAGATGGAGAGAGAGAGGGAGAACGAGAAGAGAGAGAAGAGAGGGGTGAGAAAGAGACAGAGGCAGAGAGAGAAGACGAGAGGGAGAGAGAGGGGGAAGAGAGAGCGGGAGAAGAGAGAGGAGATAGAAGAGATCGAAAAGGGAGAGAGAAGAGTGGGACAGAGAGAAGAAGAGAGGGAGAGAGAGGGTAGAGAGAGAGTGGGCGATGGTGGAAAAAGATAAAAAATAGAGAGCGAAAGAGAGAGAGGGGAAAGAGAGGGGAGAGAGATGGAGAGATAAAGAGGGACAGGGACTGGGAGAGAAAAGAGAGAGAGAGAGACCATATCGACATTGCGTTATCTTCAGTCTGTTTGGCATTCAAAATGATTTTCTTTCTCCTCCCACCTTCGTCCAGATTCGGTTCGAGGCCTCGCCCGGGTCTAGTTTCCTGGACCCCAGCCAGCTGACCAACATCGCCATCGACGACATCACCTTCGAGAAGTGCGGCGAAGACTCAGGTACCAGTCTATCAAATAATGACCGCGAAAAACCGCCAGGCTCAACGGAAGGACGCAGCGAAGCATTTGGGTTGCTAATGTATACACTGTATTTCTGAAAATGAAAAATAAATCCAAAGATCCAACTTCAACAAAAGTGTGTACAAATAATATATATAAACCACTGTAGTGACTAAAAGGGATACAACTAGTAACATAGAGATAAAACTAGTAACAGAACTAAAGATGGCTTGAAAGTTCTCTATTTTTTCTTTCATTGGCCAGTTGTGATTTTTGTGCTCAGCACGTAGCTCAAGTCGCCGCACACGATGAGTTTTCATCCACGAGAGGCGACAAAAAATCAGGATAGATATTGGTCTCACGGCCTATTGAGGCAGAAATCTCAGCAAAAGTTCAGCGCACACGGTGAGCTACGTGCTGAGCTAACGACCTCGAGAGAATGTTTGCTCAGCAGATAGCTCTCGTGTGCGGCGCCCTTAAGATGAGCTAAGTTAAACCCACAAATAACTGTCACGAGACCTCAAAATTTAGTGCGCCTGAAGTTTCGATCCTAGCAGGACCTTTCTCAAAGGCAGAGACTTGTGAAGTGATTTCAACTTTTAGAATAAGCCCATAGTTATATCATGCAGTTTTGGGATGGACAGTGAGAATCAAAGGAGCAATTATTCCACTAATAGTTTGTTTTGAACTGTGCGTTGATACGTCGAAGTTGACCAAACGCTGACAAACTCCAACCTGCGTCTTTTCAGCTTTTGGTTAACAGAGACGGATAAATAGGATAAATAGGTTTGCGGTAACGCCATGTCAATTCTCTTTTGTGAGTCAGTGTGGCTCTGAGAAGAAGTGATTTGGTGGGATATCCCTCAAGTCATGTCGTTGTGCCGGGTCACATATAGCTATGGGCTCTGCACCCTCGTTCCCAGCAGTGCTTATTAACCTCGTTCCCCCAAATCTCTCCTCCATCCTTTCCCCTCATAGATCTGAACTGTGACTTCGAGTCGAGCACCGTGTGCGGCTGGACTCAGGTGGCCACGGACGACTTCGACTGGAAGGTGCAGAGCGGATCCACTGGCTCCACCAACACCGGCCCGCAGTTCGACCACACGCTGGGCACCAGTAGGTCACGGTCGGGGGCCAGACCCCAGCACCGCCACCACCCCACTCAACCACGCGCATTAACTATTACCATCTCCAGCCCTTAGATGGTGGCTTTCCCTAATAGTCAACTAGTCTTTGGCACACCAGCGCTCTTACCATCTGAGCTATCCAGCCCTTAGATGGTGGCCTTCCCTAATAGTCAACTAGTCTTTGGCACACCAGCGCTCTTACCATCTGAGCTATCCAGCCCTTAGATGGTGGCCTTCCCTAATAGTCAACTAGTCTTTGGCACACCAGCGCTCCTACCATCTGAGCTATCCAGCCCTTAGATGGCGGCCTTCCCTAATAGTCAACTAGTCTTTGGCACACCAGCGCTCTTACCATCTGAGCTATCCAGCCCTTAGATGGTGGCCTTCCCTAATAGTCAACTAGTCTTTGGCACACCAGTGCTCTTACCATCTGAGCTATCCAGCCCTTACATGGTGGCCTTCTCAAATAGTCAACTAGTCTTTGGCACACCAGCGCCCTTACCATCTGAGCTATCCAGCCCTTAGATGGTGGCCTTCCCTAATAGTCAACTAGTCTTTGGCACACCAGCGCTCTTACCATCTGAGCTATCCAGCCCTTAGAAGGCGGCCTTCTCAAATAGTCAACTAGTCTTTGGCACACCAGCGCTCTTACAATCTGAGCTATCCAGCCCTTAGATGGTGGCCTTCCCAAATAGTCAACTAGTCTTTGGCACACCAGCGCTCTTACAATCTGAGCTATCCAGCCCTTAGATGGAGGCCTTCCCTAATAGTCAACTAGTCTTTGGCACACCAGCGCTCTTACCATCTGAGCTATCCAGCCCTTAGATGGCGGCCTTCCCTAATAGTCAACTAGTCTTTGGCACACCAGCGCTCTTACCATCTGAGCTATCCAGCCCTTAGATGGTGGCCTTCCCAAATAGTCAACTAGTCTTTGGCACACCAGCGCTCTTACCATCTGAGCTATCCAGCCCTTAGATGGTGGCCTTCCCTAATAGTCAACTAGTCTTTGGCACACCGGCGCTCTTACCATCTGAGCTATCCAGCCCTTAGATGGTGGCCTTCCCTAATAGTCAACTAGTCTTTGGCACACCGGCGCTCTTACCATCTGAGCTATCCAGCCCTTAGATGGTGGCCTGCCCAAATAGTCAACTAGTCTTTGGCACACCAGCGCTCTTACCATCTGAGCTATCCAGCCCATAGATGGTGGCCTTCTCAAATAGTCAACTAGTCTTTGGCACACCGGTGCTCTTCCATCTGAGCTATCCAGCCCTTAGATGGTGGCCTTCCCAAATAGTCAACTAGTCTTTGGCACACCAGTGCTCTTACCATCTGAGCTATCCAGCCCTTACATGGTGGCCTTCTCAAATAGTCAACTAGTCTTTGGCACACCAGCGCCCTTACCATCTGAGCTATCCAGCCCTTAGATGGTGGCCTTCCCTAATAGTCAACTAGTCTTTGGCACACCAGCGCTCTTACCATCTGAGCTATCCAGCCCTTAGAAGGCGGCCTTCTCAAATAGTCAACTAGTCTTTGGCACACCAGCGCTCTTACAATCTGAGCTATCCAGCCCTTAGATGGTGGCCTTCCCAAATAGTCAACTAGTCTTTGGCACACCAGCGCTCTTACAATCTGAGCTATCCAGCCCTTAGATGGAGGCCTTCCCTAATAGTCAACTAGTCTTTGGCACACCAGCGCTCTTACCATCTGAGCTATCCAGCCCTTAGATGGCGGCCTTCCCTAATAGTCAACTAGTCTTTGGCACACCGGCGCTCTTACCATCTGAGCTATCCAGCCCTTAGATGGTGGCCTTCCCTAATAGTCAACTAGTCTTTGGCACACCAGCGCTCTTACCATCTGAGCTATCCAGCCCTTAGATGGTGGCCTTCCCTAATAGTCAACTAGTCTTTGGCACACCGGCGCTCTTACCATCTGAGCTATCCAGCCCTTAGATGGTGGCCTTCCCTAATAGTCAACTAGTCTTTGGCACACCGGCGCTCTTACCATCTGAGCTATCCAGCCCTTAGATGGTGGCCTGCCCAAATAGTCAACTAGTCTTTGGCACACCAGCGCTCTTACCATCTGAGCTATCCAGCCCATAGATGGTGGCCTTCTCAAATAGTCAACTAGTCTTTGGCACACCGGTGCTCTTCCATCTGAGCTATCCAGCCCTTAGATGGTGGCCTTCCCTAATAGTCAACTAGTCTTTGGCACACCAGTGCTCTTACCATCTGAGCTATCCAGCCCTTAGATGGTGGCCTTCCCTAATAGTCAACTAGTCTTTGGCACACCAGCGCTCTTCCATCTGAGCTATCCAGCCCTTGGAAGGTTGCCTGCCCAAATAGTCAACTAGTCTTTGGCACACCGGCGCTCTTACCATCTGAGCTATCCAGCCCTTAGATGGTGGCCTGCCCAAATAGTCAACTAGTCTTTGGCACACCAGCGCTCTTACCATCTGAGCTATCCAGCCCTTAAGTGGTGGCCTTCCCAAATAGTCAACTAGTCTTTGCCGGGGTGGGGGCGCCTGTCAGAAGCGTTCAAACATTAGATTCTGACCTTCCCAACCTGGCTACGGCAGTTTGGGGATTCAAGTCAATTCAAGCAAAGGGAAACTGCAAACCCTTCTATACTGACTGTTTATTTCCCCGTGGCCTCTTTTTTTTCACTCTCTAGAGAAGGGCCGCTATGCCTACATCGAGGCGTCCGTGCCCCAGTACCAGGGCGACAAGGCCCGCCTGAGCACAGGCCCGCTGCCGGCCAACGCTGCCTACTGCCTGGAGTTCTGGTACCACATGTTCGGCCCGGACATCGCCGACCTCATCGTCTGGGTGCGGACGGCCAGCGGAGTCGAGACCGACGTAAGTTCCCCCATCCCTCTTCCCCCTCTTCCCTTCCTCCTTCCTCCTTCGAGTCGCTGGCGGCTTTCGGAAAATGGTGACGGTTGCCGTTAAATACCCGCTCTTTTTTTCAAGCGGTCCGTCGTGCGTTTGAAAAATGTTGAGCCCAAAAGTACAGTGCGTCATTGTATATGAGTTTGGGCTGTTAACTGAGTTTGGAGAATTTGCGATGACACCATGTTATCATGCAACTCTCCCTCTCTCTCATCCTCCATCTCTTTTCTTTCTCTCTCTACTCTCTCTCTCAACACACTTTCTCGGCCTCATTGTCTCTCTCTCCCCTCTCTCGTTCTCTCTCTGTCTCTCTGTCTTTCTCTCTTTCTTTCTCTCTTTCTGTATCTCCCTCTCTTTTCCCCCCTCTCTCTCTCTCCCTCTCTCTCTCCTCTCTCTTTCTCTCTCTGTATGTCCGTCTTTCTCTCTTTCTCTCTCTTTCTGTCTATCCCTCTCTATATCTCCCTCTCTCTTCTCTGTATCCCGATCTTTCCCTCCCTCTTTCTCTCTCCCTCGCTCTCTCCCTCTCTCTCCTCCTTTTTCTCTCTTTATCTACGTCTGTCTCTGTCCTACTCTCTCTGTGTCTCGGTCTCTCTCTTTCTCCCTCTCCCCTCTTTCCCTCACTCTTGATCTCTCTTCCTCTCTTTGTTTGTATCTCTGTCTCTCTCTGTCTCTCTTGGTCTATGTCTTTCATTCTGTCGCTCTCTCTCTGTGTCCCTGTCTCTCTCTTTCTCCCTCTCCCCTCTTTTCTTCATTCTTGATCTCTCTTTCTCTCTCTTTTTATCTCTGTCTCTGTCCCTCTATGTCTATGTCTCTCTCTTTCTCCCTATGTCTCTATGTCTCTTTTTATATATCTCTATGTATTTCTCTCTATATTTCTCCCCCTCTCTCTCTTTCTTTCTCCCTATGTCTCCCTGTCTCTCTGTCTCTCTATATCTCTGTCTATTTCTCTCTCTTTCCTTCTCCCTCTCCCTCTCCCCCTCTCTCTTCCTCTCCCTCTCTTCCCTTCCCCTCTCCCCGTCCAGGTGTACAAGAAGTCCGGTACCCAGTCCAACGTCTGGCACCTGGGCCGTGACTACGTTACCAGCAATGAGAGCTACGAGGTCATCTTCGAGGGCACGGTGGGCAAGTCCTGGGGAGGGGACATCTCCTTGGACGACATCAAGCTCATGCCTGGACAGTGCCCGGCGTCCCGTAAGCAAAGCACCCCCGCGTCATTAAATCCTGTCCCGCAATATACAGACCCTTTTCCAAAACCCTGCTTAGGCTTCGGCTCCGGCTTCGTGTCAGTTATCCAAATGTGACCCGGCACAGCATAATGAGGAATAACCCTCACTTTTTAGATTTTGAGATTTACTAATGATGTGAAAGAGTATACCATTAGCTTTCAAATGATCTCACAATTATTTCCGTATGAACTTTGTTGTAAATAGTACAAAGGGACTTCGCTCGTTCATTTTGGTACCAGACACAATATAGCAGCACCATTCTAACTCCTCGAAAGCGACCAATAAAAAAGGCAGGAACTTTACATTTTCATGAAAAAAGTATACAAACACTCCCCCGAAATCCTCGTTTTTTTCAACATTGAGACGGATTTCGAGAAAAATCCTTTGGACATAATATCCTCCAATATAATACATTAACTTTCCGAAATTACACAAAATCATCAATCGAATTGAGAAGGTACTTTGACTTCAGGCGTTATTTACTCGAAGAGTGTTTTGGTGGGATATTCCTCATGTCGCTGTGCCGGGTCACAAATGCTAAAATACAAGTTGGAGTTCTTTGTTGAAGTTGAAGCTTTGGATTCCTTTTCAAAACTCGGTAAAACATTCCAAAATGATGCCAAAGGCTTCCTATTTTCATGCCTTGTGCTTGAAATAGATGAAAAGAATCAGAAACAAAGCCGAAGACTGAGCCTAAGCCGATAAAAAAATGGTTCCTGCCTTTTTGAACGGCCGCTTTAGAGGAGTTAGAATGGCGCTGCTATATTGTGTCTGGCAGCAAATGAAAGATCGAAGTTCCCTTGTACTATTTACAAAAAAGTTCACCCCGAAAAAAAAATTGATATCAGTTGAGAGTTATTGATATACTCTTTCACATCATTAGAAAATCTCAAAATCTCAAAAGTGGGGGGTTATTCCTCATTATGCTGTTCCGGGTCACTTATGTGGTACGGCAAAAAAACAAATATCGCGAACCGCCCACCCATTCACACAACCACCCACCCATTTACACAACCAACCACCCATCATATGGACCTTGTATGCTCACATTGGCGTGTTGTTGTATGTGCATCTTCCAGACGAGTGTGACTTCCAGTACGACACGTGCTCCTGGCAGAATGACCAGACGGACACGCCGGGCTTCGACTGGGTACGGGGCAAGAGCGGGGACCCTCAGCTGGGCACCGGCCCGCCCACCGACCACTCACTGGGCACGGCAGCGGGTACGTCCTGACCCCCTTTCACCCACTGGGAGAAACATTTCAGTCTAACCCTTCCATTACCACTTTGTTTATTCCGCACTTACAGTCCATTACCGAATTGTTTTGAGCCCAAGTCGGCTTTTCATTGCTAATTTTTCGGAATGAATTCTCGTTTTTACTACAATAATGTGTGTATATATTTCTATATAGTAGAACAAGGCCTTATTCTGGCTTGCAATTAACAGCCTCATTACTTAAAGTCTTAACAAGGGATTGTTTTTTCAACATATTTCGGAACAAGTCGCTATTTTCGAACCGATTTTCATCATAAATTTGTGATTGAATACTAATGGTTTCAGTGAGAGCTTTTCGGTCATGTTATAATCTTTCATTGATATTGATTAAAGCTAAACCGCACCAATCCTAATGATAATGAATCTAAACCGTACCGACTAAAAATGATCAACCACACTCTGGGCAGGTTTTTTCCTGTACGCCAACGTGCCAGTCTCCTCCTCCGGTCACCAATACCATTCCAGATGTTAACAAAGCTAAATCGTACCAAACCAAATGTTAACAAAACTAAATCGTACCAATCCAAATGTTAACAAAGCTAAATCGTACCAATCCAAATGTTAACAAAGCTAAACCGTACAAATCCGAATGTTAACAAAGCTAAATCGTACCAATCCAAATGTTAACAAAGCTTAATCGTACCAATCCAAATGCTTACAAAGCTAAACCGTACCAATCCAAATGTTAACAATGCTAAATCGTACCAATCCAAATATTAACAAAGCTAAATCGTACCAATCCAAATGTTAACGATGCTATATCGTACCAATCCAAATGTTAACAAAGCTAAACCGTACCAATACAAATGTTAACAAACGCTAAACTGACGAACCACACTCTGGGCAGGTTACTTCCTGTACGCCAACGTGCTAGTCTCCGCCTCCGGTCGCCAGTCGGGCGACGACGCCCGTCTCCTGAGCGGCCTCTACCAGCCGGGCGGGGACCGGTGCCTGGCCTTCTGGTACCAGATGACGGGCGCCGACGTGGGGAGTCTGACCGTCTACCAGAAGGAGGACGGGAGCTCCTTCCCCACCACCAGCTGGGCCAAGAGCGGGGACCAGGGAGCGCAGTGGCGGGCAGCCAAGGTCACCGTCTCCTCAGTCTACTCGGCTAGCTTCAAGGTGAGACCCCGTCTTCCCTCGTCGGTCACTCTTGTCTCTCCGTCTATCTCTCTCTTCACCCGCCACTCCGTTAAGTTGTGTCTCCCAACTGTCTGCTCTGTCTGTCTGTCAGCCTATCTCCCTCTGTATCCACATCTTTCTCCTCTCTGTCTGTCTGTCAGCCTGTCTCCCTCTGTATCCACATCTTTCTCCTCTCTGTCTGTCTGTCAGCCTATCTCCCTCTGTATCCACATTTTTCTCCTCTCTGTCTGTCTGTCTGTCAGTCTATCTCCCTCTGTATCCACATCTTTCTCCTCTCTGTCTGTCTGTCAGTCTATCTCCCTCTGTATCCACATCTTTCTCCTCTCTGTCTGTCAGTCTTTCTCCTCTCTGTCATCTCCCTTCCTCTATGTCACTCGTTCCTTCCTCTGTTACCTTCTTCCTCTTGTATGTGACTCTCTCCACTACGCCTTCCTGCCTCGCTCTCCCCTCTCTCTTCTCTCCCTTTCTCTTGATTCATTTCCTTACCTGGATCTCCCTCTCCATTCCTCTCCTCTCTCATTTTCTCCCCTTCTTTCTGTATTTCTTGTTGTACCATACATACAGTTCTTTCTCTTCAAATTCTCTCTCTTATCACTCTCTCTCTCTTACTCTTTCTCCCCTCTCTCTTTCTCCTCTCTCTTTTTCTCCCCTTCTCTCTCTTCTTCCCCATTTCTCTCTCTTTCTCCCCCTTCTCTCTCTCCCTCTTTCTCCGCCCTCTCTCTCCTCTCTCTCTATCTCTCTCTCCCTCTCCCCTCTCACTCCCTCCCTCTCTCTCTCCCTCCCTCTCTCTCTATCGCTCCCCCTCCCTTTCCCTCTCCCTCCCTCTCTCTCTATCTCCCTCTCTCTCCCTCTCCCCTCCCTCTATCCCTCCCTCTCTCTATCTCCCTCTCTCTCTGTATCTCTCTTCTTCTCTCTATCCTTCCCCCTCTCTCTCTATCTTCCTTTCTTTCACCTCTCTCTGTCTGTCTCTCTTTCTGTAGTTAAATGTACCATCTTGAAAGAGAAGTACTACACGTACATGGTGTCACGGCAACACCTTCCACTTAGTATAATGTACTTTCGTTCCTTCGCCGGCAGATTGTCTTCGAGGCCACTGCCGGCACGGCCACCGCGGGGTCCATCGCCCTGGACGACGTGGACGTGACGGACGGAGCCTGCCCGCCCCAGGGCTTCTGCGACTTCGAGGTGGACACGTGCACCTGGGCCAACCAGGGCGGCACGGACGACGACTTCGACTGGCTGCGAACGACGGGCGCCACCCCTAGCTACCAGACGGGACCGACTACTGACCACACGACGGGCACTAGCAGAGGTGAGCTGATAGGAGTGAGAGATGATTATCCTCCTCTATCTTCCTCGGTGTCATCTTCCCTCTGACCGTCCCACTTCTCCATCCTCCATCTCCTCTTCTGTCTTGTCTTCTTCGTCCTCGTTATCATCGCAATCCTCGTCTTCCTCCTCCTCTTCGTCCGCCCCCTCTTCCTCCTCCTCCCCTCTTCCTCCTCGTCCTCTTCCTCCTTGTCCCCCTTCTATCCCTTCTCCTTCTCCCCCTCTCTCCTCCTCCCTCCTCCTGTCCCTTCTCCTCCCCCTCCTCCTCCCTCCTACCATCTCATCCTCTCCCTTCTCCTCCCCTTCCTCCTCCCTATTCTTCCTCATCTTCCTCATCGTCTTCCCTTCCTCTCCCCTGTTCTTCCCCTCCTCCTCCTCTCTCCTACTCTCCCTTCTCCTTTCCTTCTCTGTTTTCACGTCCTCCTCCTCGCCCTCTCTGTCCAGTCTCTTTTTCTCCTCCTCTCTCCCCTCCTCCCTCCTCCTCACCTGTGTCCCCCTTTCCTTATCTTCTTTCACGTCCTCCTCCTCGCCCTCTTTGTTCTGTTTCTTTTTCTCCTCTCTCCCCTCCTCCCTCCTCCTCTCCCTTGTCCTCCTTCCCTTCTCTTCTTTCACGTCCACCTCCTCGCCCTCTTGTCCTGTCTCCTTTCCCCCTCCTCCTCCCATCCTCTCCTCTCCATAATCGTCCTCCCCTTGTCGTCTTTCCCCCTCTCACTTCCCCACTACTCTTTCTTTTCCTCCTCTTCCCCTCCTTCCTTCCTCTTTCATCTCGCCCTCGTCCTCGTCCTTCCCTTTGCCCCCCCCCCCACTTTCTGTTCTTCCCCCGAAAGAATCCCATCTCATTGTTTTGTTGTGACTTGGCGCACCCATCTAAAAAACAGGTTTCTACGTGTTCATTGAGACCTCCTCGCCGCGTGTCAATGGCGACAAGGCCTGGCTGGTCAGCGAGCTGATCGACCCGACAACGGCCCGCTGCCTGACCTTCTACTACCACATGTACGGCGGCACCGTCAACGCCCTCAGCGTCCGGACGCGGCCAGCCGGCCAGGGCGCCCCCAGCGTTCCCACCACCGTCTGGCAGCGCAACGGCAACCAGGGCAACGTGTGGCGCTTCGGACAGGCCACGCTCTCCTCCAACGACGATTTCATGGTGAGTAAAGGAGTGGTGAGTTTGGGTACCAGACTTTCCTGCTGGCGCTGTTACATGTATACCACTAGCACTCTGAAAATCTAAACTGTGACCGTTTACGAAATGAAGGCTTAGGCTCGGGCTCAGGCTTCGTCTCCGTCTGACAACACCTGAAAATTCAGGTTGTGGTTTGTTTCCGAATTTTAAAGTTTGTTAGCTTGATAGATACAATGTATTCTTCAAGAAACTTGGGCCAAACGCTTGTTTTAAGGTAACTGGACAGGGATTGGATGGTAATATCCCAGCCCCTTAGCAACAGGATACCGTTGCTAGGCAACCCACCTGGTAACTGGACAGTGATTGGAGGGTGACCTCGGCCACGTGCCACTCTGCCCAGTTGTCGTAGTTTATTGGCTTGATAGGTGCAGGATATTCCCCAGGAAACTGGGGCCAAACGCTTGTCTTTAGATGCCTGTCTTTATATGACCGAACCCTAAGCCCGAACCTAAGCCTTCATTTCGAAAACGGCCTGTGAAGACGATGAACTAGGGACTGGTGCACCTCCAGCTGAGCAAGTATAAGCAGTACAAAGTAGGCTGGTAGATGGGGCACCAGACTGTCGTTAAGGTCGCGCCTAACGAAGCATGGGCCCTTAACACTGTGACAATCTAAACCGTGGAAATCGGGTGAATAAAATTATGTCAAGTTGCCATGAAAAACCAAATTCATAGTGATTTCATGGACTCTTTTGAAGTCGATTAATCCTGAACATTTTCACCCCATCTGACCTGCTCTAGCCAAGTCACCACACAACTCATCTGCCAGGCAGTTTTGGTCTAGTCTGTGTAATTATACACTATAGGCTTGTGCATTGCAGCCATTTACCACCAAGAATGTGTGGCCTTGAATAGACCACTGGTGAAATCACCGTGAAACACGTGTATCTTATAATAATAATACTAATAATAATAACGGACATTTCTAGAGAGCCAGAATCCGTCTGCAAAGCCGCTCAAGGCGCTTAACAACATTATACAGAATCAAAGAAAAGACTACATATACTATTAATTAGGAAAACTATGATCGAACAAATATGTTTTGAAAGAGGATTTGAAATCCGATATGGAGGACATACTACGGACTTCCTGAGAAAGAACATTCCACAGGGTAGGACCGGCATGGGAGAAAGCCCGCTCACCCCATAAATTATGGACGTGTGGGACTGCAAGCAGATAAGTATCCGATGATCTGAGACATCTACCTGGTTTGTAATACTTTAGCAAACAGCTGTTATATTGCGGCGCAGCACAAGACAGGGAGTGAAAAACTAGCAACAATATTTTGTACTTAATTCCTTCACTAACAGGCAGCCAATGCAATGAATGTAATATAGGAGTAATATGAGATCTACCAGGAGACAAAGTAACAATACGAGCTGTGCGTGTCATTGTGTGGTAGGCAATTTTCGAAGCTGTGGTCGGCAAGAGTTATGACGGCGACATCGCCCTGGATGACATCGACATGTGGGCGGGGCCATGTCCCCCCACCCAGCCACCGCCCACCACTCCGACTCCGCCCCCTATCTATCGTGAGTACACGATCCCCCCTGAGTCGTAGCGATACGGGCGATTCGCAGTAGTGCGCCCTCAATAGTTTGCAAAGGCGTTCGCTATAAATCACAAGGCACGGAATCTGACGACCCTTTCCAGACTCTTGAGGGCGCACTGCGCACTCTCACAAATCGCCCGTATTGTGATAATATTATTATTTGTGTGTCTTCAGTATTGTGTTGCTACCGTTCCGCTGATAGGGATAAAGACGATTTATATTTCGACATGTAGGGCCTGTATGTGCTCTAGCGATTTATTAATGAAATGCATTGAGATAAAAAAAAAATTGTCTTTCTCTGTGTCTCCCTAACTATTAATCTCTCTGTCAATTTCCACTGCCTCTCTTTCTATTTTTTTTTCCTGCGTCACTGTCTAACCATTCGTCTTTCGGTTTCTCTTTTTGTTAACATTTCGGTCCGTCTCTTTTTGGTATCTATGTCTCCCTGTTCTGTCTCCGTCTCTTTCACTGTGTCTCTGCGATTCTTTGTTTCTCTCTCTGGCTCTCTGTCTCTCGGTACCAGCGCTTCTCTGTCTGCCTCTATCCATTTCTCTCTCTCTCTCTTTATGTGTCTCTGTCTCTCTCCGTTTCTCTCTGTGTGTCTCTGTCTCTCTCTGTCCCTCTCTGTGTCTCTGTCTCTTTCCGTTTCTCTATCTGTCTCTCTCCGTTTCTATCTGTGTGTCTCTGTCTCTCCCCATTTCTCTCTCTGTCTCTCTCTGTGTCTCTGTCTCTTTCCGTTTCTCTATCTGTCTCTCTCCGTTTCTTTCTTTTGTCTCTCTCCATTTCTCTCTGCGTGTCTCTGTCTCTCTGTCTCTCTCTGTGTCTCTGTCTCTTTCCGTTTCTCTATCTGTCTCTCTCCGTTTCTATCTGTGTGTCTCTGTCTCTCTCCATTTCTCTCTCTGTCTCTCTCTGTGTCTGTCTCTTTCCGTTTCTCTATCTATCTCTCTCCGTTTCTCTCTTTGTCTCTCTCCATTTCTCTCTGTGTCTCTGTCTCTTTCCGTTTCTCTATCTGACTCTCTCCGTTTCTCTCTTTGTCTCTCTCCATTTCTCTCTGTGTGTCTCTATCTCTCTCTATTTTTCTCTCTATCTCTCCCTGTGCCTCTGTGTCTCTGTGTCCCTGTCTCTGTGTCTGTCTCTGTGCATCTGTTTCTATAATTATGTGCCTCTGTCCCTGTTTCTCTGCGTTTTTCTCTATGTATATCTCTCTATCTCTATCTCTCTATCTCTCCCTGTTTCGCTCTCTCCCTCTCCCTGTCTCTCTCCGTCTCTCTGCATATATTTATCTTTGCATTGATGCTTCCCCTTAGCTCCCACTTCGCACGACTGCGACTTTGAGAACGGCATGTGCCAGTGGACACAGATGGTGACCCCCGACGACCAGTTCGACTGGCGCCTAGAGACTGGCACCACGGGAAGTGTGGATACCGGACCAGTGGCTGACCACACCTTCGGCGACTCCTCGGGTAGGTGTCCATAGCAACGGCAGGCTGGCACCAAAGGGGAGTCTGGATACCAGACCACCGAACTCCATAAGTGACCCGGCACAGCATAATGAGGAATAACCCCCACTGTTGAGATTTTGAGATTTTCTAATAATGTGAAAGAGTATACCATTAGCTTTTAAATGATATCAAATTATAATATCCTCTAATACTTAATTTGTCAAAAAAATTATATATATATATTTTTGTAATCGAATTGTGAAGATACTTTAGCTTCAGGCGTCATTTACTCAAAAAGTGTTTTGGTTGGATATTCCTCATGTCGTTGTGCCGGGTCACATATTATCATCTTCTTAGCTCATGCGTCATTTTTGGTCATGTACTAGTTTTTTATATGAAGTGCGATCCAGCCTACGCGCGGCTATCTATACAAATATAATCTTTCATGAGTAGGTATATAACACCTTTAGCGATGAACCAAAAGGCCCAAAACAACATTGGAAAGATAGGAAAACATCGATGTCCACATATTTCCTTCTAATTTACACAGTTTGTAGATGTTCATAATAGAATCCTCATGTTGAAATCTCAAGAAATCTTCACTCAAACATCGACAACTAGTTGATTGCTTACGAGTAATAAATTATTTCTTACATTACAGAATGATGCAAAACCAGTGAGTTTTTTGGATTGCATTTTCCTACTTACTTCCTACTTGAGCTAAAACCTTTGCAGGATTACTTTTTAGGGATGTTAATGGTTTTACACACTGTGGTAATCTTTTGACCTTTGTGACAATCTTTTGAACTTTACCAATGCTGTATTGGGCCTTTAACAAAGTGATCAGAAATAAAGGTTTACGTATTGGCTAAATATTCAATAAAAAAAAAATGAAAAAAATGAAAACAAAATAGAATTTATTCTCAGTCAGTTTTTCCTTTTTTTCCTTTAAAAAAAATTCTGATCAAAATCTACAGACTTGAAAATAACCAAACATTAGAGGGCCTGACGTTTAGATTCTAGCAGGACCTTTTCTCAAAGGCAAAATAAAAATCATTTTGCAAAGGTCCTGCTAGGATCGAAACGTCAGGCCCTCTAACTTTTAAGATGTCTACCGCGCTTGATATCATCCGTGACTATTCCCCCAAAGGTCACTACATCTACATCGAGGTCAGCGGTCAGTCCAAGGACAACGTGGCCCGTCTGGCCTCGGACTACTTCCAGGGCGCCCCCAACGACGGCGGCTACTGCATGGAGTTCTGGTACCACATGTACGGCGCCCACGTGGGCACACTGACTATCTACACGATGACGTACCCGGACAACAAGGAGGGCGCCCTCTGGCAGAAGACCGGCTCCTTCGGGCCCCAGTGGAACCAGGGGCTGGTGCACCTCCAGCTGACCAAGCAGTACAAGGTAGGCTGGTAGATGGGGAACCAGACCGTCGTTAAGGCTGTATCACACGAAGCATGGTTCCTTCACGGATCTATGTTTTTCTACTCCCGTGAAATGCTGCATCCACTTGTGTGTGATCCCCAAGCTGCTGTAGCCAGGTTTACAACAATTGATTGTTTGAATCTGAATGAAATCAGGGGTGTGATCCCTGGAGATATACGTCAGTTAATGGTTTAATTGCTTCTGACTGGCACCCCCCTCCCCGGCAAAGGCTAGTTGACTATTAGGGAAGGCGAACATCTAAGGGCTGGATAGCTCAGGGGCTGTGATCCCTGGAGATATACGGCAGTTAATGGTTGAATTGCTTCTGACTGGCGCCCCCACCCCGGCAAAGACTAGTTGACTATTTAGGGAAGGCCACCATCTAAGGGCTGGATAGGTCAGGGGCTGTGATCCCTGGCGATATACGGCAGTTAATGGTTGAATTGCTTCTGACTGGCGCCCCCACCCCGGCAAAGACTAGTTGACTATTTAGGGAAGGGCGCCATCTAGGGGCTGGATAGCTCAGGGGCTGTGATCCCTGGAGATATACGGCAGTTAATGGTTGAATTGCTTCTGACTGGCGCCCCCACCCTGGCAATATTTGACTATTTGGGAAGGCCACCATCTAAGGGCTGGATAGCTCAGATGGAAGAGCACTGGTACGCTAAACCAGATATGCACGATTGGGTTCAAGTCCTTGTCCATTTTTCTTTGCCTATTTTTGTTTCAACATTTATTTTCAACGCTGATGATTGATAAAGTATTCGTCTTAGGCCTCTTGTCAAAAATATCATCGGTTGAGTGCCGGTTGAATTCATCCGACCGATACAATTTCCCCCCGGTAAAAAAGCCGATTGTACTGGACTCTGGGGTGAAAAATACCCGATGGCTATCCGGTGGAAACGACATCGGATGGGTCAAATCATCTGATACCCAACCGATGATCTTTTTGACAGGAGGCCTTAGCAACGACTACATTATCTGAGGGATGCGTTCGATTAACCTCCCACCCGGTTGTCTGTGACGTCACAAATCCCAACTTACTCGACGTGTAAACAGGGTAACCGAGAGAGGGTGGTAACAAGGGTCTTATCTAATCGAACGCCCCTGGTGATACAATGACTGATTGTTTAGTGTAAATGCGTTAGGTGTAACCTTTGAAACCCATGTTTGAAGGTTGCGTCATGATTAGACTAACGCTGCCATCTTGACATCTGCTCACGTGACTATCAGGTGATACTGGAGGGATCGGCAGGGCCCAGCTACATGGGGGACATATCTCTGGACGACCTCAAGTTCCACAAGGGAGCTTGCCCTGCAGGAGGTAGGAATTGTCCACTGTCGTCTATCTAGAGATATGAAGTGTGCAAACATAATGTGACCCGGCACAGCGACATGAGGAATATCCCACCAAAACATTTTCGAGTAAACAACGCCTGAAGTCAAAGTATCTTCTCAATTCTATATGGGAAGGTTTGCGGTAAACACCATGTATCAGGTCTCTTAAAGGAAGGGGTATGGTTCTGAAAAGAACCTGAGGGTAACTCGACGTTTCGACCAGTATGCTCTGGCCGTCATCAGGAGAATGCTGATGACGGCCAGAGCATACTGGTCGAAACGTCAAGTTACCTTCAGGTTCTTTTCAGAACCATACCTCTTCCTTTAAGAGACCTGATACATGGTCTTCATCGCAAACCTTCCTATATTGATTCACCCACCATGAAAAGCCTTAAGTCTCATTTCTTCTCAATTCTATAAACAAAAATCAATTTTTGTTTTTGTATTATGGGAAAGTTAATGTATGGGATGATATTATGTCCAAAGAATGTTTCCGAAATCCATCTCTAAATGTTGAAAAAACCAGGATTTCGGAGAGTGTTTGTGTACTGTTTTTATGAAAATGTAAAATTCCTGCCTTTTTGAATGGCCGCTTACGAGGAGTTAGAATGACGCTGCTGTAAATTTATTGTGTCTGGTACGAAATAAACGAGCGAAGTCCTCTTGTAAGTTCACACGGAAATAATTTTGATATTATTTGAAAGCTAATGGTATACTCTTTCACATCATTAGAAAATCTCAAAATCTCAAAAGTGGGGGTTATTCCTCATTATGCTGTGCCGGGTCACATATTGGCAAGCTTCTCTTTCTAAGATGATTAGAAAAGGATTAAAGATACAAAATAGTCACTTTGCCTTTGAGAAAGGTCCTGCTAGGATCGA
Source organism: Luidia sarsii (assembly GCA_949987565.1). Taxonomy (NCBI): domain Eukaryota; kingdom Metazoa; phylum Echinodermata; class Asteroidea; order Paxillosida; family Luidiidae; genus Luidia; species Luidia sarsii. The sequence goes on from OX465122.1 coordinate 7,829,194, forward strand.
AACTTCAGGCCCGCTAAATTTTTGAGATTTGCATTTTGCTGATTCTTATCAGTAAGCAGTTTGCACCATTTTTGTATATTAATAAGTACTCACACGAATCTTTAGGGCTCTAATGAAGCGAAGACGAAGCGGTCACACAGTGTTTTAATATTTTCACAAAGCGAACATGGACATTTAAAACCACTACACAACATTGGTAAAATCTAAGACAGAAATGTTCTCAAATTTACATGAAACATGTACAGTTTGAAGACAGTTATGGTAGAAACCGCGCACTGAAATATTTCTGCCTAAAATGCTGTATTTTTTTTAGAAAAGAGTAAGATATTTTTTTTTTACGTCTCACTGATACATCTAAACGATTGTTTTTAACAATACGTTGAATGCTGCATTTTCGCGAAACAAATGAAGCAGTTTTTCACTATTTTCTCGAGACTCGGTTGGCGGATTGAGCTGAAATTTCCACAGGTGTGCTATATTATGCATAGGTTGGATCAGACAACGTATGGATGCTATTCTTTGACCTCGACCAATGTTGTGCTATCAAACCCACTGTGCTTATTTTTTTCGTTCTGCGCCCAGAACTGTGCGACTTTGAGAACGGCATGTGCGGCTACGTGCAGGACAAGACGGACGACTTCGACTGGACGCTGAACAAGGGCCACACACCGACCACTGGCACTGGTCCCTCCAACGACCACACCTACGGAACCATTGAAGGTGAGCAACTGGTACCCTGTAAGTTTACTGCGCTCATCCCATAGAGCCACTACTGTTGCATATATGTGAACCGGCACAGCGACATGAGGAATATCCCACCAAAACACTTTTCCAGTAAACAACACCTGAAGTCAAAGTATCTTCTCAATTCGATTAAAAATCTTTTTATTTTTTTATTTTTTGAAGATTAATGTATTGGAGGATGTTATGTCCAAAGGATTTTTCCGAAATCCGTCTCTAAATGTTGAAAAAAAACTAAGTTTTCCGTCGAGTGTTTATATACTGTTTTCATGAAAATGTAAAGTTCCTGCCTTCTTGAATGGCCGCTTTCGAGTAGTTAGAATGGCGCTGCTATTTTGTGTCTGGTACCAAATGAACGAGCGAAGTCCCCTTGTACTATTTACAACAAAGTTCACACGGAAATAATTTTGATATCATTTGAAAGCTAATGGTATACTCTTTCACATCATTTGAAAATTCAAAATCTCAAAAGTGGGGGTTATTCCTCATTATGCTGTGCCGGGTCACATTTCTGTTCTGTTTTCCTGTTGCCAGGTCACTACATGTACGCCGAGATGTCGGCACCGCGCGTAGAGGGCGACATTTGCCGTCTGGACAGCCCCAAGTACCCGAGCACCACGGGACGGTGCTTGCAATTCTGGTAGGTTCTTGCCGAACCCCACTATCAAGCGACAGACGTGAACGGATACAGACCAGTCAGACGGATACAGACCAGTCAATACGGGTTTGCCACGCTCGACGTGATAAGCACAGTGTTCAGTGCTGTGCCTGATTCCTGAATTACAATTTCATAAAAAATGTAAAAATTGTTTTTCCATTTCACATTATACTTGTACATCTTCCTTTTTTTTTTACTAATTTTATAAACCCATCTTTGACCACCTTTACTTTGCTATTTTATTGTAGTAATAATCATCAATAACAACATTTATAATAATCTTAACATGAATGCGGCGCTTATTACTGCTGTTTCTAAGCGCACCGGTGTCTGTCTCTTAATTAAAAACTGGAACACAAACAAATACTATAATTATGAACCAGAGCTGTTTCAATACACAATGTAACACAATGCTAACAAATTGTCAAACATACAAGGAATAAAGATGGTGTCCACCTCCTTCGACCGACATTTTATCTTTCATCGACCGACATTTTATCTTTGATCGACCGACATTTTATCTTTCATCGACCGACATTGTATCTTTGATCGACCGACATTGTATCTTTGATTGCCCGACATCGTATCTTTGATCGACCGACATTGTATCTTTGATCGACCCACATTGTATCTTTGATCGACCGACATTTTATCTTTGATCGACCGACATTGTATCTTTGATCGACCGACATTGTATCTTTGATCGACCGACATTTTATCTTTGATCGACCGACATTGTATCTTTGATCGACCGACATTGTATCTTTGATCGACCGACATTGTATCTTTGATCGACCGACATTGTATCTTTGATCGACCGACATTGTATCTTTGATCGACCGACATTGTATCTTTGATCGACCGACATTTTATCTTTGATCGACCGACATTGTATCTTTGATCGACCGACATTTTATCTTCCATCGACTGACATTAATTTTTATCTTTGATCGACCGACATTTTATCTTTTATCGACCGACATTGTATCTTTGATCGACCGACATTTTATTTTTGATCCACCGACATTAATCTTTGATCGACCAACAGGTATTACAATTACGGGTACGACATCGGCACGCTGAACGTGTACAAGAAGGCCAACAGCAAGTACGAGGTGATCTTCAGCCGAGACTACGACAACTGGGCAGAGTGGCACGTGGCAGAGGTCACCATCCAATCACTGTCCAGTTACCAGGTGGGTTGCCCAGCAACTGCGTCCTGTTGCTAAGCAGGGGGATAACTATATTCAATCCCTGTCCAGTTACCAGGTTGGTCGCCTAGCAATGGCATCATGTTGCTAAGGGGCGTGGGTGTCACCATCTAATTCCTCTCCAGTTACCAGGTGGATTACCTAGCAACTGCGTCCTGTTGCTAAGCAGGGGGATAACTATCCAATCCCTGTCCACTTACCAGGTTGGTCGCCTAGCAATGGCATCATGTTGCTAAGGGGCGGGGTGTCACCATCTTATTCCTCTCCAGTTACCAGGTGTGTTGCCTAGCAACGGCCTCCTGTTGCCAAGGGAGGGGGCGGCTGTTTCCGGTGAACCGATAGAATGTCGTGTCGGCAAATTCGAAACAACAAGAGATATACGCAACACCATTCCCTAATCCTTTATTTCGTAAAAGAGCCGAATGTCACGATTGCTTCCCGGGGTCACAGGTCATCTTCGAGGCTGTGCGCGGGGGAAGCTGGCAGGGCGACGTGGCCCTGGACGACGTGCGCATGCGCGACGGCCCCTGCGCCCCCTTCGGCAGCTGCAACTTCGAGACGGGCGACCTGTGCACGTGGAAGAACGCCGAGTTCAACCAGGACACCTTCGACTGGCGCCGGCAGAAGGGCGCCACCGTCTCCTACGGCACAGGCCCGGCCGTCGACCACACCTTCGGCAGCGCCTACGGTGAGTGACGGCAGGGCTACCCACCTGGCAGTGATGGCCACACCGGGACCACCGTGATTCAGCCAAGCAAAAAAATATCACCAATTATACCGGGAAGGGGGGCCACGCAAAACTCGTTAGAAGTTACTGAGGTATATTTGCAGAGGTATTTGACATCATGCTTTTGAGATAACAGTTTAAAAATAAGTACATTTTGTTCTTCCACTAACTCTATTAACTAATTAACTATCGATCTCTTGTGTTCTGTTTTTCTTCTCCTTCCTCTCCTCCTCCTTCCCCCCTCCTTTTGCTCCTTCTCTTCCGTTCCTCTCTGCCCTCCTCCCTTGCTTCCCTCCCCATAACTTGTGCTCCTGTCACTCCTCTCACCTGCTCAACCCTCTCCTCTCTCCTCTCTCCTGCCCCCTTTTCCCTCTCCTTCCATCATCCTTTTCCTTCTTCTACTTCTCCTCTCTCATCCCTCCCTCCCCTCCTCCCTCTCCTTCTCCTTCCTCTACCCCCACCCTTCCTTTGCACCCTCTCCTCCTCTTCTTCTCCCCTTTTCCCCTACCCTCGCATCCTCCCTCTCCTCCTCACTCATCTACCCCCATCCTCGCTTGCACCCTCCCTCCTCTCCTCCTCTTTTTATCTCTCCCTCCCCTCCCCCTCCTCCTCCCTATTCTACCCCTACCCTCCTTTGCACCTTTCCCTCCTCTCCTCCTTTGTTCCTCTCCCTCCCCTCCTCCCTCTCCTCCCTCCTGTACTCCCCTCCCTTGCACCTTTCTCATAATCTCTTTCACCCCTTCCCCCTCCTCCCTCCCCTCCACCCTCTCATCTTCCTCTCCTCTCCCCCTCCTCTCCCCTCCTCCCCCTCCTCCCCCTCCATCCTCTCCTCCTCCTCCCCCTTCTCCTCCCTCCCCTCCCTCCCTCCCCACCACCCCTCCCACCCCCTCCTTCTCCACCTCGCCCCTCTTCAATCACACCCCCCCCTCGCCTACCAACCCTCCCCAAACCCCCAGGCACCTACATCTACATCGAGACCTCCAGTCCCCGCCAGGAGGGCGACACGGCCTACCTCCTCTCGGGCTTCTTCCAGCCGGCCAAGTACTGCCTGCAGTTCTGGTACCACATGTACGGCGGCGACATGGGTACCCTCTCGGTCAGCATCTGGCCCTACGAGGACCTCTTCACCGCCAGCGGGGACAAGGGCGACCAGTGGCGGCTGGCCAGCGTGGACATGATGCCCGACGACCCGTACGCCTTCGAGGTCATGATCGCCGGCACGGTGGGAAAGTCGCACACGGGCGACATGGCCCTGGACGATATCGTGGTGCTGGACGGCAAGTGCCCGGGTAAGAGACACGGTCGGATTCTTCTTTCTTCTTGCGTATGAGACTGCTTGTGTTGCTTCTGTATTTAGGTGTCATTCAATGTGTCATTTGTATTCAGGTGTCAATCAAGGTAGTATCTGTATTAAGGTGTCATCTGTATTCAGGTGTCATTCAAGGTGTCATCTGTATTCAGTTGTCATTCAAGGTGTCATCTGTATTCAGGTGTCAATCAAGGTGTCATCTGTATCCAGGTGGCAATCAAGGTATTATCTGTATTCAGGTGGCAATCAAGGTATAATCTTTATGCAGGTGTCATCCAAGACGTCATCTGTATTCAGGTGTCATTCAAGGTGTTACCCATATTCAGGTGTGAATCAAGGTAACATTTTGTATTAGGGTGTCATTCAAAACTGCCACCTGTATTCAGGTGTCAATCAGGTATCATCTGTACATGAAGGCGTCGTCCAATGTACCATCGGTATCTAGGTGTCGTTCAAGGTGTCGTCTTTATCTATTTGGCGCTTAAGATGTCATCCGCATCTAGGTGCCGTTTAAGGTGTCATCTGTTTCTAGGTGTTGTCCAATATACTATCAGTATCTAGGTATTGTTCAAGATGTCATCTTTATCTTGGTGCTGCTTAAGGTGTCAGCTGTATCTAGGTGTCACCCAAGGTGCCACCTATATCTATAGGTGCCGTCTAAGGTTCTAACCCCGTTTTTTTCTGTGCCGTTCCCTGCACGCAGACGTGATTCCTCCGTGCTTCAAGGTGTGCAAGGACGACCCGTCCAGGTGCGCCTCTCGCTCCCAGGTCTGCGACTTTGTCAACTTCTGCGACGACGGCTCGGACGAGGAGGACTGCGGTATGCTAGGCGCAACGCGCATATGCTCGCTTCCACCCCCACGGAACCCTACTATAGGCCCTTTACGAAATGAAGGCGTAGGCTCGGGCTTAGGCTTCGGTCATATTGATCATGGTCCTTATAATGTCACAGGCATCTAAAAGCAAGCGTTTGGCCCCAGTTTCTTGGCGAATATCCTGCACCTATCAAGCCAACAAACCTTCAAAATCGGAAGCAAATTTCAACCTGGATTTTCAGATTTTGTCAGACGGAGACGAAGCCTGAGTCCGAGCCGAATTTCGAAATCGGCCATAGTCTCACTTGAGGAGGATCGAGATTGAATGCCGTCGGGATTGATGTCCTTTGAGCATCAACCGCAAACCGGAATGATGCTGGCAACATTCTAAAATACTCCCACCATGCTCCGACCACACTCGAGCTACATCCGTGGAGCTAATTTTGCGCCATCAGGAATTGGCAATATTAGAGAAGGCGTTTTTGAAAAAAAAAGATGTTCCGTCTGGTTCGGCTTGATTCCTGCAGAATCCGTGTAAGTGGTACTGGACCCTGTGATGTGCAGAGCGTGCAGTGTTCTTAAACTGTATAGTTCAAGGACACTGCACGCTGTTCTTAAACTTTGTATTACCAAAACCAAAAATGCAAAGCGATGTCGTGGTTTACATTGCTTCAAGGAAATTAGTAGCCAAGCACTTGGTCGACGCCTCCCCGACTTCTGTATACCATTTTCACGTACAAAGCAGTCACTGCTTTGAGGTATCTGACTAAATAAATTCGCCAATAGAGAGCGCTATATCCCTGTCCCTTGCATGGTGGATGCCTGATTTTCTAGTTCGATATCGTTTGTTTTTTCCCCGCCGTTCGCAGTATCTCGTTTGAGGTATCTGACTGAATAATTAATACGCCAATAGAGGGCGCTATATCCCCTGCCCCTGCATGCGGAGATCTGCGCTCTCCGGGTGCTTTTTCTAGTTCGATCTCGTCTTGGTCTCTTCTCCGCCGTCTGTCCTTTTAGGTATCTAAATAAATAAATACGCCAATAGAGGGCGCTATATCCCTTGCTCCAGTTCAATCTCGTCTCCTCTCCACCGTCCGCAGGCACGCAGTGCACCTTTGAGGCGGACGAGTGCAACTGGAACAAGCTCGGCTCGGCCTCCTTCGTCTGGACTCGCTTCCGCGGCGCCTCGCCCGGCTCTAACACGGGTCCGAGCTACGACCACACCACGCTGACAGACAAAGGTACAGCGGGCAAGATTTCAGAATAATACATTCGCTATAAAAGTCTGGGGAAAACATAGACCAAAAGCAAACCACCGATTGTAATGTAGACATCATCCATGGTCTGACACCACCGATTTCCTTATTGCACTCTTTCTATTCCTTTTTCTCTTCCTCCTCTCACTCTTCCTCCTCCTCCTGTTCTTCCTCTTCATCTTTCTTTGTCTTTTCAATCGTCTTCGTCTTCGTCTTGTTCTTTTCTTAATCTGTGTCTTATCTTCTTCTTCGTCTTCTTCTTTTTCGTCTTCCTTTTCGTCTCTTCTTCTTCGTCTTCCTTTTCGTCTTCTTCTTCGTCTTCACATTTGTCTTCGTCTTCGTCTTCTTCTTCTTCGTCTTCATATTTGTCTTCGTCTTTGTCTTTGTCTTTTTATGTCTTCTTCATCTTCTTCGTCTTAATCTTTGTCTTCCTCTTCGGCTATGTCTCTATTTTTGTCTTCATCTTTCTCTTCCTCTTCCTCTCCCTCTCCCTTCTCTCCTTCTACCTTATTATCTTGCTTCTCTCCCGCTTTCTCCTCCTGCTCCGCTTTGCCTTTGTCTTTGTCTTCCTCCTCCTCTCCCTTTCCTCCTCTCTCTCTTCCACCCCTCCCTCTTCACCCCCTCTTCCTAATTTTCTTCCTCCTCCTATCCACCTTACCCTCATCCTTCCTTTGTGCCTCTCCTCCTCTCCCTCTTCCTTCTCTCCCTCTCCATTATCCCTTTTCTCTTCCTCCTCCTCCTTCCACTTCCCCTCCTCCTCATTCTGCCCGTCTCCTCCTTTCCACATTCCTTCTCTCCCTCCCCTTATCCTCTTCCTCTTCCTCCTCCTACTTCCACTTCCCATACTCCTTGTGCCCCCTTTCCTCTTCCTTTTCTTCTCTCCCTTATACTCTTCCTCTTCCTCCTCCTACTTCCACTCCCCCTCCTTCTCTCCCTCTCCCCTATCCTCTTCCACCTCTTCCTCCTCCTACTCCCCTCCTCCCCCTTCTGCCTCTCCTTCTCCCCCTCATCCTCTCCTCCTCTCCTCCCGTCTCCCCTCCTCCCCCTTCTGCTTCTCCTTCTCCCCCTCCTCCTCTCTTCCTCTCCTCCCGTCTCCCCTCCTCCCAGGCTACTACATGTACTGCGCGGCCAGCGACAGCCCCGACAGCAGCGGCTGGGCACAGATCTATAGCCCTCTCCTCAGCAACGCAGCCGCCAGCTGCGAGATGCGCTTCTGGTACCACATGCAAGGCCAGGACATCGGCACCATGCAGGTGCTGCTCCACGAGTACAGCTACTCCCTGCAGGTGTTCACGCTGTCCGGTGACCAGGGAGACAGGTGGAAGCAGGGCATTGCCCCGCTCGGCCGGATACCAGGGACGTTTGATGTGAGTTACCATGTGCGCAGTGGGCTATATATACTATAATGAGCGGTATATTGGGTACCAGACTATCTGTACAGATCTAATGCTCAAATAGTCGGGAACCTAGATCATAAGATGAAGGTGAGTACTGAAGTATCCATTGGTGTTATTGATGCCAGACTATCCTTACAGATCTAGGATAATGCTAAATTAGTCAGGAACCTAGGTTATCAGATGAAGGTGAGCATTGAATTATCCATGGGTGGTATTGGGTACCGGATTATCAACACAAATCTATGCTAACGCACAAGTGGTCTGGAACCTAGATTATTATTAGATGAACTGCTTTTGAATATAATATATTATACCGTGTTTTGACAAAAGAAACCAAAGCTTCAACTTCTACGAAGAACACCAACCTAGCTGTGTTTTCAACTTTTGGATAACAGAGACGAAGCCGGAGCCGAAGCCATTTGTCTAAAATGGCCCAAAAGCCTGATACCCGCACGAATTTTGACTCACTGGGCCTACCGCCGAACATCCTATCATAACAAAGCCCTATCCCCCCTGCCCTTTTGTACCAGGTCGACTTCTACGCGTATCGAAGCTTCGAGACGGAGGGCGACATCGCCATCGACGACGTGTCCTTCAGCGGCTGCGCCATACCACGTGAGTCGACTAGTCGTCTAGTCGACTATTCCACCCCGTCGACTTGTCGTTCCGTACCACACTCTCCAATGACCCTCCTCAGAAAGACAGACAAAGTATAACTTAAAAAAACCGGAACTAAAAAAAGAAGGAAATCTGTTGCTAACTGCGTATTACCTAAACGTTGGACGTTGGTGGGGTTGAACCTCTTGACCTCTTGACCCCTTGGCCCCGGCTTGTTTTCTTTTATAGAACCCAGTCCGGGCGACTGCAAGGACAACCAGTTCCGGTGCAAGAGCACGGCCTGCATCCACTCCAGCCGCGTCTGCGACTTCAGCGACGACTGTGGAGACGTCTCCGACGAGGACTTCGCCCTCTGCAGTGAGTATCTCAACACGATGTATAGCGCCCTCACACGGGGGAATTCACACATGAGTGCGCCCTCAAGAGTTTGCCCAGCGTTTGGTAAGGCCGTGTCCGAAACGGGCTTCCAGAGCTACGGCTAGGGCTATAGTGTCCGCATATCCGTGTATTTCAAATAGGGGGAGACCTAGCCCTAGCTCTAGTCGTTTACGGACACGGCCTAAATCTGCGCGTTGTGATTGGCCAACGCGTTGCAAACTCTTGAGGGCGCACTACTCCGAACCGCCCGTGTTGGACTTGACACTAAATTGTTTCTGCTGCATTCGAGCTGCCTTCACATTTAGATTTAGATTCAGGGTGGTATGGTCCAATAACAGTTGCTCTAGCCGAATCACCACCCAACTCATCAGCCAGGCAGTTATGGTCTAGTCTGTGTAATTGTACACCATAGGCTTGTGCATTGCAGCCATTTACCACCGAGAATGTGGCCTTGAATAGACCACTGGTGAATAAAATAACTCACTCCCTCTCTCCCCTCTCTCTCCCATCTCTCTCCCCTCTCTCTCCCTTCTCTCTCCCCTCTTCTTCTCTCTCCCCTCTCTCTTGCCTGTCTCTCGCCTGTCTCTCCCCTCTCTCTCTCGCCTGTCTCTCCCCTCTCACTCGCCTGTCTCTCCCCTCTTCTTCTCTCCCCCCTTTCTCTCACCTGTCTCTCCTCTTTCTCTCCCCTCTCTCCCCTCCCTCCCCTCTCTCCCCTCTCTCCCCTCTCTCCCCCTCTCTCCCCTCTCTCCCCTCTCTCTCTCTCCTCTCCCTCCCCGCTCTCTCCCCTCTCTGCCTTCTATCTTCCTTCTGTCCCCCTCTCCCCCTTTTTCCCCCTCTCTCTCCCCTCTCCCTATCACCTCTCTCTCTCCCCTCTCTCCCCTCTTCTTCTCTCTCCCCTCTTCTTCTCTCTCCCCTCTCTCTCTCACCTGTCTCTCCTCTTTCTCTCCCCTTTCTCCCCTCTCTCTCCTCTCCCTCCCCGCTCTCTCCCCTCTCTGCCTTCTATCTTCATTCTCTTCCCCTCTCTCCCCTCTTTTCCCCCTCTCTCTCCCCTCTTCCTCACACTCCTCTCTCTCCCCCTCTCCCTCCCCCTCTCCCTCCCCCTTTCTATCTCTTTGTTTGTGTCCCTGCATCTTTTTCTGTCTGTCTGTCTGTCTGCCCCCCTCTCTCTCTCTGCAGACGACCAGAGCGCGCCGTACATCCGCTGCGACTTCGAGTCCGGCTTCTGTGGCTGGAGGCAGGTGGACCAGAGCGCCTTCCCCTGGTCTCTCTCCACGGGCCCGACAGAGGACGGCTGGGGCACCGGTCCGCTCAGAGACCACACCACCAACACCAACCTTGGTGAGTCGGCTCATCAATAAACCAATTTCTTTATCAAACAAAAAGAAGTCTCAGGATAAATAGGTTTGCGGAGACACCATGTAAATTCTCTTTTGTGTGTAAGTGTGGTTCTGAAAAGAACCGGAGGAACTCGACGTTTCGAACAGTATACTCTGCTCGTCTTCAGGAGAATGCTGGATTCCATTGGGAGTGGGGCTTATGTAGTGTGGAGAGGGATCCTGGTGAGGGGATTAGCTCAATGGAGGGTGAAGGCGGGAAATGTAAAGGCGGGAACAAGGGATGCTGCATAGGATCCTAGTTTGGGTGTACTGTTTGTGTGTTTACTCACAACCGAGGTCTCGATAAGTCTCGATAAGTCATTCTCGATAAGCCACGAAACAGTTTTGAAAGAAGAGGCGTTTCACCATGGTCACATACTTCCAAAGGGATTACAGATCTTCGTTTGGCTGACGTTATCAATGCGTCGACCAATCACAATTTGTCGATCTGTCGACCCAACGCGCATCTTGAAAGGGTCAAGTGATTCCCCGCATTTTGATTGGCCAACGCGTTGCAAACTCTTGGTGGCGCACTATACGGAATCGACCCTTCCCTCAAATTCTCAATCAATAGGATTTTACAAAGGAATACTAAATGTCCCTTTGTGCCACACGTTCACCCTCCCATTTTGTTTACAGGAAGCTTCATCTACATCGATTCCAGCTCGGCCAACTACATGGACCGTGCACGACTGTCCTCCCAAGCCCTACAGGCCACGCAGGATGGAGACAACTGCCAGGTACAGGCTCGCTAGCCGTCTGAGCTGTGTAGCTGGCCAACCCCTATCTCTCTATATCTCCTCCTCTCTACCTTTATCCTCTTATCTCTCCATGTGTCCCTCCCTACTCCTATCTCTCCCCACTCTCTCTCTCTCCCCTCTCCTCTCTCTCACTTCCGCACTCTCTCTTCCTCCCCTCTCCTTCTCCATTTTTATCTCCTTTCTCTCCCTGTATCCCTCCCTACTTTTCTCTCCCTTACTCTTTCTACATATCCCTTCCAATCTCAGTTTTTCGCTCTCCCTCCATCTCTTTCTCTCTCTCCCTCCATATCTCTCTCTCTCTCCATTCCGATCTCTCTTACTCCCTCCCTCCCCTCATCTCTCTCCTTCCCTCTCCCACTTCCTGTTTTCATCCCTTCCTCCCTACTCCTCTCTCCCTTACTCTCCCTCACTCTATCCCTCTCCCTCACTCTATATCTCTCCCCTCCCCTCTCTCTTTCGCCCTCCCTCTCCCCCTCCCTCTCCTTTTTCTCTCTCTCTGTCTCTCTCTCTCCCTCCATCCCCTCTCTCTATCTCTCTCCCCTCCTTCCACTCCCACTCTCTCTCTCCCTCCCTCGCTCCCTCCCCCTTCTCTCTCTCTCTCTCTCTCTCCCTCCCTCCCTCTCCCCTTTCTCTCTCCCTCTCTCTCTTCCCCTCTCTCTTTCTTTTCAAATTGACGAGACTTGCATTGCGCCCAGTTTACATCATGGCAGTTTACATCATGTTAGTACCATGCTCTTAAAAAAAGATTCGAAGCGACTTAATTACCTCTAACCGTAACTATTTCGTCAGTGCTGTCAGTCGTGTTAGGGTGAGTATATAAGGCATGATATCCCTCGCTCTCCCTGACGATATCGTGCACATCTCTCTCCGCACAGCTGCGCCTCTGGTTCTACATGTACGGCTCGGACCTGGGCACCGTGCGCGTCAAGACGTGGACGGAGACCAACGGCCCAGAGGCCACGCTCTACTCGCGCTCCGGCCACTCCGGCGACTTCTGGGAGCGGGTGGACGTGCCCCTGGACTCCGACAAGCCCTTCCAGGTATGCCGAGATCCGACTGCGTACCACACGATCCGACTACGATCCGACTACGATCCGACTTCGATCCGTCTATGATCCGACTATGATCCGACCACAATTCCAATACGACCCCGCTAAGATCCCACTACCACCCGGCTATGATCCGACCACCATCCGACTAACATCCGACTACAATCCGTCTACAATCCGACTAAGATCCGACTAAGATCCGACCACCATCCGACTACCATCCGACTACCATCCGACTACCATCCGACTAACATCCGACTAACATCCGACTACTATCCGACTAAGATCCGACCACCATCCGACTACCATCCGTCTAAGATCCGACCACCATCCGACTACGATCCGACCGTAATTCGTCTATTAAAACGATTCCCTCTGCGATCAGACTGTGATCGGGATATAGTTGGACTAGGATCCGACTGCAAACCTGGAGCAATCCGGGAGTAATCCGACTGTAACTCGGCTACGGTACGCCTGCTCTCGGACCGTGTTCCGCATATAAGCGGACCATGACCCGAATATTATCCAGCTGCGATACGACTGTAATTCGGCTACGATCCCCTTTCAATCCGACACTGATCCGGTTATAATTGGACAAGGATTCGGCTGCAATCCAACTGTAATGCGGCCACGATTCTCTTGCCGGTCCGACCATCCTCCGGATACAACCGGACCATGATCCGTCTATTATCCAGCTGCGATATACGACTATAAATCGGCTACGATCCCCTTTCAATCCGACACTGATCCGGTTATGATACACATGACCTCTAATGGTGACCTTCTTTTGCCCTGATGGTCTTCTGCAAAATCTTATCCACCTTCCCGGATCCTTCTCCTCGCAGGTGATCCTTGAGGGCGTGGCTGGTGACGGACCGGCCGGCGACATCTCCATAGACGACACGTCCTTCACGCCGGGCTGCAGACTGTCCCAAGGTGAGCGACGTCAGGGCACCAGACATCCTCGCTAAAAAAAAAACTCAGCACGTTGAGTTGATTGCAATTGTTTATATTTTGGAGGAATCATTCCTATTTTTTGATATCACGTTTTACAGTCTCTTGACGACAGATTCCGATTTCAAAGCGTTCCCACTATGAACATCTAAACCGTGAAAAAGGGGTGAAAATGTCATTTCGCCGTGAAACTAAAAAGTAACTTTGATTTCACGGTGCATTTTACAGTGAATTTAACTTGAAAATAATCGCCTCTCTGACCTGATAAGCACATTTTCAGATCACTAAAGATACCGTGAAAAAATCGTGAATATCTAGGTGAAATTAAAAAGTCACTGTGATTTCACGGTGCATTTTATCGTGAATTCACCGTGAAAATAATCGCCTCTCTGACCTGATATGGACATCTTCAGGTCACTAAAGAGGCCGTGAAAAAACCTTGAATATCTAGGGTGGCAAGCTCCAGCCTTGAGGGATGGCTAATTCAATTACCAGTAGGGACCACCAGCCCCCATAGAGGTACTGTATGATATCCTTGTAACTGTAACTCCCAGATACTTCTAAATTGCCTCTAGCCATTTACCACCAGGAATGTGGCCTTGGAGACCACTGGTGAAAACAGCATGAAAACGACTTGTCTAACTGTGTGCCATGAAATAGGGGTTAAAATCAGTGAAATTTCTTTTTACGGCTAAATGACATTTTCAGCCAATTTTTCACCGTTTAGATGTTCATAGTGAAAAGCGTTCCAACCTCCGTTTATCAGCCTGCGTCCATTAACCCTTGCAGACTCCTTCCCGTCCGTGCCCTACGTGCCCACGGTGGGCCCTTGCGGCGTGGACAAGTGGCAGTGCTCGTCCACCTCGCAGGGCGACAGCAAGTACTGCATTAACGTCACCCAGATCTGCGACTGGGTGTCGGACTGCCCCGAGGGAGAAGACGAGAAAAACTGCGGTGAGATCAAAAAATAGTTGGAAAATTGAAATAATAAAAAAAAAAAAAATCGAAAAAACAAATAATTACTTGGACTTGAATTCGATATGCTATTATGATCAAGTATGAGGTTTGGGGTGACACCATGTAAATAATTTTTTTGAGAGAAGGAGTGTGGCTCTGAAAAGAGCCTGTAACTCAACGTTTCGTGCAGTGTGTACTCTGCCCGTCTTCAGGAGTCTCCTGGTCATTTGCTTTACTCGCGTTTGGGTAAAAAGGATAAATTTCCCCTCATTTTGATAGAGAAGATGAGGCGGCCATCTTTGAATCCCGATACCCGCAAAGCGATGACGTTTTGACAGGCCCGGGTGCGCAGTATGGGTTGCTCATCACGCGAGGTTCAACGCGTGCATGCGCGCGCGCACACGCACTCGCACAGACCCACTGCGCACCCGAACCTGTCAAAACGTCACCAATTTGCGGGTTGAGTTTGAAAAAAATTAAAGATAGCCGCCTCATTTTGGCTCGTCTGGAAGGGAGAAACATCCTGCCTTCCATCAAATGAAGGGAAAATTTCTCCCTTTTTCCCCCAAACGTGAGTAAAGCAAATGACCAGTATTGGAATCTGTGATTCTCACTGAATCCAAATATGTGTGCATGAGACGGTTTCACGGGTCTCTTCGGGGGAAATCTGGGGATTTCCGTCGGGGGTAGTCAAAGTGAAATTTGATATGAAGCATTTCGCAAACTGAAAAGCTTGGCCCCTACAGTCACCCGACCCTCGAAATTCCAAATTTCGCCCACAAAATGGTGACCTGTCGGAGTTCAAGTTACCCGGAGTACATACCTTATTGAAACCGACGGAATTGGGACCCAAATCACTCCACGCTTAGGCACCTGCGACTTTGAGGACCGGAAGCTGTGCGGCTACACTGACGTCAGCACCGGAAGTTACTCGTGGCACAGGCATCAGGGCAGCGCCGGGGAAATCCCCGAGAATGACCACAATGGCGCATCAGGTGGGTTCTCTACGGGACGCAATTGCCACACAAGATTTTCAGGGTTCTTTACTTCCATACTGTCTTTGAAGGGTAACACAATTAACATTGGTCGAGGTCAAAGAATATTGATATTGATATTGATATTGATTTAATTTATTATCCACTTAAAAACGTAGAAATTTGCCTTCCACTGGGAAAAAAACATGTTACAAAATAGAACATGTGATAAAAGCATATTCATACTGTAAGAAATCAATAATACACAGATTACACATACACATCCAATACAATTATCGAACTAAACCCACGGATACACCAGAAAGTCACATAAAAGCATTAGCATACGCAGATGCAACGTCTGTGGCAATAGGGTAAAAAAAGGCTCAGCCATGATATATAGTCATCTACCGCTTGGAGTATCTATTGAAAATGTGAATAGCGTTTGGGATGAACGACTGCCTAAACCGGGAGCGAATAGTCTTCGGGACACACAATCGAACGCCAGACCGAATAGCGTCCATACGTTGCAATACAATGCTATAAGTAAACAATAGCTCACAATAGTGTTAATGTATCTTGATGGGCTATCTCACTGGTTCACTGCAATGCATATAACACACAAAATGTACTACATGTATGGGTAGGCCTATGCTATGCTACCAGTGAACAACAGCTCACCACAGTAACATTGTACGTCGATGGGCTATTCCGCTGGTTCACTGCAGCCCATATCACACAAACAACATGTGTATGCTATGCTATCAGTGAATAATAGCTCAACGAAGTAACATTGCATCTCGATGGGCTATTTCACTGGTTCACTGCAGCCCATATCACACAAACAAATGTTCTATGCTATGCTATAAGTGAACAATAGCTCACCAAGCAACACTGTACCTCCAAGTGGTATTTCACTGCTTCACTGTAGCCCATATCACACAAACAGCATGTGTATGCTATGCTAAAAGTGAACAACAGCTCACCGAAGTAACATTGTATCGCAACGTATAAACGCTATTCTTTGACCAATGTCAAAGTTCAATGTTAATTAAGACAATTCACTGCAGTTTCACCACATGCCCAAAATGCTCTTCAATAGCTTTTCATAGTGATTTCACCAGTTGTCTATTCAAGGCCACATTCTTGGTGGTAAATGGCTGCAATGCACAAGCCTATGGCGTACAATTACACATACTAGACCACAACTGCCTGGCAGATGAGTTGTGTGGTGATTCGGCTAGACCAGGTCAGATGAGGATGAAATCTTCAGGGTGAATTCACTTCAAAAGTGTCCATGAAATCACCATGAATTTGGTTTCTCATGGCAAAGTGACATATTCACCACTTTATATATTCACAGTGTTACCACTCAAGATTACCAGGTTTTTCTGAAACTGTTTAAAAGTGGCCTTGTAACATTGTTGGTTTGTTCTGATTTACGCAAGGAGAAGAAGAAGATTTATTGTTCTTGTCTTCTACCGTCCGCAGGTTTGTTCCTGAAAGCTGACTGGGGCTCGGGAGTTTACGACACGCCCTCTATCGTCGAGAGTCCCACTCTGCAGCCCTGCAGCGCACTGTGCACCATGAAGATGTGGTTCGTTTACTACGTGAGTATCATACGGCCCTTGCCATGGTAACCGGTGATTAGCGCCCTCTATCAACAAATGGCTACCGATGCCGTGTTAAGTCTATGTCAGTCCCCTGCTGACGAGCTGAACACACGCTTACCGAAACGTTAGATTACCGGCTCTTTCAAGAGCTACACTCTGTGTCAAAAGTGAAGGTGTACATGGTGTAAACCTTCGTAAACAGAGCCAATTGGTATTTCCACCATGCAAACCTTCAAGTCTTATCTGAGTTAAAGGCTCTTTTCAGAGCCACACTCCTTCTGAAAAGAGATGTACGTGCTACATGGTGTCACCGCAAACCTTCCACTTGGTATTTCCGCCGTGCAAACTTTCACGTCTTATCTGATGAGTTACCGGCTCTTTTCAGAGCCACAATCCTTCTAAAAAGAGATGGGCTACATGGTGTCACCGCAAACCTTCCACTTGGTATTTCCACCAAGCAAACTTTCAAGTCTTATTCTAGTTACCGGCTCTTTTCAGAGCCACACACTCCTTCTGAAAAGAGATTTGTTACATGGTGTCACCGCAAACCTTCCACTTAATATTTCCACCATGCAAACCTTCAAGTCTTATCTGAGTTACCGGCTCTTTTCAGAGCCACACACTCCTTCTCAAAAGAGATGTGCTACATGGTGTCACCGCAAACCTCCCACTTAGTATTTTCACCATTCAAACCTTCAAGTCTTTTCTGAGTTACCGGCTCTTTTCAGAGCAACAAACTCCTTCTCAAAAGATATGTCTTACATGGTGTCACCTCAAACCTTCCACTTGGTACTTCCACCGTGCAAACCTTCAAGTCTTATTTAGATATAATATCAATCCCAAAGAATATCATTCCTGACGTTTCGATCCTAGCAGGTCCTTTCTCAAAGGCAAAGTGACAAGGACATACACAGACAGTCAGGGGAAAGGAACGCCCTTACACACATGACAGAGGAAGGACAAAAGGGAAGGGAGTGGGATGCAGATGTACACACAAAGGGAGGGGAGATCGAAGTGCAAAACATATAAAAGGGTGGGGAGGATCAAAGGAACGGGAGGGAGGTGGGTGGTGGGAGATCAAAGGGCAATTGGACAGGGAAGATGAAAGAAAACAGGAATTAATGAGATCGATCTTTTATCGATGGCTGTAGACTTGTCAACTACATCTCTGTGTTGGTCGTTTCTCCCGCTGTCCAGTCCCAGTCTGGTGGCCAGATGGTGGTCCGTGTACTAGACGCTGCCGACCCGTCCCTCGCCGCCGACGTCTGGTTCCCGACCAGCGACGGCACCGTCAAGGAGTGGGCGCAGGCCTCCATCACGATCGGGCGCCAGCGCAAGGCTTTCCTGGTTCGTAACCGGGTACCAGTTAACCAAGACAGGTTTCTACGGTCACACCACTGGTACTCTGTACTGTGAATAAACCCAGTTTGTAAGCGGGTACCAAGGTGTACCAGCGGTAGATGTGAAAGGGATGTGTGGAACCAGTTAACCAAGACAGGTTTCAACGGTCACACCACTGGTACCCTGTGCAGTGAGTAAACCCCGTTTGTACGCAGGTACCAATCAAGGTGTATCAGTGGTAGATGTGGAACAGATAAGTGTGGAACCATTGAACCAAGACGGGTTTGTACGATCACACCACTGGTACCCTGTACATTGAAAGCTAGACCCTGTTTGATACGGGTACCAGGGTGTACCAGCGGTAGTTGTGGAACCATTGAAACAAGACGGTTTTCTACGATCACGCCACTGGTACCCAAGGATTGGAAAAGGGCCTAGCAGTGCATTTCAACGAACCCATCGTAACTTACGATCAATCGCAAGACCGTGAGTGATGCACAGAAACCATACAGTGTATCACAACTTACGGTGGGATATGTATCGTAAGTTGAGTTACGATGCTTCGTAAGGCTTTGTGAAATCCACCCCAGGTTTCCTTGAAGGTAATTCTTACGTCAGACGTAAACCCGCTAATCGCCCCCTCGCTCACAGATCCAAATCGAGGCGGCCGTGAGCAAGGACGACCAGGTGTCCGTGGACGACATCACTTTCGAGGACTGTGACCTGGACCAGGACTGGCCGTGCGAGTACCAGTGCGGCAACGGCCTCTGCATCCCCGAGGCCAGACTCTGCGACTTCTCCGACGACTGCGGCAACGGGCGGGACGAGTTGGACTGCGGTGAGCGGCAGAGAGAGGGCGCCCTACCCTCGTGCCGTGCGCGCGTAGGGCGGCAGGGGGCGCCCTACGCGCGCACCATGCGCGCGTGCACGCCTCCGCTTTCCGACTAAATACAAATCTTCTCACACTGTGAACGTCCACAGTTGAGACGTCTGTATTAGAAAGGCATCTTGCAAAGCGCTGGACATTCAGCGCTTATTAAATCGAGCTGGGCAAACCCCCATTGAATATCACTGTGAACATTCATACCATGAAGATCAGATAGTCCTGTCCTGTCGCCGGGAAAAGACAATTCTCAGCAATTTCACTACCTTTTTACCCCGGCAAAGATTTGCTAAATTAGGGTACGCTACCGTCTAAGATATGGATAGCTCAGATGGTAAGAGCGCTGGCACGTTAATCCAGAGGTCTCGGGTTCAAGTCCCGGTCCAGTCAATGTTTTCTTTGCCAATTTTTCAATGTGTCCAAAGGTTCCCAGTAAGTTTTTCTTGGTTTGTTTGAAAAAGTTTTGCGCAGTATCATTTTTACAATAAATGTGTCATTGTATAACTTGCAGGCGATTACAAGCAACGTTGTGATTTTGAGAACGGCCTGTGCACGTACAACCAGTCCACGACAGACGACATTGACTGGGTGCTTGACCAAGGCACACAGACAGGCTTCTACGATCACACCACTGGTACCCTGTACGGTGAGTAAACCCAGTTTGCATCCAGATACCAATGAAGGGATTAGTGTGGAACCATTGAACTAAGACAGGTTCCTACGATCTCACCACTGGTACCCTGTACGGTGAATAAACCCAGTTTGTATGCGGGTACCGAGGTGTACCAGTGGTAGACGTGCAAAAGGATGAGTGTGGAACCATTGAACCAAGACTGGTTTCTACGATCACACCACTGGTACCCTGCATGGTTAATAATCCCAGTTACCAAGGTGTACGTAGGATAGGTTACGGGTACCATGGATAAGTGTGGGAAGAATTGGAGTGGAAAAAGTGGAACCATTGAATCGATACAGGGTTCACGATCACACCACTGGTACCCTGTACAATGAAGAAAAAACACAGTTTGTATGCGGGTACCAACGATAGGTATGGAACCATTGAAACAATGCAATACACTTGTCTAATTTCACACCACTGGTACCCTGTACGATGAACACACCAAGTTTGTATGCGGATACCACGGTGGACCAAACTGTAGGTGTGGGAAACATTGAAACAATACTGTTTTCTACGATCAAACCAGTGGTACCCTGTACAGTGAATACGTCCAGTTTGTATGCGGGTACCAAGGTGTACCGACGGTAGGTGTGAAACCATTGAAACAAGACACGTTCACACCACTGGCACCCTGTACGATGATTACATTCAGTTAATATGCGGGTACCAAGGTGTACCTTGGATTTATGCATGGCTACCGTTGGTAGATGTGGAAAGAATAGGGTTGGAACCAAGACAATTTCTTTTTGGACAATCTGTGTTGAGTTACGGCAGAAAAGAAAGTGGATTGTGCATTGTCTTATTCCAGGAAGCTTCCTGTACATTGACGACAAGTCGGACGGCAAGAGAGCGCAGATCAACAGTGCAGTCTTCCAGATGCCTCCGTTGGACGGCACTTGCATGGTGAGTCTATTTCCATGGCTGTTTAGCAGCTTGAGTTATAGGCTGTGTTTGTGTACACATCTGGTCACTTTCCCACTCCCTGCCCTTCCCTTTGATCTCACCCTGGTCTGTCTGCCAGCTTTCCTCCTTTGATTCCTTCCCTACTGCCTGCCCTTCACTTTGATCCCACCCTGGTCTGTCTACCAGCTTTCCCTCCTTTGATCCCTTCCCTACTGCTTGCCCTTCCCTTTGATCTCACCCTGGTCTGTCTACCAGCTTTCCTTCTTTGATCCCCTCCCTACTGCTTGCCCTTCCCTTTGATCTCACCCTGGTCTGTCTACCAGTTTCCCTCCTTTGATCCCTTCCCAACTGCTTGCACCTCCCTTTGATCTCACCCTGGTCTGTCTACCAGCTTTCCTCCTTTGATCCCTTCCCTACTGCTTGCCCTTCCCTTTGATCTCACCCTGGTCTGTCTACCAGCTTTCCTCCTTTGATCCCTTCCCTACTGCTTGCTCTTCCCTTTGATCTCACCCTGGTCTGTCTACCAGCTTTCCTCCTTTGATCCCTCCCTACTGCTTGCCCTTCCCTTTGATCTCACCCTGGTCTGTCTACCAGCTTTCCTCCTTTGATCCCTTCCCTACCGCTCGCCCTTCCCTTTGATCTCACCCTGGTCTGTCTACCAGTTTTCCTAATTTGATCCCTTCCCTACTGCTTGCCCTTCCCTTTGATCTCACCCTGGTCTGTGTACCAGCTTTCCTCCTTTGATCCCTTCCCTACTGCTTGCCCTTCCCTTTGATCTCACCCTGGTCTCTTGGTTGCCTTGATTTCAGGTGCGCTTCTGGTACCGAATGTACGGAGTCGGTGTCAACAAACTGGACGTGGGCGCCCGGTACTCAACCATCGATAGTCCGGACTCGCTTCTCAGGCTGGAGGGTTCGAGCCAGCAGACTGGTTGGCAGAGAGCCGAGCAGAAGATCACCATTGGAGCACGGTTTCAGGTCGGTAGCCCCCGATGTATCAGTTGACTTGTTTTGATTTATGTTACTCCCTCCAATTGGTACACTTCCCAGTGACTATGAAACGTGTGCTGTTTGGCACTGATCCGAGGTACATGAACCCTCCTTCTTTCTCTAACTCCCTCTCTTTCTCTCCACCTGTTATTCTATCCCCTCTCTCGCACCCTCTCTCCACATCTCCCCCACCTCTTTCTCTCCACCTGTTATTCTATCCCCTCTCTCGCACCCTCTCTCCACATCTCTCCCCACCTCTTTCTCTCCACCTGTTATTCTATCCCCTCTCTCGCACCCTCTCTCCACATCTCTCCCCACCTCTTTCTCTCCACCTGTTATTCTATCCCCTCTCTCGCACCCTCTCTCCACATCTCCCCCACCTCTTTCTCTCCACCTGTTATTCTATCCCCTCTCTCGCACCCTCTCTCCACATCTCCCCCACCTCTTTCTCTCCACCTGTTATTCTATCCCCTCTCTCGCACCCTCTCTCCACATCTCTCCCCACCTCTTTCTCTCCACCTGTTATTCTATCCCCTCTCTCGCACCCTCTCTCCACATCTCTCCCCACCTCTTTCTCTCCACCTGTTATTCTATCCCCTCTCTCGCACCCTCTCTCCACATCTCCCCCACCTCTATCTCTCCACCTCTTATTCTATCACCTCTCTCGCACCCTCTCTCCACATCTCTCCCAACCTCTTTCTCTCCACCTCTTTCTCTCCACCTCTCTGGCTCCCTCTCTATTCACCTCTCTACCTCTCACGCTCTTGCTCCACCTCTCTCTGCTTCTCGTTCTCCCACTCTTCTCTACTCTCGCCTATCTACCCCCTCTCTCTCCGTCCCTCCCTCTCTTTTGTATATATCTCCCCTGTCTCTCCCTTTATCTCTCTACCATTTCACCTGTCCCTCTCTCTTACTTTATGTCCCACTCTCTCTCAATCTTTGTCCCTCCCTCTCAATAATATTTCTCTATCGTTCTCTCTCAATCACCCTCTCCCCTACCCCTCCTCTGAATATCACATTATCTCTCCCTTTCTATCTCTATCTTCCCCTCTCTTCTGAAGAAATTTTTATAAACATTCTATTGAACAATTTCTGAAAAGGACATTCCAATCAAATTAGTATTAAACAATTGTAGGAAGTTAGGAACAATTTCAGTTCAAAGATAGGAAATGAATATCGCTAAAAAGTGGGAACGAAGTGAAAAAGGGTGAAGTTAGCGAGGTGCCTCACTCTTAATCGGACCGTTTATCTTTGAATCGCTCAGATTGTGTTTGAGGCCACAACATCCAGTACCGTACCACCGGGCGAGAACATCGCCATGGACGACATCTCCTTCACCAAGGCCTGCCTAGTAGATGCGGATCAGACGCTGCCCAGCAAAGTCGTACCCACGGGTAGGTCTAGAGCCTGAATCTAGGAAGGTCACAACAACGTTCTTTTTGCTTTTACTCTGGAACTTCTTTTTTTGTTCCGGGACTTGTCCATCATATAATCAATTGTCAAGTGCAGCTAAGGGTGCCTATTTGTCATAGCAGGATAATGTATCGGTATGTTGGCATCAAAGACCTGTCAATCTATTCCCTTTTCTCACTCATCTTTCTCCTTTCCTCATATTCTCTCTTCTCTCCTCTCCTCTCCTCTCCTCCTGCCCTGTCCTGCCCTGCCCTGTTTTGCCATCTCCTCTCCCCTCCCTCTCTTGTTCCGTCATGTCCTGTCATCTGCTCTCCTCTCTTCTTCCCTCCCCTCCCTCTCCTCCCCCCCCCTCCCCTCCCCTCCTCACCTCTCTTAATCGTTTTTTTGAAAAAAATCGATTATTCGGAAAAATCGATTATTCGGAAAAATCGCCTAGCTGACTAAAATCAGGTTCCAATCCAAGATTCCACTTGTATTTTATGCTAAGTACCCAACGATTGGAATACAAACTGAGAGCAGCAAGAATCGAGTAAAGTATTGCTGACTATCTGGTATTAAACAAGCATGAATTTCCACTTGAAGCAGGTTTATATTGCTTCAGATGGCTGTATGAAAATAGGCCCAGGTTACCAGCCAAAACTCCACTTGTATAATATGCTGAGCAGTAAGTATTAAGTATCCCTTCTTGGAATACAAGTGAGTACAGCAAGCGTTGAGTGAAGTATGGCTGGCCGTCTTGTATTAAACAAGCATGAATTTCCAAGCTAAGCAGGTTTTTCTTGCTTAAGATGGCTCTAGGAAAATGGGCCAAGGTTACCAGCCAAAGCTCCACTCGTATGATATGCTGAGCAGTAAGTACCCATGGAATACAAGTTGAGTGCAGCAAGCGTTGAGTGAAGTATGACTGGCCATCTCACTATGAACATCTAAACCGTGAAAAAGGGGTGAAACGGTGCATTTTACAGTGAATTCACCGTGGAAATAATCGCCTCTCTGACCTGATAAGGACATCTTCAGGTCACTCAAGAGACCGTGAAAAAACAGTGAATATCTAGGGTGGCAAGCTCCAGCCTTGAGGGATGGCTAATTCAATTACCAGTAGGGACCCATCAGCCCCCATAGAGGTACTGTATGATATCCTTGTAACTGTAACTCCGAGATACTTCTAAATTGCCTCTAGCCATTTACCATCAGGAATGTGGCCTTGGAGACCACTAGTGAAAACACCGTGAAAATGACGTGGCTAACTGTGTGCCATGAAATAGGGGTAAAAACACGGTGAATTTTCTTTTCGAGGCTAAGTGACATTTTCACCCCATTTTCACGGTTTAGATGTTTATAGTGTCTTGTATTAAACAAGCATGGATTTCAATGCTAAGCAGGTTTTCTTGCGTAAGCGGTTCTATGGAAATTGGCGCCCGGTTGCAGGTCTCATCTGTTGTTAGGTCAATGCCCTTTATTCCTCCTTTCCCTGCCCAGTCCACCCCGACTGCAACGGCAACCAGTTCCGCTGTGCCAGTGGGGACTGCATCGACCTCAAGCTCTACTGCAATTTCTTCCCCGACTGCGCCGATGGCTCCGACGAAGCCTCCTGCTGTAAGTACAACAATGTGCTCCTTATATCCTGACCAGGTGTCAAATGGGGGCTGCGTTGGGTGCAAATGGGTACTGGGTATGCGCGGGGTGGAAATAGGTGCCACATGTAGGTGCAGTGTGTGTGGGGTGCAAATGGGTACTAGGTATACGTTGGGTGCAAATGGGGACTAGGTATGCATGGGGTGCAAATGGGAATAAGTATGTGTATGGTGCAAATGGGTGCTGCGTGAGGTGCAAATGGGTACTAGGTATACGTGGGTGTAAATAGGTACTATGTATGCGTGGGGTGCAAATGGGTGCTAGGTATTTGTGGGGTACACATGGGTACTAGGTATGTGTGGGGTGCAAATGGGGACTAGGTATGCGCGGGGTGCAAATGGGTACTACATGTAGGTATGTGTAAGGTGCAAATGGGTACTAGGTATGCGTTGGCTTCAAATAGGTGCTAGATATGGTATGTGTGGGGTTCAAATGGGTATTTTGTATGCGTGGGGTGCAAAATTACTAGGTAACTGGGTACTAGGTATATGTAGGGTGGAAATTGGTACTATAGGTATGCGTAGGGTGCAAATACGTGCTAGGTATGTGTGGCTGCAAAAATGGGTACTAGGCATGCGTGGGGTGCAATATTGGGTATTAGGTACGCGTTGGGTGCAAATGGGTGCGGCGTGGGATGCAATTTGGTAATAGGTAGGTATGCGTGGGGTGGAAACGGATACTAGGTATGCATGAGTGCAAATGGGTACTAGTATATATACGTGAGCTGGAAACAGGTACTAGGCAGGCGTGGTTTATAAATGGGTAGTGTGTGTACATGAGGTGCAATTGTGTGCTAGGTTTGCCAGGAGTGCAAGCGGGTAGGAGGACACCCAAAAGGTCCAACGGTGACGCAGCATTGAAGACGCCCTTGATTAACATGCTTTCATTTTTCCCCAGCTGCCACGTGCACCTTCGACGACCAGTCGCTGTGCAATTGGCGTCAGGTGGGCGACTTCCAACTGCAGGTGCACAGCGAGGACCAGTCCACGGACTTCAACGGGCCCAGTAACGACCACACGCGCAGCGACCCGGCAGGTAAGGCCTGGCTTCTCATCGACCCGTCTCGGAGTCTGGCTTAGTTTGATGATCGGCACAAGGAAACGGCAATCAGGATAAACAATAATTACGTTTATTCCGAAGTAAATCGAAAACACTGCTAAATGACTTAGTTGACCTGCGATACATCAATCTCGATAGTTAGAGGGCCTGTCCGTTCGATCCTAGCAGGACATTTTCTAAAAGGCAGAGTGACAAAACTTTGCCTTTGAGAAAGGTCCTACTAGGATCGAAACGTCCGGCAGTCTCATTTTTTATTGAATTCCGAGTGATGTGGATTGTGAGTTTGGTTTCCATGATGGGGTTGTTGGGATGTCGGTGTTCAAAGGATCTTACTATAGGTTTTTAAGACGGTGATACGATCACTCAAGAGAACCAAATCAACCTTCCCTTTCTATTTCCCCCTCTCTCTCTCCTCATCCCCTCTCCTCTATTTCCCTTCCTACCCTCCCTCTCTTTCCACCCCTCTCCTCTATTTCCCTCCTTCCCTCCCTCCTCTCTTCGATATTTCCCTCCCTCACCTCCCCTATAATTCCCTCCCTCCCTTTCCCTCCTCTCCTCCTTTCCTTCCCTCCCTCTCCTCCCTCCCCTATATTTCCCTCCATTCCCGCCCCTCCAACCCCTCACCTCTCTTTCCCTTTCCCTTTCCATCCCTCCCTCTCCTCCCTTCCCTCCCTCCCATCTATTTCCCTCCGTCTCCTCTCCTCCCCCATCTATTTCCCTCCCTCTCCTCCCTCTCCTATATTTCCTTCCATTCCCGCCCCCTCCTTCCCCTCACCTCTATTTCCCTCTCCCTTTCCACCCCTCTCCCCTGTTTCCCTCACTCCCTCTTTTCCCCTCCATTCATGCCCTCCCCTCTCCTTCCCTTCCTCCACCCCACACCACCTCCCTCTCTCCCACCCACGACACCCACCTCCATCTGCCCCTTCCAGACCAGGGCGTCTACCTCTTCAGCCGGGGTGCCCCGTCGCAGGCCGGCCGTCGAGCCCAGCTGGAGTCGGCCACCTACCGGACGGCGGGGCTGGGCTGCGCCTTCAGCCTCTACTACTACCCGTTCGGCGACGCCCTCTTCGGCGACGTGGCCGTCTCCTTCAGGCTGGCCGACGGCAACAAGCACTTCCTGGCCCGGATGAGCGACTCGCCGGGCCAGTACAACAACTGGAACCTCCTCTCGGCCGCGATCCCCAGCTGCACGGACGGCTTTCAGGTTAGGTCTCTTGTCAAAAAGATCATCGGTTGAGTGCCGGTTGAATTCATCCGACCGATAAAATGTCCTCATGTAGAAAGCCGATTGTACTGGACTATGGGGTGAACAATTCACGATGGCTATCCGGTGGAAACGACATCGGACGGGTCAAATCATCTGATACCCAACCGATGATCATTTTGACAAGAGGCCTTAGATTGCTACTGACCTGACTGCTACTGACATCCGGGCACTCTTTGGTAATGGCGGATGCGCGTCCATGTCGGCACACGTTCTCACCTCGCGTTGATAGGGGAGTGCGCCCTCTAGTTTATGTTTAGAGCTCTGTGGCTTCTACCTATAATACTATATAGGCAGGTATAATGGTTGGGCCCTTGACTTTCCATTGTGTACAATGCAAATCCTTCGAATCTCATGCACCGATACAAAAAAAAACTCACTGGGTAATCAACCGTACGAATTTCTCTTACCGAACCCTCCCCTCCCCCCTCCAGATGGTAGTGGAGGTGTCCGATGACGTCAGCGCCTCGTCAGCGGGCCTGGCCCTGGACGACTTCAAGTTCGACAACTGCGCCTACGAGACGTCGCAGACCTGCCCCGGCGACCACAAGAAGTGCGCCTCGGGACACTGCTACCCGCTGACGGGGGAGTGCGACTTCGCCCGCGACTGCTGCGACGACACGGACGAGATCGACAACACCTGCAGTAATTATGAACTAGCTTCCAAAATTGCCTTCGGGGAATGTCCGGATATTGGGCACTTTGACTTGGTCTTCCCAGTGTACCGTTTTCCCTCCATTCCTGCCCCTCCCTCTCCTTCCCTTCCTCCACCCCACCACCCTCCTCCTTCCAGATCAGGGCATCCACCTCTTCAGCCAGGGTACCCATTGATATTCGAATAAAGTCAAGTCAATCAATCAATCAATCAATAAGCTTCCAAAATCCATTCGGGGATTGTCCGGATATTGGGCACTTTGACTTTGGTCTTTCCAGGGTATCGTTTCCCCTCCATTCCTGCCCCTCGACCCCTCTCCTTCCCTTTCTCCACCCATAACACCTCTATCTCCCCCAACACCCTCCTCCATCGCCCTTTCTAGACGAGGGCGTCTTCCTCTTCAGCCAGGGCGTCCATTAGGGTGTTGTCCGGATATTGGGCACTATTCCTTTGGTCTTCCCAGGATACCGTTTTCCCTCCATTCCTGTTCCTCCCTCTCCTTCCCTTCCTCCACCCTACTACCTCTCTTTTTTATTATTGAAAAACCGCTTCATTTGTTTCGCGAAAATGCAGTACTCAACGAATCGATCCGAAAAATCGTTTAGATCTAGGTGTTGAGACGTAAACGATTTAGTTTACTCTTTTCTCCAAAAATACATCATTTTTAGGTAAAAAAAATCAGTGCGATGTTTCTACCATAACCATCTTCAAACTATATAAGTTTCATGTAAATCTGTGAATATTTCCGTTTTTCGATCTTACCAATGTTTTTAATGGATTTAACCCTTATCATTGAGTGGCTTTATCGCCTTGTTTTTGGACGAGTTTGCTTAAGGCATCTTTTCAACAAGATCATCGGTTGGGTATCAGATGATTTGACCCATCCGATGACGTTTCCACCGGGTAGCCATCGTGTATTTTTCATCCCAGAGACCAGTACAATCGGCTTTCTACCGGGGGAAATTTTATCGGTTGGATGAATTGAACCGGCACTCAACCGATAGTTTTTTGACAAGAGACCTAAGTTTCATGTAAATCTGTGAACAATTCTATTTTTTGATCTTGCTAATGTTGTGTAGGGGATTTAACCCTTAGCATTGAGTGGCTATATAGCCTTGTTTGGGGCGAGTTTGCTTAAAGAAACCCTCTTTTTTACCGATTTTCCCCGCTTTCCGCAGAGACGTACAGCCGGTGTAACTTCGACCAGAGCGGGGATAGTTGTGAGTGGACGCAGCTGTCCACTGGCCCGTCCACCTTTAAGTGGAGAGCCAACCAGGGCCGCGTGCCCTCCAGTAGCACCGGCCCTATCACGGACCACACCACTAGGTCCAGCTCAGGTAACCCCTTTTCATCCCCAACCTTCCCAAATCCATCAGACCCATCTGCCTTTTGCAGGATTCTGCAGGATTCTGGGCACATGAGAGTTGACACATTGCAGGATTGTGCAGGATTCAGGACATATGAGAGTTGACACATTGCAGGATTGTGCAGGATTCAGGGCACATGAGAGTTGACTCATTGCAGGATTCTGCAGGATTCAGGGCACATGAGAGTTGACACATTGCAGGATTGTGCAGGATTCAGGGCACATGAGAGTTGACACATTGCAGGATTCTGCAGGATTCAGGGCACATGAGAGTTGACACATTGCAGGATTCTGCAGGATTCAGTGCACATGAGAGTTGACACATTGCAGGATTGTGCAGGATTCAGGGCACATGAGAATTGACACATTGCAGGATTCTGCAGGATTCAGGGCACATGAGAGTTGACACATTGCAAGATTCTGCAGGATTCAGGGCACATGAGAGTTGACACATTGCAGGATTGTGCAGGATTCAGGGCACATGAGAGTTGACACATTGCAGGATTCTGCAGGATTCAGGGCACATGAGAGTTGACACATTGCAGGATTGTGCAGGATTCAGGGCACATGAGAGTTGACACATTGCAGGATTTTGCAGGATTGAGGGCACATGGGAGTTGACACATTGCAGGATTCAGGGCATTGGGGATTTACGTCACTGTAGGAAAATGCAGGATACAGGCTACTAGTTTCCTTTCTTTAGCTGCCTATTCCTCTTCTATTTTTCCTGAAGCCATCACATCGAGTGGCCTTATATAGGGCCTTGTGTTTGGCGATCTTTCTTTGAAAAGAAATAATTTCATGGACTCATTTAAAGTGAATTCATCCTGAATATTTCATCTCATGTTACCTGATGAAGACATATTCGGGTAGTGGTGAAGACAGTGGAAAAACCCTGAACATCTAGGGTGGTATGGTCCAAGTACAGGTGCTCTAGCCGAATCACCACCCAACTCATCTGCCAGGCAGTTGTGGTCTAGTCTGTGGAATTGTTCACCAAACTCATACCATAGGCTTGTGCATTGCAGCCATTTATGGTCTGGAATAAAACCACTCAATGAAATCACCTTTGAAAATCTGGTGAAAATTTGGCTTAAAAAAATGTGAAAATTGCTGTGAATATAATTTTCTGTTACGGCAACGTGGTATTTTCACCTGATTTTCAGGAATTAGATGTTCACAGTGTGAGATGTGATGGAATTATTATTTTGTTTGATGCGATCGTTTCGATTTGGTTCTCCTCGTCTCTCTCAACGCTGCAGGCTACTACATGCTGGCCGAGTCTACGTCAGACAACTACGGCAAGACGGCCAACCTCGTCAGCAACAAGTACACCATCCTACCCGGCGGAGACTGCAGGGTAAGCTATACATACCCCAAAACAAACCAAGCCCATTATTAGCAACTTGAGATACAAGTATACTGTTTTGGGCTTTGGTTGCTTCTTCCTATGATGCTTCACCGCACCCGAGTCCTTACTTGTCTTTGTATTCTGTTGTTGTTGCAATGACGCTGACACGGATTGAGTATCGATATCAACTGACTCGCACACGGAACCACAAACTCGGACTCGGTGTATTAGTGACTCAGACTCATACTCGGGTTCTGGATTGTTTGAGCCGAAAAAGAAGTCCGCTTCGAACTCATCTCTCTCCTCTATATCTCCCATCTCTTTCTCCCCCTCTCCCTCTCTCCCTTTCTCTCTCTCTCTCTCTCCCTCTCGCTTTCTCATTCTCCTTCTTTCCCTCTATCTCCCATCTATTTTTCTCTCTCCCCTCTCTCCCTCTCTCTTCCTCTCCCTCTCGCTTTCTCCCTCTTCTTTCTTTCCCATTCTCTCTCTCCTCTCTCTCCATCTTCCTCTCGCTTTCTCCCTCTCTCTCTGTCTCTCTCTCTCCCTATCTCTCTCCCTCTCTCTCTATCCCTCTCCCTCTCGCTTTCTCCCTATCTCTTTCTCTCCCCTCTCTCCCTTTCTCTCCCCTCCCTCTATCTCCCTCTCTCTCCCCCTCCCTCTCCTTCTTTCCTCCTCTTCTCCACACTTACTCCCTGTTTCTTCCCCCCTCTCTCTCTCGCTCTCCTTCTCTGTTACCCCCTCTCTCCCTCTCTCTTTCTTCCCCTCTCCTTCCGCTATTTTTCTTTCACCCGTCTTCCCCCTATTACCTCTCTAACCCTCTCTTTCATTCTCTCTCCTCTCTCTTTCTTCCCCTCCCCCCTCTCTCTCTCTCTCTCTTCCCCTCCCCCCCCTCTCTCTCTCTCTTTCCCTCCAACTCCCTCTTCCCTCTTTCCTCCTTCCCCCTCGACCCCCGCCCCTTCTCTCTCTATCTCTCTTCCTCTCTCTTCTCCCCAGATTCGGTTCTATTACTTCATGTTCGGGGACGGCGTGCGAGACCTGAAGGTGCTGAAGCGCGCCTACGCAGACAGCGACTACCAGGCGGAGACGGTCTGGTCCGTGTCAGGCAGCCAGAAGAACATGTGGCTGAGAGCCGAGAAGCAACTCACCTCCACTAAGGTCTTCCAGGTACGTGCCCTCATGGCGTCATCAGTCATAGACATAACCTACAGACGGACAACAGAGGGCGCCAGACTGAAATGCCGTGGAGTCCATAGACATATACAACCCACAGACGGACAATAGAGGGCGCCAGACTGAAATGCCGTGGAGTCCATAGACATATACAACCCATATACAGACAATAGAGGGCGCCAGACTGAAATGCCGTGGAGGCCAAACACATATACAACCCATAGTCAGACAACAGAGGGCGGCAGACTGAAATACCACGGAGGCCATAGACATAATTTATACAACCCATAGACAGACAACAGAGGGCGCCAGACTGAAATACCGTGAAGGCCATAGACATAGACAACCCATAGACAGACATTAGAGGGCGCCAGACTGAAATGACATGGAGGCCATATACATCAATACAACCAATAGACAGACAATAGAGGGCGCCAGACTGAAATGCCGTGGAGGCCGTCGACATAAATACAACCCATAGACAGACAATAGAGGGCGCTATCAATTGGGCTCACTCAAAGACATAACGTATAGATGGTCAATGGGGGCGCCAGACTAAATCATGCAGGCTAACATTTGATAACATTTTGTAACCTATAGACCAAATGCCATGGAGGTTACCTATATATATATATTTAACCTATAGATGGACAATAGCGGGCGCCCAACTGATATACCGTGGAGGCTGCCCATATAGACGTATATTATAACCTATAGATGGACAATAGAGGGCGCCAGAGTGTAATGCAATGGAGGATGTTCATATACATAATTATTATATAACCCATAGGCGGACAATAAAGGGCGACAGACAGTAATACCGTGGATGCTGTCCATAAACATATAATTATAACCTATAAGCGGACAATAGCTGCCACCAGACGGTAATGCCATGTCCGATGAAACCCGAAAATCCAGCTTGTGGTTTGTCTCCGAAATTAAAGGTTTGTCGGCTTGATAAATACATTCGATAAGAGCTGTTTTCGAATATTTGTGTCAACACATATGCTCCCTGCTGTTAAAAAATATACAAAATAGATCCCTACTCGGAGGGTTAAAATGGGCCACTCTCCAATGTAAAATTATTGACATCACCATCCCGTGGATTTGATTTGCAGCTGAACGTCCAGGCCACCATAGGCCAGAGTCCGGACGGCCACATCGCCGTGGATGACGTCAGTCTGACCCCGGGCTGCGTGCGCTCTGAGGACGGCCTGGTGCCCACGCCCTGGGTGACGGGCCTTCCGCCCACGGACTGCAAGGAGAACCAGTACCGGTGCCCCGACGCAGACGGCACCTGCATACCGCTGGCCGACGTCTGCGACGGCAAGCCCGACTGCCCCGGCGGGGAGGACGAGCTCGGCTGCGGTGAGCTCCCCAAAGCCTTTGTGCATCACCCCTAGAGGGCGGCAAACACTCTTCCAGTGCCATAGCAGCCAGTGCCTATTGAGTTGTTTCCGAAATTTGTGTTTTAAATCGTTAACAATGGGCATCAAACACCCTTATGAAATCCTACAAAACAGTGCCAATGCACTGGTATCAGAAAGTTGGGTTATAAATCGTCAAAGGAGGGCAGCAAACACCCTTCTGAAACCCTAACAGCCAGTGCCCATTAAGTGCTATCCGAAATTTGGGTTTTAAATCGTCAACAGAGGGCAGCAAACAACCTTCTAAAACATACAAAACAGTGCCTATTCACTGGTATCAGATAGTTGGGTTTTAAATCGTCAAGAGAGGGCAGCAAACACCCTTATGAAACCATACAAACGAGAACTTATTATTCACTAGTATCAGAGAGTTGGGTTTTAAATTGTCAACAGAGGGCAGCAAACAGCCTTATGAAACCATACAAACGAGAACTTATTCACTGGTATCAGAGAGTTGGGTTTTAAATTGTCAACAGAGGGCAGCAAACAACCTTCTGAAATCATAACATACAATGCGGTGGTGTGTTTTGAATTGTCAACATAGGGCAGCAAATACTCGTCTGAAGCCATTGAAATAGTGCCTGGTATGGGGTGGTTGGGGGTTAAATCGCCAACAGAGGGCAGCAGACACTCTTCTGAAGCTTTAAGATAACCTTAAGAAATAGTGCTTGGTATGGTGTTGTTGGGTTTTAAATCGTCAATAGAGGGCAGCAAACACCCTTCTGAAACCATACGTTTAACCAAAATGTAATTATCGACTATCTTCCCCAAACAGCCAATAAAACCACACCAGCAATGGGCCCAATAACAGCTGCACCAAGAGCAGACGACAGTAAGTAATCCACCAAATTTTTCTACTTTTTATCTCGCATTCACGATAATGATTGGCCTCGATTCTACACATCTCGTAAGGAGAAGGCCACTTTGGCCTGCCAACAGAAGCCAAATGAAGACCGGACACAAAGGCTCAGTTGATGCCTTTTTGCAATAAGATATTTACATTAGAAAGTCCACAGTAAAATAGGATTCTCACCGCAGCCAGTTCGCAAAGGGCAACTGCAGTCTACTGCCAAACGGTATATGACAGCTACAAATCCCTAAGACGAATCACCCGAGAGATTGCATTCACTTTGAGTGATCCCCGAACTGCCGTAGCCAGGTTTACAGCAATCGGTGTGCATGCGGCTGAATGAAAGCAGAGTCTTGATCCCTGGCACGGTGATATGCGGCAGATGAATCGTTAAATAGTTCTGACTGGCGCCCCCAACGCCCCGGCAAACACTAGTTGACTATTTTGAGAAGCCAAGTCAAGTCGAGTCTAGAAGGTATTTCGAGACATGTGGAAAGTGGAACCTTTGCGGTGATGTAAATCGTCCCTTGTGCGATGGTGTGTGGCTCTGAAAAGAGCCGCTGTGGGAAGCTACTGCGCCTTTTCTAAGCCAAACTCGTCTTATCATTTTGGCCATTTTACAAAATAATGTTTCCAGCAAGTTTGTACTCGGTTTTGCTTACCAGATATGAAACATGCTGAAAAAAGCATTACACTATAGATAGGTGCACTATCAACACATACAGGCCCATGGGTAGCTCGGCTATTCGTTTTATATTCAGAACCTGTGTCCTGCCGTTGTTTTCTTTCCAGGCACCGCTATCATAGTCATCAGCGTCATTGGCGCTATTCTCGTGGTCGTTCTGCTGGTCATCATCGGCTTCCTCTACTCCAAGCGAGTCTCGCAGTTCAAGTAAGGCTCCACAATCCGAGAGGGACGCCCTCAGAGTTTAGAAGGGTCTAGTGTTTCTCAAATGCTGAGAGAAAGGTCCTGCTAGGCATACTGAGGTTAACGGCTGAACTACTTCTGACCGGCGCCCCCACCCAGGCAAAGACTAGTTGACTGTTTAGGGAAGGCCACCATCTAAGGGATTGATAGCTCAGGGGCTGTGATCCCTGGAGATATACGGCAGTTAATGGTTGAAGTGCTTCTGACTGGCGCCCCCACCCCGGCAAAGACTAGTTGACTATTAGGGAAGGCCACCATCTAAGGGCTGGATAGCTCAGGGGTGTGATCCCTGGAGATATACGGCAGTTAATGGTTGAAGTGCTTCTGACTGGCGCCCCCACCCCGGCAAAGACTAGTCGACTATTTGAGAAGCCCACCATCTAAGACCTGGATAGCTCAGATGGTAAGAGCACTGGTGCACAACGCAACAGGTCTCGAATTCAAGTCCCCTGTCGAATCCGAGTTTTCTTCGATTTTTTCCCCCAAACAAATTGGGTCCTGCAATGTTAACGAAAGGCGTTTGGCGGTATTGAACTTACGTTCTAACCAACGGTGGTTAGAGCTTGTTTAGATAGGCAAGTGTTATACAGATCGTGTTGAAATACCCTTTTTTCTCTTGTAGTTTGACCTAATGATAATTTTGATCATTTTTGTCCCCAGGCGTTTTGGCGGGTTAACGAGCAGCTCGGGCCTAGAGAACCCAGTCTACGGAGCGGACCTCGGAGAAACGGTTCTCTCTGACGTATGTTCCTCTCCTCCCCCTCTCTCTGTCTCTCCCGTTGTCTCTCTTGCCTGTCTCTTGGTGTCGCTCTAGTTCGGTCTGTGTCTCTGTCACTCATTGTCTCTTTCTGTCTCTCTGGATCTCCCTGAGTTAACTATATCTGAGAGGCTTCTCTCTGCCTCTCTATGTCTCTTTGTCTCTGTGTGTGTCTCTATGTCTCTCTCTGTCTCTATGTGTCTCCTTGTGTCTCTCTCTGTCTCTCTATTCTCTCTATGTCTCTCCATGTCTCTCTGTTTCTCTCCGACTCTCTCTCTCTGTATATCTGTCTATAAAATTATGTCTCTCAGTCTCTCTCAGTCTCTCTCAGTCTCTCTCTCTGTCTATGTGTCTCTCTGTCTCTCTCTGTCTCTCTCTGTCTCTCTCTGTATCTCTCTGTATCTCTGTCTCTATGTCTCTCTGGCTGTGTCTCTGTGTCTCTCTGTCTCTGTGTCTCTCTGTCTCTGTGTCTCTCCGTCTCTCTCTCTCTGTCGATGTGTCTCCCTGTCTCTCTCTGTCTCTCTCTGTCTCTCTCTGTATCTCTCTGTATCTCTGTCTCTCTGTCTCTCTGACTGTGTCTCTGTGTCTCTGTATCTCTGTGTCTCTGTGTCTCTGTGTCTCTCTGTCTCTGTGTCTCTCCGTCTCTCTCTCTTTCTCTCTGGCTCTGTGTTTCTCTGTTTCTGTGTCTCTCCGTCTCTCTCTCTCTCTCTGTCTCTATATGTCTGTATGTCTCTCTCTGTCTATTTCAGTCTCTCTCTATAACTCCTTTCTTCCATCTGCCTGTGTCTCGCTCTCTTTGTTCCTCCGCTTCTCCCATATCTCTCCATGTTTCTCTCTATACCTGTCTGAACCTTTTTTTTTTACTTCTCTCTACCTGCCCCCCATCTTCCTCTTTCCCTACAATCCGATTTAGGACTGTTTGTCTCCCATAGCTTACTAAATCTAATGCGTTAAGAACGTCCATCGACACGATACCGTAATTATTTTCTTAATTCTTCCTCCATACAGTTCACAGCCAGTGGCTACGACCCAGGAATGTTCTCGGAGGAGGGGGTAAGTTCGTAAAGTGAGTTGCGAACCCTGGCCCTGGCTAGATGCTTTTCCTTACCAAAGTTCCACCGAATTCGTCATCACCATTGTCACCGTCATCGTTGTCATTTTAACAACAGTGTCGTCGGTGTCATTGTCGTCGTCGTCGTCGTTGACAACGTCATGATCGTCATGATCGTTGTCACGGTCGTCGTGATCGTCTTCAACGCGTCACCGTCCGCATCACCGTCATAATTGTCATTGCCGTCGTCGTCGTCAATGTCATCAACGCTGTGGTCGTCGTTGTCCTGGTCCTCGTCGTCGCAACGCTGTCACTGTCTACGTCGTCACCAGTGTCATCGCCTTTGTCGTCGTCAGCATTATCACCGTCATCACCTCTGTTGCCATTGTCGTCGTCGTCGTCACCATCGTCACCTTTGTCATTGGTGTCATTGGTCGTCACCAACATCGTCACATTAATTATGCTCGAACCAATGTCGCCCTGTTTGAAGCAATTATCAGATCTGAACATTATTCCATGCCCGCTTAACCTTTGCTTGAATATAATATTAGTCAGAATGTGATTTTGTCATTTTCAGGGAAACAATATTATGAATAGTTTTGTAGAAATCTACTCGTCATTCCATTATCTTTCACACCACCTTAAAAAAATGCATATTTAAAGCGTTTCAAATTACCGATATGAATAACCGATATGAATTACTAATATAAATTACAGATATTGATAATTACCGATATAAATTACCGATATAAATTTCCGATAAAAACTACCGATATGAATTACCGACATGAATTACCGATATAAATTACCGATATAAATTACCGATATAAATTACCGATACAAATTACTTCCGATATGCATTACCGATATAAATTTCCGATATTTTAAGATTTATTTATCACACTTTGGTGCTACTTTCGTAGGTGAATTTCAATCTTCCCTCTTTCTCTTCTTTCTCAGGCGAGCAAGGAGGAGAAGAGTAAGCCCGAGAAGAAGAAGAAATCGGGTAAGATCAGCTCGCTGGACAACCCCCTCTACGGCACCACGGCCGCCACCCTTCCAATCGACAACGACGCCAACTGCTGATGGTCTGGTGCCGGGGTCGTTCCGCTACCGGAACACTGAAATACTTCAATCTGTTATAGTCTGCCATTGCGTTAATTTTTGTTTATGGTAATCAGACATTTTGACTTCACTCGAATAAAGCCACCAACGCATTCGCAACACCAAACATCTTCATAAATCAGGATTTGTTACCCAGTTAATTAATTACATTTGACCTTTGACCTGTATTAAATCATTTCAGACGTTTAAGTTCCAATAAAATATAGTTCAAGTGATATACAAAAAATGTTGCAAACTGCTTACTGACTAAAATTACCAAAATGCAAATCTTAAAATTTAGTGGGCCTGACGTTCCGATCCTAGCAGGACCTTTCTCAAAGTTCAATTCAAACGTAGCAATGGAAATACCTCAACGTTTTGAAACTATCAAATAGAAATGATTATTACAAGTCCGATTTTTGTTTGATTTAATCCATTGATTTTGTTTGACAAAACTAATAGGGATTATTATATATGATATCAAAAGATTGAATTCATGTTTACTGAAAAATGTTTTAAAATCACTTTTAGTCGTGTTTTATTCTCATAAACGATATAGTTTATCTTTGAGTGTGACTTGGAGAAAGGCATATAAATGATCAGGAATATGATTATTCCGTTGTGTAGAATATCGATTATTGTACACATGTTGCATCGCTATGGACAAGTTACTTTCTTCGTGGGCTTTGGTTAGTTTATATTGTGTAGATACTTAGATATCATGATCCAATCTCCGGTGCGTTACACCATTACAATGTCTTCCCTTGAACACTAGAGGGCGCTGTGTACTGAAGATTCAAGAGAGATAGGCTTCGAAGCAGCACCATTTACTAGCGTGGTTTTAACCGCGCTTTCTGGTTTCAGAAAATTTGGGCAATTAATGTAAACTTGGTTTGTTATAGGAATGATCCACCATGTAGGCTTAACCTTGAACAACATACCCTAGACTATCTTATTTAATTTCAAATTGACATTATCGATGAATACATTTACTGAAAGTCATACTATTTGGGTAGACTGAACTTTGTGTGCTGTATAACTGAATGTTCTGAAATCTAGAATTCATAAAACGTGTTAACTTTAACAAAGCAATTATACTGAAAAATATTAAAATAGTTTTAGGAGAATTGTGATATATTCGTTTGAGTTTTACATTATATCCGCATGTTTTTGTAAGGTTTGAAAAAAATAATAATAAACTTTCGAGGAATAAGAGCATTGATTTGTTGTCCCCTTCTTGATAATATTTGTTGGTCCATAGCATCAATAATGAAGGGCGCCCTCATTAATTATCTTCATAGTGAAATCATTATAATTTCTTGTTTTGCAGTGAGAACAGAGATACATTAATTATTGTGAGAAGTGGCAGAGTGGCGAGAAACACGAGGTGAGTTGAGTTGAGATGAGGTTATTTGAGGTGGGATGTGGTGAGGCGAGGTGGGGTGAAGTGAGGTGAGGTAAGGTAAGGTGGGCTACAGTGACGTGAGTTGAGGTGATTTGAAGTGAGGTGAGGTGAGGAGAGGAGGGGTATGGTGAGGTGAGTTGATTTGAGGTGGGGTGGGGTGAGGTGAGGTTGATGAAGTGAGGTGAGCTGAGGTGGGGTATAGTGACGTGAGTCGAGGTGAATTGAAGTGAGGTGAGGTGAGGAGGGGTATGGTGAGGTGAGTTGATTTGAGGTGGGATGGGGTGAGGTGGGGTTGGTGAGGTGAGGTGAGGCGGGGTAGAGTGATGTGAGTTGAGGTGAATTTAAGTGAGGTGAGGTGAGGTGAGGAGGGGTATGGTGAGGTGAGTTGATTTGAGGTGGGATGGGGTGAGGTGAGGTTGGTGACGTGAGGTGAGGTGGGGTTGAAGTGAGGTGAGGTGAGATGGGGTAGAATGACGTGTGTTGAGGTGGGTTGAAGTGAGGTGAGGTGAGATGGGGTAGAATGACGTGTGTTGAGGTGGGTTGAAGTGAGGTGAGGTGAGATGGGGTAGAGTGACGTGTGTTGAGGTGGGTTGAAGTGAGGTGAGGTGAGATGGGGTAGAGTGACGTGAGGTGAGGTAAGGTGGGTGAAGTGAGGTGAGGTGAGATGGGGTAGAATGACGTGTGTTGAGGTGGGTTGAAGTGAGGTGAGGTGAGATGGGGTAGAGTGACGTGAGGTGAGGTAAGGTGGGTGAAGTGAGGTGAGGTGAGGTGGGGTAGAGTGACGTGTGTTGAGGTGAATTGAAGTAAGGTGAGGTGAGGAGGGGTGGGGGATAGTGTCTTGAGTTGAGGTGAACTGAAGTGAGGTGAGGTGAGGTGAGGAGGGGTTTGGTGGGATGAGTTGATTTGAGGTGGGATGGGGTAAGGTGAGGTTGGTGAAGTAGGGTGAGGTGAGGTGGGGTAGAGTGACGTGAGTTGAGGTGAATTGAAGTGAGGTGAGGTGAGGTGAGGAGGGGTATGGTGAGGTGAGTTGATTTGAGGTGGGATGGGGTGAGGTGAGGTTGGTGAAGTGGGGTGAGGTGAGGCGGGGTAGAGTGACGTGAGTTGAGGTGAATTGAAGTGAAGTGAGGTGATGTGAGGTGAGGAGGGGTATGGTGAGGTGTGTTCAGGTGGTTTGGATGGGGCGAGGTAAGGTGAGATGAGTATAGTGAGTTGAGGTAGGGTGAGGTAAAGTAGGTTAATGTGATGCGAGATGAGGTAAGGTGAGGTGGGGTGAGATGAAATTTAAGACCAGTAAGTCACTATTGAAAGAAACCTTTGGATTAAACAAAACCTAAGAAACGGATACAGTGAACAACGTATGAGCTTTGTGATACGGATTAAGTTAGTCCGCATTTTCCTGTTTAGAAGCCAAAAAAAAGGAGTATCGTCTTAATTATAGCGATATTCTAAAGACGAGCGGAGGGTATTTTTTTACATCTTGCCGTTTCCATTTTTAGAAGTTGGAATGGTTTCAGTAAAACCGGATTGAAAATGCCAGATTCTCGGGGGCTTTTGAAAATTGGTGTTGGGGATTTTTTTTTTTTTTTTAGCTTTTTCACTGCCCGGCTTTTCTCTGCGTTCTGAGAGGCGGGGAGTATCGGGTTTTGTTGTCAGGGTAAATAGTCCACCCAGCCCCGCTGCTATTGTCTCGCGGGACCCCTTACCTGTTTAGGCACACGAGTGTGAGGGACCTTTTGACCGGCGAACATTCTGGGGAGCTATGAACTCGATGAACTCGGTGTGCTCAACGCTTAAATGGAGAGGTGTGGGTGAGAGAGAGAGGGAGGAGAGAGAGGGGAGGGGGGTGATATAGAGAGATAGAGATAGAGAGAGCAAATATTAACCCTTTGTATGCTTAACACTTAAATCTGATGCATTTTGGGCGAGAGAGAGAGGGGATGGAAAGAGAAAGGGGAAGAGAGGAGAAAGAAAGAGAGATTCTGAGAGACAGGGAGATAGAGACAGAAAGATGAGAAAGAGAAGCGAGAAGGAGAGAGGAGAGAGAGAAAGGGAGAGAGTGGAGAAAGAGAGAGAGGGGGGCAGGGAAAGAGAGACAGAGAGAAGATAGAGAAGAGAGAAGGAGAGAAGGAGAGACAAAGGGAGAGAGGGAGAAAGAGAGAGAGAGAGAGAGAGGGGGGAGAGAGACATAAAGAAAAGAGAGAAGGAGAGAGGGGAGAAAAAGGGGGAGAAGGGAGAAAGAGACAGAAAGAGAAAAAGAGATAAGGGGAGAGGTGAGAGAGAAAGGGAAAGAGGGGAGAAAGAAAGAGAGGCAGGGAGAGACAGAGAGAGAAAAGAGAAGAGAGAGTGAGAGAATGAGAGAGAGGAAAAAGAATGAGAGAGAGAGGGAGATGGAGAGAGATAAAGAGACAGGGATAGAGAGAGAGAGAGATGGAGTAAGCAAACCTTACCCCTCTTTTTATGTTTAACACTTAAATCTGATGCATTTTGGGCGAGAGAGAGGGGGATAGAGAGAGAGAAAGGGAGAAAGAGAGAGAGAGAAGAGTGAAGAGAGAGAAAAGAAAGAGCGAGAGGGAGGGAGAGAGAGAGAGAGGGAGAGAGAGAGAGAGAGTGACAGAGAGAGAGAGAGAGAGAGAGAGAGAGAGAGAGAGAGAGAGAGAGAGAGAGAGAGAGAGAGAGAGAGAGAGAGAGAGAGAGGTAGATAGAGAGAGAGGGA
This sequence comes from Luidia sarsii, assembly GCA_949987565.1. NCBI lineage: Eukaryota > Metazoa > Echinodermata > Asteroidea > Paxillosida > Luidiidae > Luidia > Luidia sarsii. Next base: position 7,870,931 of record OX465122.1, read on the forward strand.
GAAGAGAGAGGGAGAAGAGAGAGAAGATATAGAAGAGAGAGAAGAAAAACGAGAGAGAGAGAGGTATATATAGAGAGACAGTCCCACATAATTCAACAGTAAAAGGCCAGTTAAGTCGGCAAATACTGACACTCCATATTTCGACCGGCCCTTTTGCTAGATTTATGGGGCACCATTAGCCACGTCGAAGTCGTCCAACGAAACGGGCGACGCCGCAATGCGGATGAATACAAACGCGCAGGCCGGGCCGAACTGACGCGTTGATGGCGATAAAAAGATTGAAAGAGATGTGTGCCAGTCTCTTTCTTTTCGTTATTAAGCCCGAGAAAAAAACTATACTAACCCCTCCTGTCGCGTTGCAATTCCCTTGCCTCGCGGGAGCTGTCTTTCCTTAATTTCTCCCTGACCGACTGTCACTCGGGAACGCGTTGGACAGGCTTTTGAAGCCGACCATTTAGCGCTCCTGTAACTATGGGGAGGCGTATTAAAATGGGGGGAGCGAAGAGTTGAGAACGAACCTGGGAATATGACAATCTCCATCGCCTTCACCGGAGGCCGTTCATTTCGTCCGACAGGATGCCGGGCTTAATAAACAGAGATGGAACGTCACCTGTCTGCCAGGAATGATTCGCTGTCTCCCCCTCTCTCTCTTCTGTCTCTCTGGCCTATCTCTACCTCGCCCAGTCGCTCTTGCCTTTATATGTCTCTCTCCGTCTCTGTCTGTCTGTCTCTCTATGTCTCTGTAACTCTCTTAGTCTCTCGCTGCCTGTGTCTCTGTCTGTTTCTGTCTGTCTGTCTCTCTCGATGTCTCTCTCTCTCTCCATGTTTCTCCCTGTCTTTCTGTATCTGTTTGTCTGTCTGTCTGGTTGTCTCTGTCTCTCTGTGCCTTCTTGTTTTTTTCTGTCTCTCTGTCTCCTTCTGTCCCCTTCTGTTTCCCTCTGTCTCTCTCTGTCTCTCTCTGTCTCTCTCTGTCTCTCTCTGTCTCTCTCTGTCTCTCTCTGTCTCCCTGTCTCCCTCTGTATACCTTTGTATACCTCTGTCTTTCTCTGTCTCTCTCTGTCTCTCTCTGTCTCTCTCTGTCTCTCTCTGTCTCTCTCTGTCTCACTCTGTCTCTCTATGTCTCTCTTTCTGTCTGTCTGTCTGTCTCTCTGTATCTCTCTCTGTCTCTCTCGGTCTCTCACTCTCTCTGCCTCTCTGTCTCTCTCACTGTATCTCTTTCTCTATGTGCATGTCTCTGTCTCAGTGTCCCTCTGCATGCCTCTCTCTATCTATATGCTTCTCTCCATCTCTCTGTCTCTCTCTACCCTTCCCTGTCCCTTCGTGTCTCTGTCTCTCCCTGTCTCTCAATCTCTCTATCTCTCTGTCTCTCCCTGTCCACTTTCTCTATGTTTCTCTTTGTTGTCTCTCTAACTCTCTTTCTACCTCTCATCTCTTCCTCCGTGTTTTCCTGGTCTCTCCTTACCTCCAACCGTCTCTCTCTCGATATACATCCTTGCATCCATCGGGCCCTTTCTCTGTGTCCACGTCTCTGTCACTCCAACCCCCCCCCCCCTCACCTCGCCTCTTACGAAACCTCTCTCCATCGCACTGCCTCCGCGCAACCTCCCCGTCTCCAGCGATCGAAACCACGGCGAAGGGACGGTCTGAAGCTTGGGCTAGTAGTAACCGCAGATGCGCCCCATCTGTCTCCCACCTAATAGCTTACCTGTCCGTTGCTGCACTGATGGCGGCGGGCGTCGGTTCCAGTCTTATTTTTAAGCCCCCCCTCTCTCTCTCTCTCTCTCTCTGCTCTGCACGCCGCGGGTTTGATCAGGTGGGGCCGGCCGGTGACAGAAACGAGACTTAAATCTCCCACTAATGCCGGTCGAAGACCTTCGTAAATCTGGGTCTTAATATCGGTTTAAGAGGATTGGGAAGTCGTAAGAGAAAGATTGAGAGAGGCGTGGGCGAGAAAGGTGGAGAACGAGGCGGGAGGAGAGTGAGAGTAGGGAGAGAGAAAGACAGATTGATAGGGGGGAAAAATAGAGAGACTGAGACTGGGGAAAAGGTAAAAGAGGGGGTAGAGAGAGGGAGGGGGAGAGAGTGAGAGACAGACAGAGAGTGGGAGAGAGAGAAAGGGGAGAGAGAGAGGGAGAGGAGGGAGCGGGAGAGAGTGAGAGACAGACATGGAGAGGGAGGGGGAGAAGGAGAGACGATGGATGAGGTCGAGGGGGAGAGTGAGAGACAGACAGAATTAGGGATATAGATGGGGAGAGGGAGTGGGGGAAAGGGGAGAGTGAGACAGACAGAGAGAGAGGGAGAGAGAGGGAGGGGAGGGAGATGGAGAAAGTGAGAGACAGACAGAGAGAGAGGGAGAGAGAGGGAGGAGAGGGAGAATGAGAAAGTGAGAGACAGACAGACATATATAGATAGGGGATAGATGGGAAGGGGAGACGATGGGGAGGATGAGGGGGAGAGTGAGAGACAGAGAGAGATGGAGGAAGAGAAAGAGCGAGGGGAGGGAGAGGGAGAAAGTGAGAGGAAGATTGAGAGGGATATAGAGGGGAAATGGAGGGAGGGGAGGGGAGGGGAGGGAAAGGGTAGAATGGGACACAGTGAGAGAGGGAGAGAGAGGGAGGAGATGGAGAGGGAAAGCGTGAGAGACAGACAGAGAGAGATAGGGAGAGAGGGGAAAAGGAGAGAAGGCGGAGAGGATTAAGGTGAGAGTGAGAGAGAGAAAGGGAACATAATTGTAGTGTAAGGGAGGGGAGGGGAAGAGAACAGCAAGAGATAGTGTGGCAGAGAGAGAGGAGAGGTGGATAGAGATGGGGAACTAATAAGAGACAGACACAGTGAGAGATATGAGCGCAACAGACGGGAGAGAGAGATATAAACTCTGGGGAGACACCCGGGGAGAAATTACAGGGCGAGCGGGAACATGATTGAAGGGGATTGGGGAAATTAGAACGGGGTCGAGTGTAGGATTTATAGGATTTTACCCTGTAATTTACCTGTCCAAACCCCGCGGGAAAGACCATTAAAGAGGATGGATGCTTTTGCAAAGGAAGACGAGCGAATAAAGAACGACCATAAAAACACAAGCATCACGAATGGAAATGGAAGGGATGATTAGTTTCGATCAAGGCAAAAGCCTCCATCCCCTATAGGTGGTAGACTGCCAGCTAAGGCTGACAAATAGAACGGGGAGGGAAGTGCCTAGTCTGAGTCAAGGCATGAGCCTCCATCCCCTATTGGTTGGTAGACTGCCAGCCAAGGCTGACGAATAGAACTGGGAGAGGGGGTGACAAGTCTGAAGCAAGGCATGAGCCTCCATCCCCTATTGGTCGGTAGACTGCCATCCAAGGCTGACAAATAGAACTGGGAGAGGAGTGACAAGTCTGAAGCTAGCCATAAGCCTCCATCCCCTCTTGGTGGTAGACTTCCAAGAATGACCAGAGACACACAAGCCACTGAACATCAGATATACAAAGGTGTCAATTCAGAAATGACCTTTCCCGAAGGAAAACAAATCACGAATCTAGTTGGATGATAATACGGTAGCGAGGAATAGGAACGAAATGGCCGAAAAGTGACTCTTGGTGGCGCTGTTGCGCTCCACCACACGCAGACGACAGCTATAGCAACAGGGTCACTGGTAGCGGGTTCACGCACGGACGTGTGTGCGTGCGCCGTGGGAGAGCGCGTGCTAGAGCTAGCCGGGCGACCGACTCGTCCGTAACGATCCCCCGGGGGTAATTCCCTTACCGCCCTTCCCTTTCTCCCCCTCCTCGCCTCTCCTCCTCCTCCTCCTCCACTAGTGCACGCTTCATCGCGCTCTGGCGACCTAATCGATTCGCACCCTCATCCGGACTGACATGCGAACAAAATAAGGCAGGCTGTATGCCCTTTCACCGCGTGCGCCCGTGCTGCGCAAAATGAACCGCGTGTTTGCTTCTCTATCTGTCCGTCTCTGTCTCTTTCTGTCTTTACAAGTCTGCCTCTCTGTCTTCCTCTGTCTCTGTCTCTCTCAATATTTGTGTCTCTCTGTCTCTCTGTATTCTCGTCTCTCGACCGTCTCTGTCTCCCTGTCTCTCTGCCTCGCTGTCTCTCTGTCTCTCGCTCTCTGTTTACCTGTCTCTGTGTCTCGCTGTCTTTCTGTCTGTCGCTCCCTGTTTATCTGTCTCTTGCTATCTCGCTCTCTGTCTCTGTCTCTGTGTCTCTGTGTCTCTGTGTCTCTGTCTCTCTCAATATTTGTGTCTCTCTGTCTTTCTGTATTCTCGTCTCTCTCTCGCTCTCTCTCTATCTGTCACTCTCGGTCTCTCTATTTCTCTGTGTCTCTGTATCTCTGTCTCTCTGTCTCCCTGTCTCAATGTATCTTTGTCTCTCTGTCTCTCTGTCTCTCTGTCTCTGTCCCTTGTAAATATATGTGTCTCTCTGTCTTTCTGTATCATCGTCTCTCCATCTCTGTCTCTCTGTCTGTCTGTCTCTCTGTCTCTCACTCTCTGTCTCTCTGTCTCTCTATTTATATGTGCCTCTTCTCTCTGTCTCTCTGGCTCTCTGTCTCTCTTTCTCTCTGTCTCTCTGCGTGATACGTAGAACAACTCCTCTATGTACACAGTACAATAAATTACACCCTTGCCTGTTCGTTTTGTTTCCTCTCTTTATCATTCGTTACCGATTATAGCATTATATTTTGTTTCAATTACTTTGTTTCCTTTTAACTCAAGTATTTTATTCTCTTACTTTGTAAGATAGTGTTCAGTTCAATTACATCCTTTTTTATCTTAGCTGTAAATAAAGTTCATTTGCAAAATCAAAGTCAATCTCTGTCTCTCGTTCTCTGTCTCTCTGTCGATAATTTATGTACATCGGTAATTGCTTTTGACTTGTTGTCCACTCTTCTTCACTTAGCATCAAACCAAAGTGAAGTTTGAGTTGGCAAGGTGATCCTACGAGTCTAGTGCTTAAGCAGCTCCATGAAACTTTCCCCTGAAGTCAAGCAGATCAGACTTTTTGTACCGGTTAATAATCTCAGCTGAATAACCCGGAGCAGTGTATAAAAACCCGCCGCATTGACGATGAGGAACCGCGCCGAGGGAACGCTCCGCAAAGTGGTGTGGTCGGTGCATTCCACACCACAATGGTGGGAGGCCAACCCCTCACCCACACACGCACACCACATTAGGTAGTCACCAGTCGGACCTCCGGAACAAATATCTATCTATAAGACGGTCACTAGATGTCAGGGCACCGCACCGCCCGCAAACAGAAACATGAAACACAACTGCCTGAGGGTTTTTCAGTTTTCCAGTCTCATGAGAGAGACATAACGAGAGAGAGAGAGAGAGCGAGAGAGAGAGAGGGAGAGAGGGAGAGAGAGAGAGAGACAGACAGACAGACAGGCAGACATACAGAGATAGACAGAGGGAGACAGAGGTATACAGAGGGAGACAGAGAGACAGAGAGAGACAGAGAGAGACGGAGAGAGAGAGAGAGAGACAGACAGACAGACATACATAATTATATGAAGAGATAGATCGACAAGACTAGCTAGCGTTCTGTTTCACCAACGGCTGACAATTGCTCTGAAAAATGCCCACCAATTACGCTGAGCGAAGTCTCCATAGCAACCTGTATTGGAACACTCCATTGCCTTCCTTTTCTTTCTAGAAAATGCGACAGATGTCCTCTGCGGATTAAGGATTTGGCATCTTTGAGAAAATCTAGCCTTTGGTATTACCACTACACGACGAGCGAGTGTGTCGATTCCGTTGCTAAGTGCAACACGGTACGATGACAACCAGGGGCACTTCGCATGACCTCCCCTCGTTCAGTCGAATTAAACGCCCCCTCCATAAAAACAGGCAGGTTATATTCACCCGTCACTGACAGGATTATAGTCACCTGTCACATATTCTTACCGCAAACGCTATTCTGCCGGTCCCTTGGTCAGATCGGCGGGCAAATGCAATACAATCATGCCTGTACATATTCATGTGTGCTCTATATTATGCCGTTGCCCAATCAGAGTAAAGAGTGTTCGTGAATATGTGACCCGGCACAACGACATGAGGAATATCCCATCAAAACATTTTTTGAGTAAACAACGCCTGAAGTTAAACTATCTTCACAATTCGATTACAATTCAATTTCCTTTTTTTGTTTGGTATTTTCTGAAATTTTAAGTATTAGAGGATATTATATTTTGATATAATTTGAAAGCTAATGGTATACTCCTTCACATCATTAGAAAATCTCAAAATCTCAAAAGTGGGAGTTATTCCTCATTATGCTGTGCCGGGTCACATATGCATAAATTCAGCAGGAACGACCTCCAGGAAGAATGCCCTTGCCGGGTGAATATACACTCTTCCTAAAAGAACAATCTACGTAAAACAAAAAAAATCCCCGTGAACAACGAGCGCTTTAACAAAATACACCTCGGTTCGATCGATACTGTAATAACCGGAGGGCGAATTCTATACGAGAGAACACACACACACACACACAACCCAAACCCACAACGACGACAGCCGGCCTTCCACTACACGAGCCTGCGACCGCGGGGAAGGTCGGCGTTCCCGGCAAACAAATCGCACGCCGCCGTGATTCGTCACTGGACGCTCTCAGAGCAATTTCGGAATCTCCCATTCACTCCCTCTTCAAACACGCCCAGACACACACGCACATTGTACACACGCAAACACACTCGCGCGGCGCGCGATGAAATACGTTCGTCCGCGCACGCGGTAGCTTCGATTGAACTTTATCACTGCCGCCGTGAACTATTCTACCGCGTGTGTGTGTGTGTGTGCGGTTTTGGTCGTAGGGGTCGGGCGTCGTGGCGTCGTGTGCGTTTCATCGACAGATTACGGCCCCTCAAAACACCCAAAGTTCATCTCAGTCTCTTGCGCTGCAAGCCGTGGAGCGAGTCAACAAACGTGGGAGTCTGTGGGTTTTTTTTCCGGAGCGCTGCACTTGTACTAGCGGAGCTCGGAGCCCGGAGCCCGTGGGTCGTATCGGAGCGGCGGGTCGGCGTAGCTCGTCAGCCGGAGACCGGTGGCGTTCCGCTCACCGGAGACACACAGCTACCGATCGAGGAGTTTCGGAGTTTTGTACTCGCAGCCGCCGACGCGGCTGGAGTTTGGACCGTGTGAGTGCCGACGTTGAAGTCCCTCGTGAATGCAGTTCACGGCACTTCAGACAGACAGGATTGTTATCGACCGGGGAGGGAGGAACGAGGAAATACGGGATATATAAACCGACAGGAAAACAGGGAGAGAGATTGTTTTGTCATGACCGCCTAACATCTATTGCGACATCGATCTGCGAGGTGGTCTTCACTGTGCGGATTGTGTTTTGAACGCCGCCGTCACATTCGTTCACATTCGGGTCTGAACAGCAACCGCTTGGACTTTGGAAAGTCAACTAGGTGGTCTGTCCTTCTCTCTCTCTCACCCTCTGTCTGTCTGTCTCTCTCTCTTCTTCCTCTCTCTACCCCCCCCTCTTTCTCTCCATCTCTCTTTCCATCCTTCTCCCTCTTTCTCTCTCTCTCTTCCCCTCTGTCTTCCTCTCCCTCTCCCTCTTTCTCTCTCTCCCCCTCTCTTCATCTCTCTTTCCCTCCCCTCTCTCTTTCTCTTCCCCTCTTCCCCCTCTCTCTTCATCTCCCCCTCTCTTTTTCCCTCCCTCTCCCTCATCCCCTCTCTTCCCCTTTCACCCTCTATCCCTCCCATCTCCGTCTTCATCTCTCTCCTCCTATCTCCCTCTGTTTCTCTCTTCTCCCCTCTCTCTCTCTAACTCTCCCTCTCTCCCTCCATCCCCTCTCTCTACCTCCCCCTCTCTCTACCCCCTCTTTCTAATTCCCCCTCTCTCTACCTCCCAATCTCTCTACCTCCCACTCTCTCTCTCCCTCCCCTCTCTCTCCCCCCTCTCTCTCCCTCCACCCTCTCCCTCCTCCTCTCTCTCCCCATCTCTCCTCTCTCCCCCTCTCTCTCTCCTTCGGCGTCTGCCCGCAGCCCACGTGACTATCCCACGTGACGAAAAAAACAAACAACGGTGGCAAACACGTGACACCAAAGCTGTCAAAGGGAGTCGAAGCAGTTTCGTTGGTTGTGGGTTTCGATTTTTTTTTAGCACCAGACCCGCGGGGAGGGCTGCGAAAGCCGCGTTCGATAGACCGAAGTCACCACGAGTAAGAGAGAGACAGATCGACAGAGAGGCGGCTGGTCTCGCATCAGCTACACGTACTTCTCCTGGACGTCAGGTGAACGCAAATTGATTATTCCATTCACGTTTACATCATACGCACGAGTCTTCAACTGCGGTCGTGGATATCTCACCGTCGCAACTGACGGCTTCGGCACAGCGCTCTTTTGGATCATTAACGGAGGAGGAAGGTTTTCTTTGCAACGGCTCGCTGTTCGAGGAAAAGGGATTTCTTATATCCGGGAGTCAATTTGTATCTCGTTTTGTGACGGCTTCCGTCGGGGGAATTTTTCGGCGCTGCGCGAGCACAGTGCTTTGCCCCGATAGCCTGGTGATTAATAAGCTGGTGTAGCTACGCGTGGAATTCCAACCTATATACTCGGAGGCTTCGTCAGCGCTGCGTTGATCAGTGCTCTGCCCCGATTGCCCGGTGATTTACGTCGGTGAGAATGTAATTCAACGAGGGCTTTGCAATTACCCGACGTGTAGCCAGCGCTGTGTGCACAGTTCTTTGTCCGATTGCCTGGTGATTTACGTCGGTGGAAACGTAAATTCCGCGTGGATTTGTTTTACACTGCGTGCGGTGAGTTCTTTTATCGTGGGATTCCTAGCGTGGATGAGAATCGGTGAGGAATTTTGTAGCCCACTTGATCTGCAGTTCAACGTCGTATACGCTGTGTTTCATCCGATCCCTAGTGGGGAAAAAGGGGGTTATTCATCAGTGTGTGTGTGTGTGTGCTTCGTTGTTCGTGCGTGGATTTCGTAAAGGAATTATGACCGCGAGATGTGGGATGAATCGGGGCGGACGTACCCGGGCCTGGCCCGGGACTGGGACCGGGACCGGGACCGGGACCGGGACCGGCCTGGCCATCCTCGGGGCTCTGCTGGCCCTGGCCCGGGTCGCTCCGGCCCCCGCGCTCGCTGAGGAGTTGCCCCGCACGCCGCCCGTGGAGCCCATCCACGTCACCGGTCTCTTCCCGCTCTCGTCCGGCGTGTCCGAGGGCGGGCTGGGCCGGGGCGTTCTGCCGGCCGTCAAGCTGGCCCTGGAGCACGTACGGGACAGCGACACGGTCCTGAAGGGCTACGAGCTCAAGACCATCGACATCGACACGGAGGTGAGTCTGAACCCTGCCTTCTACTCTACGATTCGCTCGTTAGATGAGATTTGAGGGTTTGCATGGTGGAAGCTGTCTCCCTGTCCATCTTCTCTCTCCGGCCCCTTTACCCGCTCTCTCCCCATCTCCACTCTCTCCCTCTCTCCCCCTCTCTCTCAACTCACTCTTTCCATCTGTCTCAGTCTCCTCACCCCACATTTCTCTCTCCTCTTTCCATATCTCTCTCCAGTCACGACCTCTCTCCTCTCTACCTCTCTCTCTTCTCTCCTCTTTCCACCTGTCTACCCTTTCCTCTCTCCTCTTTCCACCTGTCCACCACTCTCTCCTCTCTCCACTCACTCTCTCCACCTGTCTCTCCTCTCTCCTTATCTGTCGCGTAAGCCCCTCTCTCTATCTCTATCTCCTCTCTCCACCTCTCTTATCTCAACTCTCTCCACCTCTCTTTTCTCTCCTCTCTCCACCTCTCTTTTCTTTCCTCTCTCCACCTCTCTTCCCTCTCCTCTCTTCACCTCTCTTCTCTCTCCTCTCTCCCCTATCTCTCCTCTCCACCTCTCCACCCCTTTCTGATATCCACCTCTCTCTTCTCCCCATCTCTCTCCACCTCTCCACCTCTCTGCCCTTTCTCAAACTCTCTCATCTCTCCTCTCTCCTCTCTCCACTCTCCTCTCCCCACCTCTCTTCTCTCTCCTCTCCACCTCTCTCTTCTCTCCACCTCTCTTTCCTCTCTCCACCTCTCTCCCCTCTCTCCATCTCTCTCTTGTAGTCCACCAAACGTGTGCCCTACTCCACGTCTAAATCAAACACTGCATGTTCATTTCTTTGTCAAATCGCCCTCTGAAAAAAATACTGACAGTTTATTTTATCTCAGGATCAAATTGGGCGTTCTAGCATACAAGTCTTACTCGTTCACTGCGTCCACCATGCAAATTGTCAAATCTTAGCGATTGATTTCATTTTTCAACCCTTCTCTCCCGGCCCCAGCTATTTATAATGTTTGTCGTCTACTAATCTAATCGTTTTATATTTCAAATTGTATTCCTGCCTTTGTATTCATTGATATTGATTCATTGTATTCATCGATGTAACCTTTTAGTTATTTATAGCTTTTTTCCCCTTTTACATATTTTTCTACACATGTTTTCGTACTTCTGTAGAAATACTTTCACACTACTGTATAAATATTTATGTGTTTCTGTCAACAAATTCGCGAATAGAAGCTATACAATTCCCTCTATTCGCAAATTGAAACTCATAAATGGTGACGTAAAAGAGAAGTTAAACCGGAAAAATACTTCAGACGAAAATGGTTGCATAGCCACGCAAATATCCGAAAATAAAAACCGTAAATGATTCGAAACTATGCTAGGGGATAGTAGCATGGTATTCCTACATAAGGACAATATTCCAGCAAAAAAAAAAAACCGACGCGAATTGTACTTTTCTGAAGATTTATTGTATAATTATGATTATTATATGCTAAATATTGTCTCGCACGTCAAAATGTCTGTTATATAAAGTATATTATATCCGCCGCAGAAGAATGTCGTTGATAGTGTTCAGCTGCACTTTATGCTGTGCTATTTTTGTTAATTTTTTTGGGGAGCATAGTGGTAGACTTTAAACCGTAAACAAATATCGTTCTAAACTCGTCCTGGATAAGAGAGGTCACTCTACCTAAATACCCCATAGGCCTACAACATTGGTAAAGGTCAAAATACTGCAACAGTTTGCGTGTTAAAACATTAAACATTCCAAAAATGAAATCCTGTGAAGGTTTTACCTTAAATGGTGATCTGAGAAAGTAGAACAAGGTAAAAAAACGTCTTGGTTTTCGCACCGTTCCGTAGTGTAAGAAATATTTTATTACTCGCGAATAATAAACTGTTTGTCGATGTTTGAGTGAGGATTTTTTTTCTCGAGATGAACAGCAACCCAGACCGTAAGATTTCAACATGAGGATTCTATCATGACCATCTAAAACTGTGTAAATTATAAGAATGAAATATGTGGACATCGATGTTTTCCGATCTTTCCAATGTTATATTGGGCCTTTAAACATTCCAAAAAAAGAAATCCTGCGAAGGTTTGAGCTCAATATGAGAAAGTAGAACAATGCACAAAAAACAAACCGTCACGGTTTTCGCCTCGTTCTGTAGTAGAAGGAATAGTTTATTACTCGCGAGTAATAAACTATTTGTCGATGTTTGAGTTAAGATTTCTCGAAAAAGTACAGCATCCCAGACCGTAAGATTTTTAACATAGGAGTATATCACGACCATCTACAAACTGTGTAAATTATAAGAAGGAAATATGTGGACATCGATATATTCTCAATCTTCCCAATGTTGTATTGGCATTTAATGAACCAATAATTATTTGAGTTTGTATCAATGACATCGGATATTTTGTGGATTGATACGACAATCTGACGATTTCGTGAGGAGATGGAAATCGGTGTACGTCCCGAAGCGCTACGCACTTGCATGAGTGGGAAAATAGCGTATCTGCGCGTTACGCACTTGCAGATAAGATCGCAGCCGGTAAACGACACGCCTCAACGCACAATTTGACCGGATTAGGCCGTAGAGGGCGCGGAGGATATCTGTCCGTCTCGTCTGGTAACAGACAAAGATGCCCGCAGCGATACGACAGTGCGTGGCTGTGTTATCATCGGCCGGTGATTTTCTTTTTTTTGCACCGTTCTTGCGAAACGAGTGCAATCTGTGATTGGGGCTGACGTTGACGTTTTCGTCGAGGATTACTGAAAGGCAGGGTGTACAAAATATGTAAACAAAACATGTAATCGTAAATGCATGATTATCGGATAGTGCGGAATGGAGTTGTGACCGACACAATTATTTGACCAGCCAAAACCTGACAGACAAAATGTAAAATCATACGGCCTGCGACAACACTGTGGGAATTGCTCTGTTCTAGACGCTGTGACTGTTTCTGTCTCTGTCACTCGATCCCTCTGCCTTTGCCTCTGTCTCTGTCTCGTTCTTTGCCTCTGCCTCTGCCTCTGCCTTTACCTCTGTTTCTGTCTCGTTCTTTGCCTCTGCCTCTGCCTCTGCCTCTGCCCCTGCATCTGTCCCTGCCTCTGTCCCTGCCTCTGACTCTGCCTCTGCCTCTGCCTCTGTCCCTGCCTCTGCCTCTGCCTCTGCCTCTGCCTCTGCCTCTGCCTCTGCCTCTGCCTCTGCCTCTGCCTCTGCCTCTACCTCTGTCTCTGCCTCTGCCTCTGCCTCTGCCTCTGCCTCTGCCTCTGCCTCTGTCTCTGCCTCTGCCTCTGCCTCTGCCACTGCCTCTGTATCTGCCTCTGCCACTACCTCTGCCTCTGCCTTTACCTCTGTCTCTGTCTCGTTCTCTGCCTCTACCTCTGTCTTTGCCTCTGCCTTTACATCTGCCTCTGTCTCGTTCTCGTCCTTTGTATCTGTCCCTGCCTCTCTCTCTGCCTCTACCTCTGTTTTATTTCTGCCGCTGATACTAATGACCTAATTATATGAGTTTTAATTAAAGCGCATCGACCCATAAACCATTTGACCTGTACGTACATAGTAACTTACGTGAAAACACGACGCTAGATCCTGGGATGCATCTGTGTACAATTGCAACATCTACTATAGGCCACCACCTTCACACTAAACGCTATGCTAATGGTGTAATTAGATGGTGTGTGTTTTCATAATGTAGCCATGTCTTTGGCGTGAGGACGGCCGTAATGGCGGGCTGTGGTCACTCACCTGCCTTACCCCCTATCATTCGATCTATCTGGGGGTCCCTGTTTGCCTCTCATCTGCCTCTTTCATATCTCTGTGTCTCTCACTGCCTCTGCCTCTGTCCCTGCCTCTCTCTGTGTCTCTCTCTCTGTCTCTACCTCTCTGTGTGTCTCTTCTATCTCTTCCTCCTTCCTTCCTACCCTCCGTCTACCTCCCACGCATCACTACAAATCCGATTAGCGCATCAGCTAATGTGCATCTCTCTCCCTCCTTCCCTGTCTTCCCTCCCTGCATCCCCGCCTCTCTGTCTCCGCCCCTGCCTTCCTGCCTCCCTGCATCTCTATCTCCCTGTCACCCTGCCTGCCTGCCTGCCTCCTTGCCTTCCTCCCTTCCTCCCTGCCTCCATGCCTCTCTGCCTCCCTGCCTGCCTCCCTGCCTGCATCTCTGTCTCGATCCCCTTCCTCCCTGCCTCCCTGCCTCCCTGCCTCCCTGCCTCTCTGCCTCCCTGTCTCCCTGTCTCTCTGCCTCCCTGCCTCCCTGCCTCCCTGCCTCTCTGCCTCCCTGCCTCCCTGTCTCCCTTCCCCCCTTCCTCCCTGCCACCCGCCTCCCTGCCTCCCTGCATCCCTGTCTGTCTGCCTGCCTGCCTGCCTGCCTCCAGGCTCGCTTTTGCCTCCCTCCCTGTCTCTCTACTCCATGCCTCCTTGCCTCAATGCCTCCATACTGCCTGCCTCCCTCCCTGCCTCCCACCCTGCCTCCCTCCCTGCCTCCCTCCCTGCCTCCCTCCCTGCCTCCCTCCCTGCCTCCCTCCCTGCCTCCCTCCCTGCCTCCCTCCCTGCCTCCATCCCTGCCTCCCTCCCTGCCTCCCTCCCTGCCTCCCTCCCTGCCTCCCTCCCTGCCTCCCTCCCTGCCTCCCTCCCTGCCTCCCTGCCTCCCTGCCTCCCTGCCTCCCTGCCTCCCTGCCTCCCTGCCTCCCTGCCTCCCTGCCTCCCTGCCTCCCTGCCTCCCTCCCTGTCCCCCATGTCCCCCTCTCCCTCTCCCCTCCTTCCCTCCCTCTCCTCCCCCGCCAACCTTCATCAAGTTGCACCACCTGCTAGTCACTATACACGCAAGAATACACCCCTCCTCCAAAACGGCGAGCACACGCGCGCGGATGTAATGGGCGGATAAATCGTGTCCCCTCCCACTCTTTACCGACGCTGTCGTCTCCTTCGATTGAAGCATCCCCTCTAAACTCCCCCCTCTCATCCTCCCCCTCCTCCTCCTCCTCCTCCCCCTCCCTCTCTGCCCCTTTACAAATTAAATCGCTCTCGCCTCAACTCTGGATGGCTCAGCATTGATCTGGACGCCGGGGATGCGGTCGGATGTAATTACGTTGCCACGGCGACGCTAATGCCATCTCTTGTCCTGCGGCCGAACTGGACGGGGTCTTGGGTAGTGGGGCTGCCGGTCGTATTTTCATTCTCAATTTTTTTTTTACCATGCCGGGGCTTATCCCGTAGGAATCAGAATCGGACATTACATCTGCAAAGGAGTTTGGGGATGGGAGAAGATCCCCTTTTTTTTTTGGTATTGACATGAGGGAACTGAGTTGGTCGATATCGCTCCGATAATAGCTAGGGATTATATAACGCGGAGATGGATCGCGTTGAAGCGGTGTGGCAACGCGGGCCGTCGTCAGCGGGTTGCCGCGTTCATTTTTGTTTTTCCGGCGAAGTCGTGGAGGTAGTATTCAGGCCTGCCCGCGTCATGGGCCGTTATTTAGGAAATATAGGCGTAGGCTTGGGCGCAGGCTTCGGTCAGATCACTCTTGCGATGTTATAATGTCGCAGGCATCTATAGGAAGGAGCGTTTGGCACCAAGTTTCTCGGTGAATACTCTGTACTCCCCGTCTCTCTCTCTCTCTTTGCTTCCCTCACTGCGTCCCTGCCTCCCTCTCTGCCTCCCTCCCTCTCTGTCTGCCTCCTTCCCTCCCTCCCTTCCTGCCTCTCGCCCTACCTCCCTGCCTCCCTCGCTGTCTCCCTCCCTCTCTGTCTGCCTGCCTCCCTCCCTTCCTGCCTCTCGCCCTACCTCCCTGCCTCCCTCTCTGCCTCCCTCCCTCTCTGTCTGCCTCCTTCCCTCCCTCCCTTCCTGCCTCTCGCCCTACCTCCCTGCCTCCCTCCCTCCCTCCCTCCCTCTCTGTCTGCCTCCCTCCCTCCCCCCTGCCTGCCTCTCGCCCTACCTCCCTGCC
Source organism: Luidia sarsii (assembly GCA_949987565.1). Taxonomy (NCBI): domain Eukaryota; kingdom Metazoa; phylum Echinodermata; class Asteroidea; order Paxillosida; family Luidiidae; genus Luidia; species Luidia sarsii. Next base: position 7,886,173 of record OX465122.1, read on the forward strand.
TCCCTCTCTGCCTCCCTCCCTCTCTGTCTGCCTCCTTCCCTCCCTCCCTTCCTGCCTCTCGCCCTACCTCCCTGCCTCCCTCCCTCTCTGTCTGCCTCCCTCCCTCCCTCCCTCCCTTCCTGCCTCTCGCCCTACCTCCCTGCCTCCCTCTCTGCCTCCCTCCCTCTCTGTCTGCCTCCTTCCCTCCCTCCCTTCCTGCCTCCCTCCCTGTCTCCCTCCTTGTCCCCCTCCATGCCTCCCTCCCTGCATTCCTCCTTCCCTCCCTGTCTCCCGTCTCCTCACTCCCTTCTTCCCTCCCTGCCAACCTCCCTGTCTCCTTCCCTGCCTCCCTCTCTGCCTAACTCAGATAAGACTTGGAGGTTTGCATGGTGGAAATACTAAGTCGAAGGTTTGCGGAGACTCGATCGGGAGACTTCTGAAGACGGGGAGAGTGTACACTATACCCGAAACGGCGATTTCACCAGTGGTCTATTTAAGGCCACATTCTCGGTGGTAAAATGGCCGCAATGCACAAGCCTATGGTGTACACACAAAGTAGACCACAACTGCCTGGCGGATGAGTTGTGTGGTGATTCGGTTAGAGCAGCTCAGATAGGGGAAATTTTCAGGGTGATTTCAATGCGATAGGGTCCATGAAATCACTGCGATTTCGGTTGTTCATGGCAACATGAAATATTCACCCAATTGTTTATTCACTCAATTTTGCCTCCCTGCCTCCCTGTCTCCCTGTCTACCTTCCTACCTGCCTCCCTCTTTGCCTGCCTGCCTGCCTGCCTCCATGCCTGCATGTCTCCCTGCCTCCCTCCCTGTCTGCCTGCCTCCCTGCCTCCCTGCCTGTCTCCCTCCTTTCTTCCCCCTCCATCCCTTCCTCCCTCCTCCCTGCCTCCCTGCCTCCCTGCCTCCCTGCCTCCCTCCCTCCCTGCCTCCTTCCCTGCCTGCTCGCCTCCCTCCCTGCCTCCTTGCCTCCCTCCATCCTTGCCTCACTCCCTGCCTCCCTCCCTGCCTCCCTGCCTCTCTACCTCCCTGCCTCCCTCCCTGCCTCCCTCCCTGCCTCCCTGCTTCCCTCCATCCCTGCCTCACTCCCTGCCTCCCTCCCTGCCTCCCTGCCTCCATCCCTGCCTCCCTGCCTCCCTCCCTCCCTCCCTCCCTGCCTGCTTGCCTCCACCCCTGCCCCCCTCCACCCCTTCCTCCCTCCTTGCCCCCTGGTCTCTTGACGCACCGGCGTTTGTTTTACTTCTGCCTCATCGCTCGGGCTGCCCTTTTTCTAAATTTGATGAGCGGACGCTCGTTCCACTCAACGCGCTCACGTTTCATTAGGCAGTCCTAGGCGTGTAAGAGGGTTTATACCGGGGAGCGAACGATCGAAGCCACCGCCAGTAAAAACAGAAGTGCCTCAATGAGAAGCCTTGTAATGTCTTCTGTTTTTTAATTCGTGGTCGTGTTTAATGGTCGACTGCAAATGTCGGCTGTCGTTGATGTTCGTACTTTTCCTCCACTCTTATTACGGCGTTGTCGCTTTCCTTTTTCCACACACTCCGCGGATAGTGGTTTTCATTTGCCTCTGTCTGTCTCTCCGTCTCTCCCCATCTCCCCTCTCTGTCGGTCACACTTCCTCTCTCTCGTTTCCTCTCTCCCTTTTTCATTTGTCTCTGCCCCTGGCTGTCTGTCTGTCCCTCCCTCTCTTTTATTGCCTCACTCTGTCTGTCTGTATTTTTCTCTCCAAAGCGTTGATGTCACTGCCCCTGTTCCTGCCTGTACATCTGTCTGTTTCGCCGTCTCTTTCTCGTCTGTCCGTCTGTCCCTATGGTCGTGTCTCTGTCAGTCTATCTGTCTGTTTGATTTTATTTCTCTCCTTTTCCAGCCTCTCTGTATGTGTGTCTGTTTGTCTTTCTGCGTCTGTCTTGTATATCTTGTTGTTCTCTTCCTTTGTTAGTCTGTCTAGCTCCCATGTCACTTTCTCTCTCCACCCCCCATTCTATATTTCCCCATTGTCCTACCCCTGCTCCCTGTCCTACCCCTTCGTCCTCCTTTGCTCCCCAGCCTCCTTTTTCCGTTCCCCCTCTTCCTCCTCCCCTCATCATCATCGTTCCTCATCATCAACTTCACCTCCTCCCCTAATTGCCTCCTCCTCTTTCTACTCCTCCCCCTCCTCCCGCCATCTCCCCCGTCTCCTCTTCCTCATCCTCCCCACCTCCTTCTGTTCCCCCACTTCCACCTAAGCCCCCTCCACCTCTTCCTCCTCCTTCCCCTCCTCCTCCTGCCCTCATCACCCTCCTCCTCCTGCCTTTATCCCCCTCCTCCTCATCCACTTCACCTTCTCCTCCTTTCCTCCTCCTGCTCTTTCTCCCCACATTCTCCTCCTCCGTCCATCTCCTCCCCTCCTCCGCTCCTCCTCATATTTCTCCACCTCCTCCCAATCCTCCCCTCCTCCTTCCAATCTTCTCCTCCTCGTCGTCACCCCCTCCTCCTTCTCCTCCTCCTCCTCCCCCCTCCTCCTTCTCCTCCTTCTCCTCCTTCTCCTCCTTCTCCTCCTCCTCCTCCTTCTCATTCTCCTTCTCCTCCTCCTCATCCTCCTTCTCCTCCTTCTCCTCCTCCTCCTCCTCCTCCCCTCCTCCTTCCAATCCTCCCCTCCTCCTCATCCCCCTCCTCCACCTCCTCCCCTCCCCCTTCTACCTCACCCCCGCCTCGGGCATCAAAACTTCCCTTTCATTTTGCTTGTTGCCAGCGCTGCTGAAAATCGAAGGTCGCGGTTGAATTACTAATGGGCACAGCGTGCCAGTACCTTGGGGACATCAGTAACGCACAGGTGGATGGGAAAGAGCCGCCACAGGAACACGTGTTAAGCTTTTACTGAACTTGGCTATTGGCTAATACATTCGGACAAGGCTTATTTCTTGATGGGAAGGCGTATCTACACAAAAAACCATGGACGTTGATGCAACCAGACAATCGTGCAAAGCACTGAACATACAGTGCTGATTGCACTTCCTTGAAATTGAATTACATTCACACCGGCGCAAATCACAAGGCAATCGGGGCAAAGCACTGAGCATACAGTGCTGACTACACGTCGGGAAAGGGCAAAACCCTCATGTTATGACATTCTCACCAACGCAAATCACCAGGCAATCGGGGCAAAGCACTGAGCATACAGTGCTGACTACACGTCGAGGACGGGCAAAACCCTCATTGAATGACATTCTCACCAAAGCAAATCACCAGGCAATCGTGGTAAAGCACTGAGCATATAGTGCTGACTACACCTCGTCAGGGAAGGGCAGAACCCTCATTGAATGACATTCTCACCGACGCAAATCACCAGGCAATCGGGGCAAAGCACTGAGCACACGGTGCTGACTACACGTCGTCAGGGAAGGGCAAAAACCCTCATTGATTTACACTAATTCCGGCGACGCCAACTTCTACCGCATCTGTAGTATTGCACTGCACGTATGTACGCAGTGCCCCACCAGTACGACCACGGGATGTACACGGGCGTCTCACAAGCAATACAGACAGACGCAATTCGGCGGTCATTACGTAACCGAGTCGTTAATTAAAGGCGGGCAGCTGGCCATTGATTAAACAAAAAGCCGACACAAAGGATCAATTAATGGCTCACATAATGTGTCTGTAATTTGAAGTGTCCCTTATAATTAGCCATGCAACACGCCCTCACGTTCGGAATGCATTCCGTCGGGTCTAGACCGACTTCACTGCGATATCTCGGGCTGTTGTCGCGGTGGATTCGAGCCAAAAACTGGTTTGCGTTGACACCACTTTAAGGATATCTCTTTGTGTAATGTCTGGGTGTGAAAATGTGACTTTTAAGACGGCTGAGGTACAGTAGCATGCTCAAGGGAGAGTTGCGGTGATGCTCAATACGGTGTTGTTACAGAATTCGGGTGGTTCACAATTATAGTGCGCCCTCAAGAGTTTACAATCACGCACACATGGGAAGGTATAACCATTGATCTCCATTATTAACTATTATCATGGAGATGTTAGCGTTGCTTAATTTTCTCCCAGGGAGAGTAGCGAAGCAAACGAGCCATATGTGACCCGGCACAGCGACATGAAAAATATCCCACCAAAACACTTTTTGAGTAAACAACGCCCGAAGTTAAAGTATCTTCACAATTCGATTACAAATAAATATTCGGTTTTTTTTTATTTTGGGAATTTTTAAATATTAGAGGATATTATATTTTGATATCATTTGAAAGCTAATGGTATACTCTTTCACATCATTAGAAAATCTTAAAATCTCAAAAGTGGGGGTTATTACTCATTATGATGTGCCGGGTCACATATACACACTTGACTGGAGAAAATACCTCCCTCGATCTCCCCTCAGCGCTTTGTCCCCGAGATTGGTTAAAAAAACGCAGTGGCTGTTGTTACGGCAGTCGTCCGTGTGGTTCCCTGACTTGATTGTATTTCGTTAGCATTGCAGGCTGGTTGAACCAGTCTATTAGCTGATACTCTGGTTCCAAGAGCTTAACATCCTGACAAATACTGTGAAGTCAGGGAGCCATACGGACGACTGCCGTAACAACAGCCACTGCGACAAAACACCACCCAAAACCGCATTTGCATTTAGATGAGAAATCGGTCCGCCGGGTTCGACACACTTAACCCCCGTCATCACAGCACTGGTCCACATTCTGTTCTCCTTTGAAAACGGCCGAGGCATTACTGTTCAATTTGTTGCCAGGGCACTAAACACGAGGGTTAACGGCGCCTTCGTTTAGCCCTAATGGGTGAGCTATCCCTCTCAATCTAGCCGGGACGCCATTCTAGAAGTGCCAATGAATAAAATAAAAATCCCCAATATCACAACATTACACTATGAACATCTAAACCGTGAAAATGGGGTGAAAATGTCATTTAGCCGTGAAAAGAAATTTCTGGTGGAAATGGCTAGAGGCAATTTAGAAGTATCTGGCAGTTACAGTTACAAGGACACCATACAGTACCTCTATGGGGGCTGAGGGTCCCTACTGGTAATTTAATAAGCCAACCCTTAATGCTGGAGCTTGCCACCATAGATATTCACGGTTTTTTCACGGTCTATTTAGTGAACTGGATATGTCCTTTTCAGGTCGGAGAGGCGATTATTTTCACGATGAATTCACTGTAAAATGCATCATGAAATCACAGTGACTTTTTAGTTGCACGGCAAAATGACATTTTCACCCCTTTTTCACGGTTTAGATGTTCATAGTGTTAGTCCGACTTCGTTTATTCTTGTATACGTCGTCAAATTGCTCTTAGCGGCCGAGAAATCGAACGAATACAAAATGACGAATTTGCATTTCATCCTTCGACGGCGAGTGACCCACACGGTAAGAGAACTCCCGACGCTCCCTAGCGCCCGATAAATAATTCACGCTATCTCATGAATATGCTAATTTCCAAGCCCGTTATGAGATTATCCTTCGGCCCCGTAGCGCTAATTTAGGCGCTTGTTGAGTTTGTGTGTGTGTGTGGTTTTTTTTTTGAATCAGTGTAACGGCGTCGTATAAAGTGCACGATAGGCCGACCGTTGCCAATTACATGAATGTGGAGATTTTATGTCCGCACTGTTCGGATAGGGATGGGTGGCGTTGGCTTCAAGTTATGACTCTACGGGAGATATATAACAGGACCGACATAAATTATGTGACCCGGCACAGCGACTTGAGGAATATCCCACCAAAACACTTTTTGAGTTAACAACGCCTGAAGTCAAAGTATCTTATCAATTCGATAAAAAAAAATTTTTTTTTTGGTATTTTAGGAAAGTTAATGTATTGGAGGATATTATGTCCAAAGGATTTCCCCGAAATCCGTCTCTAAATGTTGAAAAAACGAGGATTTCCGGGGAGTGTTTGTCTACTGTTTTCATGAAAATGGAAAGTTCCTGCCTTTTTGAATGGCCGCTTTCGAGGAGTTAGAATGGTGCTGCTATATTGTGTCTGGTGCCAAATGAACGAGCCAATTCCCCTTGTACTATTTACAACAAATTTCACACGGAAATAATTTTAATTTTGAAAGCTAATTGTATACTCTTTCACATCATTAGAAAATCTCAAAATCTCAAAAGTGGTGGTTATTCCTCATTATGCTGTGCCGGGTCGCATATGACGCTTAACCACCGTCGTTGAGCCATGCTGGTACCCCGTAAATTGTGTGGGGACTATACAAGGACGTGTTTTGTAAACCAGCGTAGGTTAGGCTTACGGCGCTACAGTTAGGGTTATGGTTACGGATAGAGTTAGAGTTCGGGTTGGGTTAGCGTTACTGATAGAGTTAGGATTAGGATTGGGATAAGGGTTAGAATCAGGATTAGGGTTGTTAGGGTTAGGATAAGGATAAGGGTTAGAGTTGTTTCGTGCTTGTGCCTGTAACTACCCGAGAAATGCATGAATGAATGAATGAATGAATGGGGGAGGCCTCAGCAAAACCTGGCTTCGCGCATGCCCACTTATAGCTTAGCCACGGTGGTTCAGTGTCATACATCGTGACGCTTATATGCCTCCTCTACGAGCACGTGTACATCACGCTTGGGTGAGTGCGCGCGCAGCTCGCTAGCCAACATGACCTTTCGTAGGCACAATTCATTTTGAGAACGAAAAAGGAAATAAAGATTGCCTCGACTTTCGTAAGACATCAATGAGCAGTTGAATTTAACATGATGGAGGGACTTTTGAAAACCTTGTCTTTAACATTCTTTTCGATGTTTTTGTTTTGATTGACTTTTTGTAACTACTATGGGAAAACCAGCAACCATAGCTTTGGTGCACACCGCTATAAACTACTACCCTATCGGTTAAATGTTCAGCAATACAAATCCAACCGACTTCGCAGTATTTTCTTAGGTGTTATAATTTTCATCGGTACACCGGTTTTTAAAAAGCGAACCGGTTCCCGATCAGGACTGTCGGGAGCCGGTGTGACCGACCGAACCGACCCAGCCTTAGTTTTAAGCCTGTATCCACTGGGCTACTTCGATCCCTGAAAATACTGGGGGGAGGTCCGATGAACTTGAAATTTCGCTTGCAGACAGATGTCTATGTGTTCAATTAGATTTGATATTTAATTTAATCAATTATGCAGATTTAATGAATAATTAGCTAATTAACCATTCATGATAAAAATTATATGCGTTTTTGCGATATTTTCACAAATTCAACGTCAAAAATATAAAAACATGAAGAAACTGTGTCAAAATTCGAAAAAAGCCTTCCAAATGATTTAATTTAATGTGTACAGTAAAAACTCAATTCCTCGATACAGCAAAAATCCAGCACAGGATATTATATGTTGATTTTTTGAAAGCTTATTTTGAAAGCTTATGGTATACTCTTTCACATCATTAGAAAACCTCAAAATCTCAAAAGTGGGGTTATTCCTCATTATGCTGTGCCGGGTCACAAATTTGGTATCGTAATGTGCGCAAGACAGAGCTGGTTGCGCGGTCATCCGTGATCCACGGCACCACCGCTCGCCCACGTGTTGACGCCCGTGCATGTATCGCGCAGTGCGTGAGCGCAGGCGCGTTGACCTTTCCTGACACCCGCTCCCGGTAGAAAAAAAAAGTAGAACGAGCCTCCAGCGCAGTATGATCTGAAAAGCATATCGAAGCCGTGTACACGGAAAACCATCCAACAGTGCTCTATATAGTTGTGGTTGTCGTCGTTTTTTTTTTTTCATATTTATTATTTTGGTTTCGCATTCATGCTCGATCGCGCCTCGGGAGCGACAATTAGTCACGCTCGGATTGCGATTCAAGGAGAGAGAGGGGGAGTGGGAGAGAGAAAGAGAGGGAGAGAGAGAGGGAGAGGGGAGAGAGGGGGAGAGAGAGAGAGCGAGAGAGAGAGAAAGAGAGAGAGAAGGGGAGGGAGAAAGAGAGAGGGAGAGAGAGGGAGAGGGGAGAGATGGAGAGGGAGAGAGATATAAAAAGGGAGAGGGAGAGGGAGAGGGAGAGAGAAAGGGAGAGCGAAAGAGAGAGAGAAAGAGAGAGAGAAGGGGAGGGAAAAAGAGAGGGAGAGAGAGAGGGAGAGGGGGAGAGATGGAGAGGTAGAGAGATATAAAGAGGGAGAGGGAGAGGGAGGGAGAGAGAGAGGGAGAGCGAGAAAGATGGAGAGCGAGAAAGAGAGAGAGAAGGGGAGAGAGAATGGGAGAAAGAGAGGGAGAGAGAGAGGGGGAGAGCGAGAGAGAAAGAGGGAGGGGGAGATGGGGAGAGAGAGAGGGAGAGCGAGAAAGAGTGAGAGAGAGAGCGAGATAGAGAGGAGGGGAGAGAGAATGAGAGAGGGGGTGATAAAGAGAGAGGGAGAGAGATGGGAAGAGAGAGCAAGAGAGAGAGGGAGAGGGAGAGAGAGAGGGAGAGGGAGAGGGAGAGAGAGAGCAAAAGAGAGAGGGGAGTGTGTGAGAGAGAAAGATGAAGAGAAAGAGAGAGGGGGAGAGAGAAAGAGAGAGGGAGAGCGAGCGAGAGAGAGAGGAAGAGAAGGAGAGGGGGGGAGAGAGGGGGAGAGAAAGATGGGGAGAGTTGATCATCGGCAAATAATAAAACCAGGTCTTGCGGATGGTAATTCGCCGGACGGCGGCGACCATAACTGGAGCAATTGGTGGCTGGTTTTGAGGGGAGGAGAAAAGAGGAGGAGACGAAAGAGGGAGGGATGGAGCGGGAGGAGAGGAGAGACGGGGGAGGGTTGGAGAAAGTGGAA